>OZ025298.1:293894715-294402215 GCA_964019185.1 Maratus speculifer | reverse complement strand
ATATTATCGGGTAGATTTTATAGCTTCGATTTCGCATTGTTTGCGATATGTGGCGTCCGAACTAATAGGGACGTGTGAAAAGTAACTGTTTTTTATTTGTTATCAGAAGTTGTCATTGAGAAAAAATGGATGCTTTGAAAATCAAAAGAACTCCTCTTAGATCTGGATTTACGAAAACTTATAATGCTTTAAATGAAGCTTTAAACGACGCAACTCCAGATACTAATTTAATAGAGAATTTAATGTGTCAACTGGAAGATAAAAGCACAAGATTGCGAGCTGTAGATGAAGAAATTTTGAATTTTATGTTGACAGAGAAAGTTATAGAAAAAGATTATTCTAAAGAATTTGAAGCTTGCGAAGAGTATACAGAAAAATTTATTGCTATAAAGCAAAAAGTAAAGACATTTTTGGTGAAGCCTATCGAAGAACAACTCCGATTGCAGAATTATACGGATGTTGAAAGAACACTGTCGCGACCACTTCGCTTACCAGAAATAAGTTTACAGCCGTTTGATGGCGATGCAAGATTATGGTTAACCTTTTGGAATTCATTCAGCAAAATTCATGAAGACACCACTTTAGATGACCATTTGAAATTTGTTTATCTTTTACAGGCGATAACGCCGAAATCCAAAGCAGCACAGATAGTAAATAGTTATCCGGTTTCCGCTGATAATTATCCAAAAGTAATTCTACATCTGAAAGAAAGGTTTGGCAGAGAAGATACACTTATTGAGATATATGTTAGAGATCTTCTTCAATTAGTTTTAAATAATAATCGATCATCAAGCAAGAATTTCAATTTATCGTCGTTATATGATAATCTAGAGACAAAACTTAGGTCTCTAGAATCATTAGGTGTCACAGAAGAAAAGTATGCCAGCATACTTTTCCCACTTGTAGAATCTTGTCTACCTCATGATGTCCTTAAAATCTGGGAAAGACAGCGTGAGAAGACTGCTCAAGGTAAGAATCAATTAAATTCTATCCTTGATTTTTTGAAAAATGAAGTTATTGCGGAAGAGCGGGTTCTTTTGGCTCATTCCAATCTTGGTTTTGAAAACCCAAAGAAATATCATAAATGTAATAATGAATATAATTCAATGCCAACTGCCACAGATTTATTTATAAATAATAAGTCTAATAAGAATTTAGTTAAAAAACGTGAAGATTTATGTATATTTTGTGACAAGTGTCACTTATCAGAAAAATGTTTTAAAGCTAGTTCGCTTTCTTTTGATGAGAAACGTAACTTGATTTTGAAGAAAAAAGCTTGCTTTGTTTGTCTGAAGAAAAACCACATTTCACGCAATTGTAACTCTAAAATTAAATGTTCGAATTGTGGTAAAAGACATTTTTTTATATTATGTCAAAATGTTTTAAATGAAGGTGGTAATGTGTCGTTAGAAAGTCATAAACATGAGTCAGGGAGTAGTGACACTGTTTTAACTACTCAAGCTTCGGATCCTACTGTGTTACTCCAAACTTTGAGTGTCCGTGTAAAGCACAATGGAAAAGAGAAAATCGTGCGTGGAGTTATTGACACAGGATCCGAACGTTCCTATTTATCACGAGATGTAATTAAATATTTGAATTATAAAAGTATTGGTGAAATTAAATTAATTCACACATTATTTGGTAATATTGAAACAAGTGAAACAAAGCATAATAAGTATCGAATTCACTTAAGTAGCATAGACAATAGTTATAAATGTGATATGCATGTTTTAGATGTTCCTGTTATTTGTTCTAAAATACGAAAAGTGCCAACTGGGCCTTGGTTATCAGAGTTAAATAAATATGGCATTAAAATTTTTGATGTTGAAAATAGTTCATGTGAAACCGAAAATGAAATTAAATTATTGATTGGTTCTGATGTGGCCGGAAAATTACTCACCGGAAATATTAAAGTTTTAGAAAGTGGTCCGGTTGCGGTAAAAACCCATTTGGGATGGACTCTAATGGGAAAAATTCCAAGTATTAAATCAGAAACAAATAAGGCTGCTATGATTATTTCATCACTTTGGAACAATTGTTCCGTTGCTGATTTGTGGAAGCTGGATATTATGGGTATAACGGATCCAGTTGAATCTAAAACTAAATCTGAAATTCATGAAGAAACTATGCAGCATTTTAAGAGTAATATAAGAATAGATTCAGAAGGGAGATACGAAGTAGCATTGCCATGGGTGCTAGATAAAGCTTGCTTACCTAACAATAGAGAATTGGCCGAAAAGCGGCTTGCTACAACGAGGAAAAAGTTAATTAATTTAAATAAAATTGAGGTATATAGCGAAGTATTTGATTCGTGGATAAATGCAGGAATAATTGAAAGGGTGGTTGATAATAAAGAAACTAAAGTACATTATTTGCCACACAGACCTGTATTTAAAGAATCGAGTGAAACTACTAAAGTTAGACCAGTTTTTGACGCTTCGGCTCATGTTAAAGGTTCCCCTTCTCTAAATGATTGCCTAGATAAGGGATTAAATTTGATTGAAATGATTCCTTCTATATTGCATCGGTTTCGGAAATATCCTGTTGGTGCAGTATCCGATATAGAGAAGGCATTTCTACAAATTGGTATTAGAGCAGAGGATAGAGACTATCTGAGATTTATATGGGAAAATGGCATAATTTATAGACATAAACGTGTTGTTTTTGGAATCAATTGTAGCCCCTTTTTATTAGCGGCTACTTTGAGACATCATTTAGAAAGTGCGACTGAAAATCTTGCTTCTACAATAGAAATTTTGAATGAATCGTTATATGTAGATAATTGTGTTTGCAGTTTCAACACAGTTGAAGAATTAAATAAGTTTATATTTGAATCCCAAACGTTACTATTCTCTGCAAAATTTAATCTCAGGGGATGGTTGTCAAATTATCCCATTCAAATTATTTCTGAAAATTCAGCAGCTAATGTAAAACCAGTATTAGGTTTAAACTGGGATCTGGAAAACGATACCCCATCTTGCAAAATCAGTTCTATTGAGGAAAAACAAATTATTCCCACAAAACGAGCTGTACTTTCATTCGCTCAGAAAGTGTTTAATCCTCTTGGATTTACCTCTCCAGTGACTTTGCTCCCTAAACTTATTCTACAAGAATGCTGGAAGTTAAAAATTAAGTGGGATGAATTACTCCCAACTAATTTGGCTAAACAATTTTTAAAATGGGTGCAAGGATTGAAGATGATTTCTGACATCAAATTGCAGCGATGGATGTATCTTGATAATTATGAAAGTAATGATGTAGGCCTTCACATATTTTGTGATGGAAGCAAACATGCGTATGCTACTTGCATTTTTCTAAGAGTAAAGAGAAAAGATAAAATCCTGGTAACTTTCGTACAGTCACGTGCAAGAGTAGCTCCCCTTAAGAACATAACGATACCCCGGTTGGAGCTTTTAGCATGCTGCATTGGAGCCAGGTTGGGAAGTCGAGTTATATCTGATCTACGAATTCCAAATTTAAAGATATTTTATTGGTGTGACTCAACTACAGCTTTAAGCTGGATAAAGCGAGACGAAAGATGGGGAACATTCGTATGGAATCGCGTAGAAGAAATCAGATCCTTAACTCAAAAGAACCAATGGCGACACATTGCAGGAAAATTTAATCCGGCAGATATCCCTTCCAGAGGTTGTTCGATTGAACAATTTTTACAACTAAGATGGTGGGAGGGACCGGATTGGTTGGCTCAACCTGAATATACTTGGCCTCAAAGTGTCGAAATTCCCGATGAAGAAATTATTAACTCTGAAAAACGGAAAAGTGTCGTTTCAGCAATGAACAAGAACACAGAATCTAGTGATTGGTATTATCGACGGTTTTCATCTTTCAAGAAAATTATAAGATTGATCGCCTGGATTTTAAGATTCTTAAACAATTTAAGAAATCCTAATTCAAAAGAAGTTTCTGAACTTACGTGTTTGGAATTAGAACAAGCCGAAAGAAAATTGATAATTTTGATTCAGAAAGACAGATTCAACGAGAAGAATAATCAGAAGATACGTAGCTTAAGACCAATCCTAGATGAAAATGGTATTATAAGAGTGAAAACGCAAGTTATTTATAGAGAAGATGCTTTCAATTTTAAATATCCTGTTATTTTGCCTTCTGACCATCCTGTAGTCCACCGCCTGATCTCCTCGAAACACCAAGAGCTTTTGCATGCAGGAGTGGCTCTTATGATGACATCGTTACGAGAAGACTACTGGATCGTAAAAGCTAGGAAAACTATTCGAGCAGTAGTACAGAAATGTGTAGGATGCAGAAGATTTAGAGCCCAAAAGATTCGCCGGAAATTTAACCTACCTACCGATGCCTGGTGGGAGCGATTGATACAAATGGTGAAACGCATCCTGAGAAAAGTTCTAGGTAGAGCTTCATTATCCTACGAAGAACTGCTCACAGTGCTCTGTGATTGTGAACAAGTTGTGAATGCTAGACCTCTAACTTATGTTACTGAAGATGTGAACGATCTAGCACCGTTAACACCATCAATGTTTTTACAGGACATAAGATCTTCAGATGTGAGAGATTTTGATGCAATTGACGCGCAAGAATTAAATAAAAGAGTTAAGTATAGGCAACATGTTCGAGAACACTTACGTAAGCGATTTCGTATTGAATATTTAGGACAATTGCGCCAGCAAAGTTCTTTGCAAAAGAATGTCAAGCAACTTACCGTTGGTGATGTCGTACTCGTAGAGTCTGATAAGAAACGTGCCTATTGGGCTTTAGCCCGAGTGCAAGAACTTATTTCTGGTAAAGATGGCCACCCAAGAGTTGCACGATTAAAAACTGAAAATGGTGAACTTTTGAGACCTGTCCAAAAACTGTACAATTTAGAGATTCCAAAAGAACTTTCTAGTGATCCAGTATTAAGAACGAGAAGTGGCAGAATAGTGACTGTCCCAAAACGTTATTAACTTTAAATACTGTTTCAACAAAAAACTTTATTCTTATTTTTTAGTATATTTCATAGTGTTAATTTGAATTTGTAATAATATGTTTAATTTTATTTGAATTTTGCAGAAGAAAATGTTTATTTACCTGTTTTGAGAAATGTAATATTGTAAGAATTGTATCTTATCACTGTAATGTAAGTATTAGTCATATTTTATTTTATATTTTATTGTACCCATTGTTGAGTTTAACTGTCGAAAACTCAAGGTGGGAGAATGTCGCGAATTAGATTAATATTTATAATTGCTTTAGTGTCCGCACTTTCATGGTGACTCCATGGTCGTGGTTTTATTTTTCGCAGATGCTCACGAGCAATGATAAAAAAGAGTAGTAGAATTTTTTCTGGAATAAAGTTTGTGTTAAGTTTTAAGTGAAATGTTTTTGAAGCTTCATTTCTTTTGTAAGATATTTTAAATTATTTTTCACACGTAAAACGACGATGTCTATATTATCGGGTAGATTTTATAGCTTCGATTTCGCATTGTTTGCGATAATCCCAAAGGAGTTTTTATGCAGATGCAGTAGAAGATAACACCAGCATAGATGACACTTACTAACAATTCTTCATTCAAATGATCTCTCACAACAAAAAATATTCCAAGTCTCCACAAGCAACAAACATAAACTCTAAACTCTAAAAGTAACGAGAGTTAGTTTAGATAGATGAAAACCTGCTGAAAAAAAACAACCTTTTCTGCAATTGCTTTCTCACCACTTCCTTATTGCTGACTTACTATCCAAACCAAGAAATAAACACCATTTTCAAGACGATAATGGAATAGTTTTATCTTTTAGGATGTTTTGTGATTATTGCAAATCGTTCTAATAGCAAGCAAATGTTTCACTCTTTTCCAAGAACGCAAGCTCACCTTGACTAAAACAAAATCAAGTATAACCATGCAAAAATATTTTTTTTTTTTTTTGGGGGGGGGGGGGGGTTGAATGCCTTTTAGGTAGATTTCGTAAGAAGTACTACCTATTGCAATCGCACCAGTTTATATATCTATCTATCTATCTATCTATATATATATATATATATATATATATCACTTTTTTATGGACACGATAACTTCTATAATTCTTCACCAATCTCCACCAAACTTGTACATAAAATCAATGGGGATAAAATCTTGGCTGAGTTCGTTAATGGGCAAAATCAGACCAAGGGGATCGGAATAGGGGGCGTTTTTGTGAAAACCGAAAAAACGCCATAACTTCTTAATTAAAGTAGATATCGAATCGGTTTAAAGTTTATATTACTTCTTAAAAATGGGCCAAATGTATATACATGACAGATTTTTGATAAATTTAGAAGTGGGCTCAACGGGCGAAAAAAACAGGGTTTTTGAGAGAAAAAAATTCATAACTTCGTCAATTTTCAAGATATCAAGTCCAAATAAATTTTTTATAAGTGTTCTTAAAATTATCTAAAACTTTTGTATTTACAAGTTTTTGATAGGACCAACTTTTACCGATGAAAAAAATTAAAAACGAAAAGAAAAAGGGCGCTGAAAAAAGAGAAAAATCCATAACTCCGTCAATTTTTAAGATATCAAATCTGATTAAATTTATTTTACATCTTCTCAAAAATAGCTACAACTTTTATATTGACAAGTTTTTCGTAGGACCAATTCGTATAGCAAAAAGAAATTAAACAAAAATAGGAGTTGGAGAAAAAACCTCAAATCTAAAAGGCTTATATTCTGACTCATTTTAAATTCATTTTTAGGTGCGTTCGTAATTATATAATACGTAGCACCTATAGTGATCGTTCAGTCCGTCCGTCTGTCCGTCCGTCTGTCCGTCCGTCCGTCTGTCCGTCCGTCCGTCTGTCCGCATATAACAACGCAAAAACTACCCAACCGAATCGTTTGAAATTTAAAATACATAATTATTACATAATTTTGTCGAGTCATTTCAAATTTTATGAGAATCGGATGGATAGATCAATTACAGGGACGATCAAAAGTATTCCATTACATTACGGTCAATGGGGAAAAAAGTTTCAAATGCATTTTAATCGTTTGAAATTTAAAATACGCAATTATTACATAATTCTGTCGTGTTATTTCAAATTTTTTGATAATCGTGTGCATAGATCAATTACAGGGACAATCAAAAGTATTCAATTACATTATGGTCAATGGGGAAAAAGTTTCAAATATATTCTATACGTTTGAAATTTAAAACACATAATTATTACATAATTTTTTCGAGTTATTTCAAATTTTATGAAAATCGGATGCATAGATCAATTACAGGGAAAATCAAAAGTATTCCATTACATTACGGTCAATGGGAAAAAATGTTTCAAATGCATTTTAATCGTGTTACACTCATGCGAACTTAATAAAATTTATATGCAACTATAAAGTACATATTATACTATACATCTTACATAATTTGTGGTGCAAAGAACATTTGTTATTGATTTACAAGGCCACACAAAAGTATTCCATTACATAATGGTATAGGGAGAACATTGTTTGATGAGCGTTTTAATTGTAATTCACTATTTACAATGTTATGAGATTGATATATGAAAGTAATATTTTTAAAACTTCGTTATCGTTCGAACGCACCTAATTTGCTACGCTTCACGTGCAATTTCCAACTTGTTGATTTTAAACGCATCCAAATGGTAGATCCGCTAATTTAGAAACTGTATAAAGTGACGCATTGGTCAATTTTCTGATAAAGATAGAATATATTTCAAAAAAGGCTACCAAAAAGGGTATTTTGAACAGAATTTCCGAAAGTCATCGGGACTGAAATTGAAGGAAGTATTCAAATAAGAAATTGCGTTTTTTCTGACTCGTTTAAAATCCATTTTTGTTCTCAAACGCATCCAATTTACAGATCCTCTTATTTAGGAACTATATAATGTGATGCATTGGTCAGTTTTTTGATAAAGACGGAATATATTTCAAAAAAGGCTACCAAAAAGAGTATTTTGAACAGAATTTTCAGAAATCATCGTGACTGAAAATTTAAGGAAGTGTTCAAATAAGAAATTGCGTTTTTTTCTGACTCGTTTTTAAATCCATTTTTGCTATCAATTGCATCCAATTTACAGATCCTCTTATTTAGGAACTATGCAATGTGATGCATTGATCGGTTTTTTGATAAAGACAGAATATATTTTGAAAAAGGCTACCAAAAATGGGTATTTTGAATAGAATTTCCCGAAGTCTTCGAGATTTGAAAATTTAAGGAAGTTTTCACATAGGAAATTACGTTTTTTTATGACTCGTTTTAAAATCCATTTTCGCTCTCAAATGCATACAATTTACAGATCCTCTTATTTAGGAACTATATACTGTGACGCATTGGCCAGTTTTTTGATAAAGATAGAATATATTTTTAAAAATGCTGTCAAAGTGAGTATTTCGCACAAAATTTTCCGAGGCAATCATGATTAAAGAATTAAGGATGTATTCAAACAACAAATCGGTTATTTTATGACTCATTTTTAAATTCGATTTTTTTCTCAAATGCTTTCAACTGACAGTTTTTTGTTATTTAGGAACTGTATAATGTACTGTTTTGGTCGATTTTTTAATAAATTTAGAATCTATTTCAAAATATGTTGTCATAATGGGCATTTGAGCTGAATTTTTCTTAAGATGATTCTGATAAAACCAGTTTTTGCAGAAAAATGAAATTAAAAATTTTTCATAAACGGCCAAATGAAGTTATTAAACTGGGTTTATCTCTAATCATATATATTTTTTTTTTTTCTTAAATGAGCACTCTTCGAAATCTACCTCCGCCTATAGGCCCAGCCGACAGGGATTTTTTTTAGATATAAGGAATAAGGTAGAGGATGCTATGTAGCTATGACTTATAAACGAGAAATCAATGAAAAAAATTTACTCTATAAATAATTTGAAGTGTTTACAGAACATATAAAAGAACATTTTTGTAACAATTCGTTAAATGGAGATATATATTTCGCTATAGGGTCATTCCATGTCAATTCAACCAATTTTTCCCCCATTTGTAACCCGACCAACAGGGATTTGGATGAAACTTTGTGTGCACACTAATTCTATCATGAAATGATTCCATCAGGAATTTTTCCTTCCCAGACCTCATAGTTTGAGAGATATGGGGGGTCCAATTCTTGGGTTTTTCTCAAATCCCACATTTCTGAGTCTGTATTTTGAGATTGCAGTTCCATCTTCAAAAAATTGTTTTTCTCGATCTAAAACACGAATCATCCTAAAAATATCATTGTAAGAAGATAAAAAGATGCAGATTTTAATAAAAAAATATTTGAAAAATTTACTTGTAATATTTAGGATAAAAAAAGTCAGCCAAAGTTAAGAGTAATGGTTATTTTTCCAAATTTTTGTGACTTCACGAAAAAGGCTGTACACAAAAAGGCAAATTAAATTTCCAATTTCTTTTTGTTTTAAATAAAAGTTTACACTTTGAGCTTTCTATCTATGAAATAAAAATGATGTGTTTCGCATGGCTTATGCAAAAATTTTGGGTACTTTCCAATTAGCAGGATAAGTGCTTTATTTTTACATATTACATATGCACACCAAAAAGCAAATGAAATTTCCAATTCCTTTTTGATTTAAATACAAGTTTAAACTTTGGGCTTTCTATTTGTGAAATAAAAATGATGCCTTTCGCATGGCTTATACAAAAATTTTGGGTACTTTCCAATTAGCCGGATAAGTGCTTTATTTTTATATATTACATATGCACACCAAAAAGCAAATGAAATTTCCAATTCCTTTTTGATTTAAATACAAGTTTAAACTTTGGGCTTTCTATTTGTGAAATAAAAATGATGTCTTTCGCATGGCTTATGCAAAAATTTTGGGTACTTTCCAATTAGCCGGATAAGTGCTTTATTTTTACATATTACATATGCACACCAAAAAGCAAATGAAATTTCCAATTCCTTTTTGATTTAAATACAAGTTTAAACTTTGGGCTTTCTATTTGTGAAATAAAAATGATGTCTTTAGCATGGCTTATACAAAAATTTTGGGTACTTTCCAATTAGCAGGATGCGTGTTTTATTTTTACATATGTACATATGTATAGATCTATATAAATATAGATGTTATATACATGTACATATGTATGTATATATGCAGTATATTGATATATATATGTATAACACTGGTGCGCATCTAACCGAAAAGTACCAATTTTTGTCTTGTTTTGAAAATTTGCACCAATTAAGGGGTAAAAAAATCTGACTAAGTTTAGCTGTGGTACTTAAATAATTAGTGAAGTTTCTATGAGTTATTGATTTTAATGTTATTTGATACAAAAACAAATTGGAAATTTCATTTGTCTTTTTGTGTAGAGACTTTTTCATAAAGTCACAAAATTTCGAAAAAATAATCATAATTTTCAACTTTGGTTTACTTTTTCGGCCGTATATAAATCTCTATTAACTGCCCTAATTGCTTTTTTCACTTGCTTTTTATGCCGCTTAAATGGATCTGCACATTTATATTGATAAAATTCACATTTCATTAAGAGACAAATTCTGTGATGCTCACATATATTAATCAAACGGTTTTCACTTAATTTTTGTCTTATAAATGCAATAGTCCTAACTAATAAAAGTTCTTTTTCTGAATAACAGAGATTATCAATGTAGTCTATTTCTCTTTTATTTGTATAGCTGGTTTTGTGACATTTTAAACCAGTTAATATTACAATACTGCAAGCCTGAAGACTAGTAGAAGGTTTAATATCAGGCTCCATATTAAAACAATAAAGTAAAAAAATATTTATCACAAACTATAAAATATGTAACAATCAAAATATATTTTTAGTAGCACAGTAAACGTTAGATCATTCTTCTATGATAAGAAACAACAGAATGACAATAATTTGATTAAAATGATTTCAAAACATCTGCTTTCACTACGAACATTACCTTGCCTTTATCAGAAGTTCAGAAGGTGTTTATACAAGGCAGGTGCAATTAAATCTTTTAGACTATAGAAACAAATTTAAATTCTGTTAAACATTCGTGTACTTAAACTTACCAATATACATATTTAAACTGATTAAAATTAACCAAGGAAAGGAAATACAAGGTTTTGAACAATTTTAACCACAAATAATTAATATATAAGCATTCGAAAGAAAGAATGGAAATGTGAGGAGAAAAAATTATTTATTTTATACTGTACAAAAAAAAAAAAAAAAAAAAAAAAAAAATCTGTTTTGAGTTTAATTATTGAAAATAAAAGTAAGAGATTCTTTAAATTAGCAAAAATGCACATTATTAAATAACTAAATGAAATATATGGGCCATTCACTAAATTTAATGGGGAAACATATTACAGTCAGATTTTTTTTTTAATCAGAAAAAAACAAAGCCTAAACTTTGCTTTGCAAATAAAAAAAACATGCATCAAATAACATTAAATTCAATAACTCATAGAAATTCCAGTAATTATTTAAGTACCACAGCTAAACGTAGTCAGATTTTTCCCTCTTAATTGGTGCAGATTCTCAAAACAAGGCAAAATCTGGTACTTTTCGGTTAGACGGGCACCAGTGTGATACATATATATATCAATATACTGTATATATATACATACATATGTACATGTATAATACATCTGTATTTATATAGATCTATACATATCTACATATGTAAAAATAAAACACGCATCTGGCTAATTGGAAAGTACCCAAAATTTTTGGATAAGCCATGCGAAAGACATCAATTTCACGGATAGAAAGCCCACAGTGTAAACCTTTATTTAAAACAAAAAGAAATTGGAAATTTCATTTGATTTTTTGTGTGCATATGTAATATGTAAAAATAAAACATGCATCCGGCTAATTGGAAAGTACCCAAAATTTTTGCATAAGCCATGCGAAACACATCATTTTTATTTCATAGATAGAAAGCCCAAAGTGAAAACTTTTATTTAAAACAAAAAGAAATTGGAAATTTAATTTGCCTTTTTGTGTACAGCTTTTTTCGTGAAGTCACAAAAAATTGGAAAAATAACCATAACTCTCAACTTTGGCTGACTTTTTTTATCCTAAATATTACAAAGCCCCACCAGTGGCCGCGAGGTTCTGACCTCCAAACTGGTAGACGGTAGGTGCTGGTTTCGAACCCAATCGCGACCGTCGGCCTAACCGGTCGAAGTTTTCCGTGGTTTTCTTCGAACCTTGCGTAAATACGGGTTAGGTTCCCTTAGAAAGACCCCCACGGAGGGCAACCCACCCCATAGGGCCCATATCCCATAGCGTAGATAATCGGCCGACAAAAATACACCAACACCAACACCAACACCAACACCTAAATATTACAAGTAAATTTTTTAAATATTTTTTATTAAAATCTGCATCTTTTTATCTTCTTACAGTGATATTTTTAGGATTATTCATGTTTTAGATCCAGAGAAACAATTTTTTGAAGATGGAACTGCAATCTCAAAATACAGACTCAGAAATGTGCTACTTTAGAAAAACCCAAAAATTGGACCCCCCATATCTCACAAACTATGAGGTCTAGGAAGGAAAAATTTCTGATGGAATCATTTCATGATAGAATTAGTGTGTACACAAAGTTTCATCAAAATCCCTGAGGGTCGGGTTACAAGGTCTGGTTGAATTGACATGGAATGACCCTACATGTAGATTATTTTTAATGTAATCATGAAAAAAATTGACCGTTCCTACAAAAAATTCGTTAAATAGAGAAATTCGCTGGATAGAGTTTCGTTGTAGAGAGAGGCAACTGTATTAATACTACTTCAATATTGTTAGTTCAGTACTATACCAACTTTTATTTCCATCTAGAATTTTTGCTGCAGTCAGTTAATTAGATTAAGAATGAGTTAATCTCGATCATGATATTTATTAAAATCAATATTCTTTTGTGTTCTGCTATACATCAATTGTTTGCGAATAGCCAATTTTAGAAAGATACGAAGTTCGTATCGCTGCACGAACCGCCAATTCTCTGTAAGGATTATGAAAAATCAAAATTATTTTACAAAAATCATTATTACAGTACCATCTTTGGACAAACTATTTTCAAATTGAAGGAAGACCAGACAGTCATTCCCAGAAATGTATCCAAATAAATTTGGTTCAATTCTATGCATAACTTCATACAGTATTTGATGGTAGAACAATGAAAATGGCACAAAAATTGCAATTACAGCACCGCCTTACAGCGAAATGTTTCCATATTGAAGAAGAACCTGCTGGTTACAGTAAAAAATATGCACAAAATATTTGGATCATTCTATGCATAACTTCATACACTTTTTGATAGTATGATGGCGACACTGGGACAGACAGATATTTTGAATAAACATGTTTTTGGGGATATCTGATCCCTAAAATACGCAAATTCGTCAAAAAAATGTATTACAATAATTTCTTCTTTGAAAGATAGAAGAAATAAAAAATAGGTTTGTTTAGTTGTGTAACTTAAAAACCAATTAACCCATTGTTTAAATTAAAAGAAAGAAAGAAAATTAGTAAAATCACAGTTTAATAAACAACTTCAAATTTTATGAAGATAGAAAACCAACGATTAGAAATGCATGTAAGGTAGCAAACAGCTGTTTTTAATCTATTACCATTCACTCCCGTAATAGGCATATAAGACTGTGCTTCCCCGTCGCTTTGCTCAGGTTAGCTTTTTCTAGCATGCTGAGCTTATACTGATGAAGAATCTCGATAGTAGATTCGAAACGGCTGTTTTCTATTCTTTTCATGCATTATTTGTGCATTTCTCAATATTGGTTTTTTATCTTTATACATTTTTGCACAAAAGCTTCATTTGCTATTTTGACTTCAAATTTTGTTTTACAATCTGAAAGTAGATACAATTTTCTAAAAGATGTAAACGTAAAATTTTAAATTTGTTACAGAGTTTAAATATAAATAATTGGAAAGCTGGCAATTCTTTAAACTTTTGAGAATTACCTTTTATTCATCGACAGGGAACTTATAATAATATTTCATCATTTGCATTATAAACAAAAGTTTTTCGCATTGTTTGGATCAAACGATTACTTTTATTAATATATATTTGGTTTGTTGCATTCTGCCGGATATCCGGTGATTGTGATTCGGATATCCGATGATATTTCGGATATTGAAAAATCAGCCGGATATGCCGGATATCGGATATTGGCCGGATATCCGTTGCATCCCTAGTGAAGACATCGTAGTTTGGAGGTAAACCATCTTGTTAGAAAAAAAGTTCTTACTTTAAAATCCTGGACTTAAAGTTGAAATTAAAAAATTAAAATCAAAAGTTTTATTTATGTCTTTGCTATTTTTTTTCTTCGAATTCTCAAAAAAATTTGGAATTTTGGACTTTTTCTTTTATAATTATTTTAAAATTAAATTTATTGGTGCGACCATCTATGTAAATATTTAGTAATTATAAATTTGTATTTAACCTGTTTTCAAAGAAATACTTAACGAAAACCTGCGTTCGGTAAGTGCGATCTGCGATCACAGTTACCCACTAGTTTAAACTCAGCGGTAAATAACTTGTGTAAGTAACTTTTGTTTTTATATTTGAATTTATATTTTTTCCTAATGTGAAAAAAAAAATTAGTAACAATTATGTTAACACTTTTTTAACAATTTAAATCTAGATTTAAACATGACCTCGATTGAGAGACCACCTTTTGGAACGATTATTTTTTAAATGGGGTCATTTTATCGAGGTTTTGCTGCAATTTCTATAAAGTGTTTACTATGCATACCGTGAAATAATCAACAACGTCATCTTTGACTTTTGAACAGCATGTTTGATGTTATCAACAATGGGTACTCCTGGTCTGAAATGGCGATAATGGAGGCATAGGCGAATGTTGGGATCTCTCTTCTCAATCTCTGGAAAATAAAATAAAAGATTCATCAACCATAAAGCTTACTGATTACAACGTAGAACAATACCTTATTTAAATTTCCAAACAATAATATTTTTATGACTCATGAATATAAAAAACTAAAAAACGAAATATTTCAAAAAAGTCACTGACAAGGAAAGCCTCCATACGGGCATACTCTGAAAAAACATTACAGGATATTCTTCTCATGAGGATATATACTTTTATAAAAAAACACAACTATACAGTGTCCGTGAAAAAAAAAAAAAAAAAAAAAAAAAATGAACGTTTCATTATTTAGCGGTTTTTATCGATTTTTCATCATTTATCATCAAAAAATACTTTTTTTATGTCAAATACACCTTAAGGAAAAAAGTTTCGTGTTGAGATTGGTTAGATAAATTTAATTTAAATAACTTTTGCTTTGTCAGTTTTAGTTTGTTTTAAGTATAGTTTTGATATATCGATATTTATATGTATTTATATTCAAGTTTAACCATCAAAATGTGTGATTTAAAACAAAATTCATGATTCAAATTGATTAAAATTGTTTCAAGCTTAAAGTCCAATTGGGTATTGTCCATTCGATTTTGTTGCTATGAAAACATCAGGCTTTTGTTTTTGAAAACGCTGAAATGTATGAAAATAATTTTTCTTAATATGAATTTTTTTATATATGAAAATAATTTCCCCGCAATAATTAAAATAACTAAAGCAACAAGCAATATGTATATATATATATCTTAAACTTTCTAATTGTTTATATTTAAATTTATTAAATACCATTTCCACGCATTCTGAAAATCCAACAATTTTCAGCTGCTTTAAAATCGTATGCCTTTCGCGAAGAAAAGTCCTGCTCGCCAAATCGCGTGACGCTTTCGTCTTTTCACGCCAAATATTCGAAAATATTTTATTTTTTTACAGACTTTCTACTGTAATTCCACTAGTCAATTCGACTGATCTTTTATTACATACATAAGTAGTTTAAATAGTATTTTTTCAAAAAAATTCAGAGTATCCCTAATATAGTGATCTTCCTTGTGAGAACTCAAACAGGTACATTTCTCAAAATAACTTTCAAATTTATATTAAACAGTGCAATATGCAAGGTCAGGAGAACTGTTTGCAATTTTGCAAGCATGCGGAAGTCGGTGGTGGTATGTATACACAAACATTATAATGCTTAAAAGCTATTATTTTAAAAATCAGACAAAGTGCGTTAGTTGTATCTTTTAATTTGATTGATTTCTTTTATGTTGAAGTAGATTATATTTAATAATTAATGTGCGATCTTTTGAAGCCCTGAAAAAAAATTCCTCTTTCCTTGTAGACAATGTCAAATTTCAAGATTGTGAATGCCATTTTTCATGAAAAGTGAAATACGAGTATTTTTTGAGTGCTATATCTCAGGAAAGCAACAACATCTCAATATTACTTTGTAATAAACTGTTATATAACACTATATAACAGTACTTGCTTAGTAATATGTACTTGTTTCCACGGGGCATTGTTACTTTATATTGTTATGTTGCTGCAAAATGCAATCAAAGTGACGTTTTTATAGGTTTTCGGCACTAATTATCTTACTTAAGCAATCGTAACCCCTCTTCTTATGGAATATGAAAGAGTATTACTAGTAGAAGCTAAATAATATAAACCTCGATGTTGCTGATGTTAGCAGATATATTATATTACATATTCAAAAGTTTCAAAACCTACAACATTTAAATTAGTCATGTCTCAAAAAATCATCTAATTTGAATAAAACAAAATATATCATGTAATAGTTGCACATACGCACAAAAACAATGGGAAAGAAAAAAAGAGAAGTCTCATGATATTTTTAGAAAAAAAAATTAAAAAGTTACAAAAAAAAAAAAGTGTCAGCGATCACACTTTTCCCCTAACAAAATATAAAACATCTCATTCCCCTCTCCCCTTCCTATGTTTTCCCTCTATGAGAAAATGGAAGATCTCATGCATATATTCTTTTAAAATATCTTTTCCGAAATCTTCAGTGTCTGAAAAGTGTAAATAAAAAAAAATCGATTTTTAAAACGATTACAAGATTTACTCTGTATTATACTGGATGGGTAACTAAAATGTAATTAGAACATGGGCTAGTTTGAAAGAAAAATATGAATAAATGATTTATGGTAAAACAGAGAGCTGTTATAAATTATATTTAATTTTCAGTATCCGTAAAAATGTTACAAGCAAATGAAGGCATAAAAAATATTAGATAGGTGATTTTTTTTAAATCGTCTTTTTTTAAGGAAATGCATCACTTTTTGCTGCATTTTTATGTTATTTTGCGATAGCCAAGTACTATTCCTAATTTTATGTCGATGTTATTTAAAGACTGAATCGTAAATATTGAATTCTGAACAGAAGCGTGCGTTTTATATTTTAAAACTGAAGTATGTTTTGCATTATTTATATACATATACAGGGTGTATCTAAACTTTAAAAAGCTTAGACTTAAATTTTGAGCTCAAAATCTGAATCGTTTGTGATTTATTAAGTAGCGAAAATTTGAACTGAGTTCGTAGGGTGGGCAGGGTAACATTTCAATTTCTGATCACAGTTCAGTTTGCGCTTCTTAACCCCTTCCAACGATACAGAATTTGAGCTCAAAATTTAAGCTTTTGCAAGCATTTAATTAGATACAAAAAATTACAGTTAAAAATTGTTGTTGGTTACTTTAAAGTTTAAGGCGCCCTCTAACCAAATTTTTTGAAATTTATTTTAAAAATATTTTTTAAAGAAAATACTGACATAAAGAACAGTTTTAGCGAAAACCGCAAACGAATCGACCATTTTTTCTGTTTTTATAATCATTTGAAATTTGACCCCCCCCCCCCCTCCTTGAACACTGTTCATTAAGGTGGAGCGAAAAAAATTATTTTTTAAAAATCAAAAACGGGTAGGTGCCAAAAGTTGCCTTTATACTAGTACATCAACTGCGTGAAATTTTACCGCTGAAAAAAAAAATGGCTTGAGTCTGCGCTTTTGCTCCAAAAATCGAAATTTTGGGTAAAATTTGTCATTTTTTGACATTTTTTCAAAAAAATTAAAAAAATTCCTACAGAGTTGGTTATTATTTAAAAGTGTTACTTAAACCTTTATATTTATCTTCTTAACATATTTAAACTATAAAAGAATATCTGTAGTCTGTATAATTGGAGCAAATCTGAAAACTTTTGGTAAAAACCAGCGTTATTTCTCTATTGGAGCATACAAAGAAATGTTGTTTTGAATGCATTTCTTACTTATCTGCTGTCAAAACTATTCTGTATATGACTCGTCGATGTGGCTGCGTTTCATATCCCACCCGTGTCAGCCACCGAGCAATCTAGGCCCAGTGTTTTATTTTTGTATTGAATTGTTATTTTTTTTCCGAAAAGGGGCATAAGTTTTTTATGTATCAAAGTAGTTTACCTCTTTTTGTTTTCACTGACATTGGATGCTACTGGTGTGACCAGCTGCACGTATATTTTTATACCTTGTACAAGAGAAGAGGAAGCTGAGTAATGTATTAGGTATGTTCTTAATTGAACCTATTCAGCAATCTATTATCTTCATTAATTTTCATACAAATAATACATTATCATTGGGAGTTCTGTTACCACAACATTTTTTCAATCAATTACATTATATATATATAATGATATGCCTAAAAATTGATTGTTTGAATTCAATTTCTAGTATGTCATCATTTACTGTACCTATTACATTGAATATATTTTGAGAAGCTAGCAGTTTTATATTATGACGATCGTCACAGAAGATTGTAAACAAAATTTGCGTGTAAAGCAACAATATTTCGAAAAAAGTTTTAGTAATTTTTTTAAGTCGTTTCCTGTGTTGTTTCGTAGTCGAGTAATTTCTAATAAGTTTTTAGACCTATTCTTTAGATGTGTATTACATTTGGTATAAAATATCGCGCAGTATAAACTTTGATTATATATTTTGTAAGTGAATCTATGGACTCTGATTGCCAGTCTGTGCTTATATATAGCGGAAAATTTTATTCGCTTTATAGGCTGTTTTTTTTTGTGCGAGATGTTTTCTAAATTCCTATTCCCCATTTCTTCTGAGAAATAGCTTTCCTTATGAATTAGCTTTGCAATCTCCAACAGAAATTTCTAGTCTGTTCAGAGTATCTTTTACTTAATTTGAGAAAAAAAATTCAAAATTATTACACATTTTATAAAAAATTGCATTTGGAAGTAAATAGTACGTAGACAAAGATTTTCTTATTGATCCAGTGAATCAATGTAGATTATAACGTTTTACATCGACTTCTCTAATAATTGAAGAAGAGGAAATTAACTGGAGTTGAAGTAGCATATGATCCATTATTATACTCAATTCTAAGTTTACCCAATGCAAAGTGGTCCACAGCGGCAAATAGAATTCTCCTAAATTTAAATGTATACGTATACGTATAGTTAATTAGAGTCTGTACATTCTCTCAAAAAGTACTATGCATTATAAGTTTATGCCCAGGACAGTTCACCATCAAATATTGTTCACTTATAAAATGGGTATCTAAAAGTTAATGGGAAATTACCTGGCTATGAAAACACTTAGAAAACGGCATAAAACTAATGCAAAAAAAGTTATTTACAACAACGGTTGCTCTGCACGTGCAGGACAAATTCCCATTGCAATTCTCTCGGACGATCACCAGAAATCACATTAAACAGCTCGCTTCTCAACATATAAAAAATACAAAAGCAGAATAAATGATGGCATACTTATAGATGAAATACCTGAAATTATCTTTGAAGCAGGTCATTACGTAAAAAAATATAATTGACTGAAAAAATGCTGTGTTAACAGAACTTCCAATCACTTTCATCACCTGGATGTAAATTTGATAAAGAAAATAGATGGCCGAATAGGTCCCTTTAATAATATTCCCGTATATTATTCTGCTTGTCATTTTTTTTTGTATAAGCTGTAAAAATATGCATTAAGATTGTCACAGCAGCATGTGGATACAAAGAACAGATAAACTAGGTGGATGAATCGAAAACATGCCAAATTTTGATAAAGAAAATCACAAATCAATACATAAATAAAACACTGTACTAAGATGATTGAATAGTTGGGACGGGTGGTATATGAAATATAGCCACCTCCACGACGTATGTCCAAAGTTGTTTTGAAAAGAAGAGCTGTATTAAAAACAACAATTCATTGTATGTCCCAATAGAGTGATAATGCCGTTTTCTTACCAAAAGTTGTCTGCTTTTCTCCAGCTATACGGAATAAAGATATTGTTTTATAGTTTAAATATGTTAAGCAGATAAATATAAAGGTTTAAGTAACACTTTCAAATAATAACCAGCTCTGTAGGTATTTTTTAATTTTTTTGAAAAAATGTCAAAACAATGACAAATTTTACCCAAAATTTCGATTTTTGGAGCAAAAGCGCAGACTCAAGCCATTTTTTTTCAGCGGTAAAATTTCACGCAGTTGATGTACTACTATAAAGGCAACTTTTGACACCTACCCGTTTTTTATTTTTAAAAAATATTTTTTTTCGCTCCACCCTACTGTTCAGTTTGCGCTACTAAACCACTCCCAACGATTCAGATTTTGATATCAAAATTTAAGTTAATGTTTAAGCTTCTAAAAAAAATTAATGAGATGCAAAAAATAACCGTAAAAAATAGTTATTCGCTACTCTAAATTCTAAAACGCCCTCTATCTGCATTTTTTAAAAGTTATTTTGAAGAAAATACTGATTTAAAAAGTAATTTTAGAAAAAAAAAAAAAAAAAAAAAAAAAAAACGCGCAATATCTTGCAGCGTGAAAAGAAGAGATGTTTTAATTTCAACAATACACAAATTCTGTAAACGTCTAGTCAGTATCTAGTGGTATTATATTAAAATCATAATTTGTTTAATCAAAAGCCGAAATTTCGAAAATATTTTATTTTTTTATAGACTTTCTACTGTAATTCCACTGTTCAATTCTACTGATCTTTTATTACATACATGAGTAGTTTAAATAGTATTTTTTCAAAAAAATTCAGAGTATCCCTAATATTGTGATCTTCCTTGTGAGTACTCAAATAGGTACATTTCTCAAAATAACTTTCAAATTTATATTAAACAGTGCATTAAACAATTAAACAGTTATTTTAAAAATCAGACAAAGTGCGTTAGTTGTATCTTTTAATTTGATTGATTTCTTTTATGTTGAAGTAGATTATATTTAATAATTAATGTGCGATATTTTGAAGCCCTGAAAAAAATTCCTTTTTCCTTGTAGAAAATGCCAAATTTCAAGATTGTGAATGCCATTTTTCATGAAAAGTGAAATACGAGTATTTTTTGAGTGCTATACCTCAGGAAAGCAACAACATCCCAATATTCCTTTGTAATAAACTGTTATATAACACTATATAACAGTACCTGCTTAGTAATATGTACTTGTTTCCACGGGGCATTGTTACTTTATATTGTTATGTCTGCAAAATACAATCAAAGTGACGTTTTTATCGGTTTTCGGCACTAATTATCTTACTTAAGCAATAGTAACCCCTTTTCTTATGGAATATGAAAGAGTAATACTAGTAGAAGCTAAATAATATAAACCTCGATGTTGCTGATGTTAGCAGATATATTATATTACATATTCAAAAGTTTCAAAACCTACAACATTTAAATTAGTCATGTCTCAAAAAAGCATCTAATTTGAATAAAACAAAATATATCATGTAATAGTTGCACATACGCACAAAAACTATGGGAAAGAAAAAAAGAGAAGTCTCATGATATTTTTAGAAAAAAAAATTAAAAAGTTACAAAAAAAAGTGTTAGCGATCACACTTTTCCCCTAACAAAATATAAAACATCTCATTCCCCTCTCCCCTTCCTATGTTTTCCCTCTATGAGAAAATGGAAGATCTCATGCATATATTCTTCTAAAATATCTTTTCCGAAATCTTCAGTGTCTGAAAAGTGTAAATAAAAAAAAATCGATTTTTAAAACGATTACAAGATTTACTCTGTATTATATTGGATGGGTAAGTAAAATGTAATTAGAACATGGGCTAGTTTGAAAGAAAAATATGAATAAATGATTTATGGTAAAACAGAGAGCTGTTATAAATTATATTTAATTTTCAGTATCCGTAAAAATGTTACAAGCAAATGAAGGCATAAAAAATATTAGATAGGTGATTTTTTTAAATCTTTTTTTTTTAAGGAAATGCATCACTTTTTGCTGCATTTTTATATTATTTTGCGATAGCCAAGTACTATTCCTAATTTTATGTAGATGTTATTTAAAGACTGAATCGTAAATATTGAATTCTGAACAGAAGCGTACGTTTTATATTTTAAAACTGAAGTATGTTTTGCATTATTTATATACATATACAGGGTGTATCTAAACTTTAAAAAGCTTAGACTTAAATTTTGAGCTCAAAATCTGAATCGTTGTGAGTTATTAAGTAGCGAAAAATTGAACTGAGTTCGTAGAGTGGGCAGGGTAACATTTCAATTTCTGATCACAGTTCAGTTTGCGCTTCTTAACCCCTTCCAACGATACAGAATTTGAGCTCAAAATTTAAGCTTTTTCAAGCATTTAATTAGATACAAAAAATTACAGTTAAAAATTGTTGTTGGTTACTTTAAAGTTTAAGGCGCCCTCTAACCAAATTTTTTGAAATTTATTTTAAAAATATTTTTCCAAGAAAAACTTGACATAAAAAATGGTTTTAAAGAAAACCGCAAACGAATCGACCAACTTTTCCGCTTTGTATAATCCTTTGAAATTTGAAGCTTCCCACCCCATTGAACACAGTTCAATTAGCGCTACTTAACCACTCTTAACGATTTAGTTTTTCAGCACAAAATTTATGTATAAGCTTAAAAAAAAAAAAAAATTAATGAGATGCAAAAAATAACGGTAAAAAAATAGTTGTACGTTACTCCAAAGTCTAAAGCGCTCTCTATCAACATTTTTAAAAATTTATCTTTATAATTTATTTTCAAGACAATACTGACATAAAGAATAGTTTTAGTGAAAACCGCAAACCAATTGTCCATTTGTTCTGTTTTTTATAATCATTTGAAATTTGAACCTATCCACTCCCTTGAACACATTTCAGTTTGCGCTCTTAACCACAGATTTTGAGCTCAAAATTTAAGTTTATGTCTAAACTTCAATAAAAATTTAATGAGATTCAAAAAATAACAGTTAAAAATAGTTGTTCGTTACTTCAACTTCTAAAGCGCCTCTATCGGCATTTTTTGACATTTATTTTTATAATTTATTTTTAAGACGATACTGACATAAAGAACAGTTTTCGTAAAAACCGCAAACGAATCGACCGATTTTTCCGTTTTTTGTAATCATTTCAAATTTTGGACCCTAAACTTTCATGGCGCCTACGTCCTACGGAAGACGTTTGGGACCCTTAGTTTCACATTTAATATTGTCTTGATGTGCACTATCACCCCTTAAAGTAATTTAGATAACCCTATATATATAATTTTTTTTCATCGGGGACAACAGTAAATTCTAAACAAGTGTGTGCGTGTGATTGCAGATTGCACAGAGGGTTTTGTTTAATATTTCTTTCAACAGAATTTGTAGTTTAACTAATAAATCCAAATTGTTAATTTATAATTAATAAACTCTTATATAGATACCCGCAACAACAAATCTAATTTTAAAGTAATTAAAAAAGGAAATTATTTATTTTCATCAAATTTAAAATGTTTAAATCAAATTATTTAAAATAAAATCTAAAATTCCAAAATTTTCGAAAATCCAAAAGGAAAAAAAATTAGCGGAGATATAAATAAAATTTTACGAAAAAATTTACTGGACAATTGCACCATAAAATTTAACTACTAAGAATGTATTTATTAAAAATACAACACATTGCTCAATGGTGCACAAAACGAGAAATTTAATATGAACTTGTTCAATTAAAATAAAAATAACAACGTTTCGCGCCGTCTACAGGAAAATATGATAATGAAAGGACTAAAAGTTTGCTTCCTGATCGAGAGATAGTATTTCTGAATCTGCATTCAATTTATTCAATTCAATTTATCTTCAACAGATTTACAAATATTATCTCTCGATCAGGAAGCAAACTTTTAGTCCTTTCATTATCATATCTTTCTGAAAACAGCACGAAAAGTTGATATTTTTATTTTATTTTAATTGTACAAGTTCATATTAAAGTTCTTGTTTTGTGCACCATTGAGCAACGTGTTGTATTTTTAATAAATACATTCTTAGTAGTAAAACTTTACGTTTCTAAAAACGAAAAAAATGTTTAAACGAAATTCCAAAATGCTGAATTATTAGCAAATCATAATAGTATTTTTAAAAAGAAAAAGATTCTAAAGAATTCCAAGAAATACAAAATTTCTTTTAACTAAATCCATTTTAATGTGAAAATTTCTACTTGCAGCACTTAGACTAAAAAAAAAAAAAAAAAGAATCGTCTAACTATCTCTTGTTTATTAGCGAGACGCTTTACCTCCAAGCTATGATGTCTACACATAAAACGTTCAAATTAAGGTTCTCAATGAGTCAAATCACTGTATTAATAAATGTGTCTTGATGAATTTACAACTTGTTATTAGTTTTTGATTTAAGTCCTTGTTTTTCAACGACTTTTAAGTAATTATGTGTATATTTTAAGATTTACATTAAGTCTCTCTTCAAAAATTTAAACAGCAAAAACGCACGGATGAAACTGATGAAATTAATTTAATTAAAACAATTGACTTTTTCAAAATGTTTCGTATGACACTAGGTATTGAGCTGTAAGTACACTAAGTTTGAAGTCTATTGACTTATGCAGTTTTTGTGTACACATTCTGTAATAGACGGACAGACAGAGGACAGAGACGAATAAGTTTTCGACAGATGAGCGAAACCCTAAAAACAGAACTACTGTTTTCTAGTTGTATGAAATCTGCGAGAGTCTGAATGTACTTGTAAAAATATTTATTTACATGAAAAAGGTTGTTGCTGCTGATGTGTGCCTGAAGGGCAAGATGGGTTGCTGAAGCTTCCAATTAGATTTCACTGAGAGGGTTGGAAGTCAGACTTCTGCAGAAGAAGATGGAAGCATCAAACAACGCCACCTTATCAATTTCGATATGTATCTGAAGTGAAAAGTAAAGTTTCAACAGAGACCTATATCCATGGTAACTACTAACAAGGAAGGTCTCCATATTGGGCATACTCAAATTTTTTTTTGAAAAAAAAAACACTAATTAAACTACTGAAGAGGCGGTTCACACACCTCTCCATTAATCTCACTTAATCGGCGAGAGAATTGCATGTACTTGCTAATAAAATAAACTACTAAGATTTACTTTTAAGGTTATTATACACTCATTGCCATAAAAATTTGCGCACCAAGAAATAATTGTAGGATCGTGATGAAACTTGGCATAAAGATACATATAAGGCAGATATGCAGATGATTAGAAATGCAGCGTGATTGCGCATTGTGTCATGACACTAGAGGGCGTTGAACTTCGTCCTCCTTCGACATAAAACTGTAAGAAGAACTTATCTGCGTGTAAGTTTTCTTTTGCTAAGGAAACGCTGAGGTAGACATGCCGTTAAGCAGCCATCGGAGATGATATCAGCAGCTGTTAGAGCTGGAGAAGGGAAGAATCATCGGGATGATGGAAGCTGGGTGGTCAGCTCGGCGAGTATCGCGACAAGTAGGCCGTTCTGATGTTACTGTGAGGAGGTGTTGGGACCAGTGGACTGAAGAGATGTCATTTAGACGACGACCAGGCTCGGGACGCCCTCGACAGACCAGTCGTCGAAGAGACCGTCACATCATATGAATCGCACTCGTAGAGCTAATTGCCTCATTGGCCGCTATCCAGACACAGGCAGCACCTTCTCTACGGACCCCTGTGTATTCCCGAACCATCGCAAGGCGCCTAGCTCAAGGACATCTGGTAATGTGGCGCTTATTACGTCTGCTGCCAATGACACCCACCACCGACACCTCTGTTTGGAGTGGTGTCCCGCACGACGGGATTGGACTGCAACGGAATGGAACAAGGTCGTCTTCAGCGACGAGTCTAGATTCAATTTGAGCAGCGATGACAATCGTGTTCGTGTATGGAGGCCCCGTGGTGAACGCTTCAATCCTGTCTTCGCTTTACAGCGACACATCGCTCCTACAACTGGTGTGATGGTATTGGATGCCATTGCTTACGATACACGGTCACCCCTAATATTGATCTGTGGCACAATGACAGCTCAGCGATACGTCCAAGACATCCTTCAGCCAGATGTGTTGCTATTAGTAGCTGGGGCTCCCAGAAGTCATTTTCAGCAAGACAGTGCTCGGGCACACACAGCAAGGATGTCACAAGCCTGCCTCCGCCACGTTACCACCCTTCCCTCGCCTGCTCGATCACCAGATTTCTCACCAATCGAGCATACCTGGGATCATTTGGGACGGCATGTTGGACACCCTACGAGTTTAGTTGAAATCGAGGCGTAATTACAGCAACTGTGGAATGAGATGTCTCAGGACATCATACGGAACTTGTATGCCTCGATGCCCGCTAGTATCGCAATGTGCATTCGCGCTAGAGGGGGTTCAACAGAGTACTAAAATTTCCGTTCATTTGTACTTTTTTCTGCAATAAATGATCCTTTTTCTTTCGTTTTCTAATCTTTTACTTATATCACAGTAGTATTTACGCATGTAAAATTTCTTTTTTTTTTTGGACGTCTTTTTCTTGGTGCGCAAAATTTTATGGCAATGAGTGTATTTAAACAAAATATTTACAGAAAATTAAAATAGATTTGCATGAAGAGTTAGTCATGAATATACGTGATTCGCGGCACACCGAGATCGGTCGTACGATCGTTACAAGAGCCGGCAGGTAAGTGAATAAAACAAGTCTCTGATGCCCCACAGGTAAGCGTTTCCGGTAAAGTTGTGGCGTGCTGCCATCTATCGGATGATTGAGAAGCTAAAGTTCGCTATATACCAAATCTGGCAGCCGCTGCATTACTTATGTATGCAATAAAGGATCAGTGAAAATTAGCGGCGGAATTGCAGTAGAAAACATTAAAAAAAAATAAAATACTTTCGAATATTTGGCGTGAAAAAGACGAAATTGTCACACGATTTGGCGAGCAGCATTTTTCCCCGCCAGAAGCAAACTATTTTAATGCAACTGAAATTTTTTGGACTTTTAGAATCCGCGTAAATGGTGAATTGAAATGAATTGAAATATAAACAATGAGAAAGTTTAATATATTATATACATGTATATGTGTAATAAACTGCATATATATATATATATATATATATATAATACCATTAAAAGTAGACAAGATTCACCAATGGATTTTATCAATAAAACAATAAACCAAAACGAAGAATTAGAATTGAATTATATATATATATATTATTTGTTGCTGTAGTTATTTAATTTACCTCTGGAAAAAAATATTTTCACGCATAAAAAATTCTTATTCAGTAAAATTATTTTCATACTTTTAAACGTATTCAAAAATAAAAGCCAGATGTTTCCATAGCAACTTAATGGAATTGACCATGCTCAACTGGACTTTGAACTTGAAACAATTTTAATTCATTTTAATTTTAATTTCGTTTTAAATCTCAAATTTTGATGGTTAAATTTGAATATATAAATGCTTATAAATATCATTATAAAGAAATTATACTTAAACTAAAACTTAATAAAGAATACTGCCCAGTTAAACTGATGGCATTGAGCTCACAGGCTACAAATACTAATTGTACATTAAAGCCTTATATTTTCAAGGGTTAATTCCGTTAAAAAATTAAGAAAGGGAAACAGCTCTCTTCTTTCCTCTTTTTTTATACTTAATCATTGAACCTCCTATACTATCAAAGACATGCTTTATCATATAAAAAATCTATATCCAAAATTCAGAGCAAATTAGATAATTCTTAATAAAAACCCATTTAGCATTTATATAATTTAAAAGGAGTTATCCCCCTCTTTTATACTTAACCATTAAACTTCCAAAACTATTCAGAGATTTGAACGAAATCTGAAAATTCTGCTTGAAAAACCCATTTATATAAATTAAGGGGGGGGGGCATTAGAACCCCTGTTCCCCCTATTTATACTTATTCAATAAACACCTAATAACAGTCACGGAATCGCCTTATCAGAATGATCCTAATCTAAATTTTGAACGAAAACTTAATTCTGCATGAAAATCCCATTTATATCAACTAACGGGGGGGGGGATTAGAACCCCTGTTCCCCCTATTTATACTTATTCAATGAACACCTTATAACAGTCACGGAATCGTCTCATCAGAATGATCCTAATCTAAATTTTGAACGAAAACTTAATTCTGCATGAAAATCCCATTTATATCAACTAACGGGGGGGGGGGATTAGAACCCCTGTTCCCCCTATTTATACTTATTCAATGAACACCTAATAACAGTCACGGAATCGTCTCATCAGAATGATCCTAATCTAAATTTTGAACGAAAACTTAATTCTGCATGAAAATCCCATTTATATCAACTAACGGGGGGGGGCATTAGAGCCCCTGTTCCCCCTATTTATACTTATTCAATGAACACCTAATAACAGTCACGGAATCGCCTTATCAGAATTATCCTAATCTAAATTTTAAACGAAAACTTAATTCTGCATGAAAATCCCATTTATATCAACTAACGGGGGGGGGCATTAGAACCCCTGTTCCCCCTATTTATACTTATTCAATGAACACCTAATAGCGGTCACGGAATCGCCTCATCAGAATGATCCTAATCTAAATTTTGAACGAAAACTTAATTCTGCATGAAAATCCCATTTCTATAAATTAAGGGGGGGGGGGGCGTTAGAACCCCTGTCCCCCTATTTATACTTATTCAATGAACACCTAATAACAGTCACGGAATCGCCTCATCAGAATGATCCTAATCTAAATTTTGAACGAAAACTTAATTCTGCATGAAAATCCCATTTATATCAACTAACGGGGGGCATGAGCCCCCCGTTCCCCCTCTTATACATATCGAATGAACCCCAAAAACTAATCAGGGAAGCGCCTTGTCAGGATATACCTACATACAAAATTTCAAGTGGATCCGATATTTTTATCATGAGTTATCGCGTTACGCACATACGCACATACATACAGAACGGACGGGCACATAAGCTCTCAGGCTATGATAGCCTGTGAGCTAAATAAAGAATACTGCCCAGTTAAACTGATGGCATTGAGCTCACAGGCTACAAATACTAATTGTACATTAAAGCCTTATATTTTCAAGGGTTAATTCCGTTCGAAAAAAAAATTAAGAAGGGGAAACAGCTCTCCCCTTTCCTCTTTTTTTATACTTAATCATTGAACCTCCTATACTATCAAAGACATGCTTTATCATATAAAAAATCTATATCCAAAATTCAGAGCAAATTAGATAATTCTTAATAAAAACCCATTTAGCATTTATATAATTTAAAAGGAGTTATCCCCTTCTTTTATACTTAACCATTAAACTTCCAAAACGATTCAGAGATTTGAACGAAATCTGAAAATTCTGCTTGAAAAACCTATTTATATAAATTAAGAGGGGGGGGGAGGCATTAGAACCCCTGTTGCCCCTATTTATACTTATTCAATGAACACCTAATAGCAGTCACGGAATCGCCTCATCAGAATGATCCTAATCTAAATTTTGAACGAAAACTTAATTCTGCATGAAAATCCCATTTATATCAACTAACGGGGGGGGGGCATTAGAACCCCTGTTCCCCCTATTTATACTTATTCAATGAACACCTAATAACAGTCACGGAATCGCCTCATCAGAATGATCCTAATCTAAATTTTGAAAACTTAATTCTGCATGAAAATCCCATTTATATCAACTAACGGGGGGCATGAGCCCCCCGTTCCCCCTCTTATACATATCGAATGAACTCCAAAAACTAATCAGGGAAGCGCCTTATCAGGATATACCTATATACAAAATTTCAAGTGGATCCGATATTTTTATCATGAGTTATCGCGTTACGCACATACGCACATACATACAGAACGGACGGGCACATAAGCTCTCAGGCTATGATAGCCTGTGAGCTAAAAACCGAAGATAATTAATTTATCTGAACATGTTGAACATGAAACTTGTTCTCCGTTAAAATGCATTTGACATTTTTAAAACAAGTTTTTGAAATTGCTTTTGCTTGTCATCGCCATCTGGTGATAAATCGCCAAATAACGGGATTTTCATTATTATATTATGAACAGGGTACGGAGGTACCGCCGAAAATTTTTTTATAAACGTGTATAGCCTCATGAGAAGAGCATTCTGTAATTTTTTCAGATTTTTTGCAGTATGCCCGTATGGAGACCTTCCTTGTAAGACCAATCACATAACTTTCAGAACCACTTCATTTAACGAGCGCATATACTGCATACACTCGGTGGATCTTTGATGGTGTTAAATGTCGAACTCGATGTTTTTCTGTCCGGAGTTCGGTGCTATAACCTCTAGGCTATCACCGCTAACATGAAAAAATGCTTGGCTCAAATGCGAGAAGTTGAGAAAAATGTCTTTACCTGAGATGATTTCAGTGATGACAAGTTCAGAATCCTCGTCAGAAAAGGAGATGAATGCATCGAAGGCTTTATCTTGGTTGGGGACTTTTTCTTTCACAAACGTGAAGCCGTGCGAGTAGAGGGATACTTTGATGCTCAGTTCATAGGCTGTATAAATCACTTTCGCAATTAAACAAAATATAAAGAAAGCTGAAAAGAAACAAGGATTCGTTTTCAACAGGTACTTTTTAATGCAACTATACATGCAAGTACCTTCTTAACGTGTTTTTAAAAGGTACTCCATTTATTATAATGTCATAAAATTCAATTTTGTTTTGTTTTACTTTTTTCAATTTTCGCTTTTTATTAATTTTTTTATTGTTTTGATAAGACTTACTTTATTTTATTAAAGGCTTGTCAGTGTAAAAGTTGTAAATAAAATTACGAAGATTTATAATAAATTTAAGTGGATTTAATATCTTCTGAATTGCCGAGGTATGAACATTTTCTTCTTAAAACCCTATTTTTTCATCCCTTGAGTGTATTTTTGATGAAGTCAAACATTTGTTATATATTTCTAGCATATATATAAATACATAAATTTTTGGCCTTTTTCCTAAAAGTAATAATACTTTAAAATGATTCAATATGTATTATAATTAAGAAGCTATGTTTTTTTTCTGATTTCAGAAAAGCTCTGCCTATTTCAATCTCTTTGTCCGATTTATCCATCAACGAATTTGAAGGAAATTTTTGCCCCTATATTTTATGTGTCACTTTGTATGAGATTTGAGCAGAATTATGGAAGTTATCGAATCCATAAAAAATAAATATAGGTAGATAGAGAGACTGATAGATAGATATATAAACTCAAAAGCCAAAACAGAATGACGATCTACCTAATAACGTGTTAGCTGACTTTTGACCAGCAAAGCAGATGCAAATCGCCTTTGCACGGATATCACAAATTCTTGGTAAATGACCGCATGAATTGTATTAGCTGTTCAAGCAGCGGCCATGCATATCCGTGATATTTCAAAATGGTTGCTTTTGAGCTCTGAGCTGCCGTTGAATGACACTCGAAATGTGCTCTGTCGGATTAAGATCAACTTGTTAATGGATAAATCGTATTTCATCCGACGAAGCAACTTTCTTCCTATTTTCCATAGTCCAGTCGTGATGTTTCTGGGCCTAATGTAGGAGCATTTGGTGATCATGATTGGTCAAAAGGGACACATGAGTCGCTAGTTAGCCGCGTAGTCTCACATTCAACAATGTTGCTTGAATTATATGCTCGGCAGGAATTTTTTTGAACCTGTTAGTTGTGAACTGTGAATTCATGGCTTGTGTTGGTGGCGTGCGCAGGTGAATTATGTAAAAAAGATTTTTTTGTAAATAATATGTGTGTGTTAGTATTCTAAATGTAAAATTTTCAAGAAATAAAAAGTTTTTTGAAGAAGACTGCAGCCCCCGAGATATCTATATTAAGATAAGTAATGCTCTTCTTTCTTTTGTAAATTTGTAAGATGAATTCTTACAGAGTCATATTAATATGCTTGGACTTTTAGAGACACGTTAATATTCCTAGACCAATCAAACAAATATAAAATGAAATTTCAGTTTAACAATTTTCAGTACTGCAAATTTTAAAAATTCTAAACATTGCACATTTTCAGTTTTTGCACCGTCGTCTAAAGAAAACAATTACTTTAAAATGCAGCTTGTTTGAAACCTGTATCTAAATTTGTTATTGAGTTATTAATTTTGTTGTAGTGTTTAATGCTGTTTTTAGCTCACAGGCTATCATAGCCTGAGAGCTTATGTGCCCGCCCGTTCTGTATGTATGTTCGTTCGTGCGTAACGCGATAACTCATGATAAAAATATCCGATTCACTTGAAATTTTGTATATAGGTATATCCTGACAAGGTGCTTCCCTGATTAGTTTTTGGAGTTCATTCGATAGGTATAAGAAGGGGAACGGGGGGCTCATGCCCCACCCCTTCATAGAAACAAGTGGGTTTTTCATGCAGAATTAGCAGTTTTCGTACAAAATATAGATATAGGATCATTCTGATGAGGCGATTCCGTGACTGTTATTAGGTGTTCATTAAATAAGTATAAACAGGGGGAACGGGGGTTCTAATGCCCCTCCCCTTAATTTATATAAATGGGTTTTTCAAGCAGAATTGTCAGATTTCGTTCAAATCTCTGAATGGTTTTGGAAGTTTAATGGTCGAGGGAAGTTTAATGAAAGAGGGGGATAACTCTTGTTAAATTATATAAATACTAAATGGGTTTTTATTAAAAATTATCCAATTTGCTCTGAATTTTGGATATAGATTTTTTATATGATAAAGCATGTCCTTGATAGTTTAGAAGGTTCAATGATTAAGTATAAAAAAGGGGAAAGGGGAGAGCTGTTTCCCCTTCTTAATTTCTTTTTCGAACGGAATTAACCCTTGAAAATACCAGGCTGTAATGTAGAATTAGTATGCGTAGCCTGTGAGCTCAATGCCATCAGTTTAACTGGCCAGTATTCTTTTTATTTTTTCCTTGTAGGTTTTCTTTCTCATACTCATTGTTTTTTTTTTTTTTTTTGTCATCGTGGCAACAAAAGTAATCCATTTTGGACATTGAACCTGGACCAACCAGAAAACGAATAAAATAAAACGCAGAAGTATTTCATTTCTAGACATTAAGTATAGACCAATTCAAAAAAGGAATAATATAAATTAAATTGTGGAATTCAACCAATAAAAAGATTCAGATATATTTTAGATTTCCCATTTCTCTACAGAGAACAACAATTATCTTCCTAAATAGTTTAAAAACATTATGTAAATGGGCTGATAATCGGCTCATGGATGTTTAAACATTCATTTGAAAGCAAGCAACATAGTGTAAATCAAAAGGAGGCATACCAGAAAGAGATAAAATATTTATCTCGGAAAATATGTTTTCGAGTAATTATACTTACTAAAAGCTAGCTATTTTTTTATATTTCGGATAATTCATAAATTATTTATTCAAAATTTACTGAAGATACTATTTTATAAAATAAATTCCTTTATATAAAAATTTTTGGAATATGTATGACTAATTTTTAAAAATAATCTGTTTTTCCTACATATTAAAAACTAAGTACAAATTAAATGCACGAATCTAAATATTAAGAATATCGTTTTATTTTACTTTTACCTTACACTTCTTTTGTAATGTCTTAACATATTTACTTTAATTCCATACCTTTAATTCAATGTTTTTTTAAATTTAAATTTATTTTAAAACACATTAATCTGCCGAGCGTTTCTTTTTCTATAATCCCATTGCTCAAAATTATTCTTTTATCTGTTGCATAATATCTTTGCCTTTACGTTCTAAAAAACCGTTCGATTACCCACAATTCCCTTCAAGTGATGCTAGAGTACTAGATTGCATTCTAACCTTCCGACAGACTGAGAGAACTCTTTTCCTTTTTCGCGGGGTAAAATTCCCGTATTGGTTGAAATCACTTTTTCTAAATTTGTAATTGGCAACTTAGATCTTATTCATAAAATCCTGTATTCTTTCGCAGAGTCTAATAAAACCTTATTACATTTCCTTCGGAGCGATACTTCCACGTTTTTCCTTGTGCTAATAAAATGAATGTCAGATGGTGAGAAGAATTTACCTGGTGAAGTTTCTATGTTGAAAAAAATCTTTTACTTATCATGACTACATATTACGACGTTAGTGAAATTATTTGCTTGTGAAGTGAAGTATGGATAAACGTGATTAAAATTATTCGACGCTTCTGAGTACTTAAGTGGGAAATATCTTAGAAGATTATTTGTTGCTGTACTACCCGGCACCACACGACTGCGAATGTACCAGTGTTCCTGATAGAATTGCCTTACTATGTGGTATGATTGCGAACCGATGATACATTCGATCAACAAGATTCTATATCAGATGTCTCAAGTACATATATACATGTATATATTTATATAAACCTGTACGTCAGTCCTTGTAAGAAAATAGAAAAAACACAATAAAATATATTAAAAATGATTAAACCATGAAAAGAATCTAGTAATTGAAAAATAATGCTTACATAGAGAAGACACTGAAAAAATTAGAACAAAGTTTGTCGGAGGACAAAGATCGATATCATTTAGCTTCCATAAAACTGATTCGTTGAAATTGCTGACTCCTTCATCACCTATTCCACATCGAACGTTGTCAAGGTCAATGATCTAGATGAAGATTAAATAAAAATACATTAAGTCTTGTTTTACAAAACACACTTAAACAGAAAAATTCAACCATAAAAATACGTTGAATCATCAACCATGTACTTCGTTCATTTCAAATATAATATTACTTTAACCCTTGCGAGTCTGGTTACTTTTAATAGTACATGTGTTTTAATGGAGTATTTTGTTTTAAGAAATACTTTTGCTGTTATTTGTATTTATTAATGTTAGTATATGGCTATGCATTCACTATATGATTTCATTTATATTTAAGCATTTAGTAATAATAATAAAAACAATCTGCTTATTTCTCCTTGCGCTGCTTGCAATTCCTTTATTTTAAACATATATTTCACTCTTTGAATTTAAAATAAAAGTTACTATCCTGAAAAAATGTGTTATAAAGCGCAAAAAGTATCAGAAAGTTGAAATATAAATTAAAACTTGTTGTAATACAATATTTTTTAAATATCTCCAAAAAATCTTCCTTAGCTTATTGCCATATGAATGTTAATTGAATAGTGCGTTAAACAACAACATTCATTGTGATTCGGACAGTGAAACATTTTCTTTAAACACTAATTAATTTATTTGGATAGCTAGTGTTGATGTTATTAACGTAGATGTAATTTCTTTTAAAAACTGAAAAAAAAAAATCGTCCCGAAAGTGTTAAAGGATTTGAAATAAAAATACACTTTTAGCAAGTACACTTCTATTTTGATATTTGGTTTTGAAAAACTAACTTTTAGATTAATTGTGTTAAATTAATTTAGAATATACTCTTTATGATCGTATTTACTTTTCGTATCTTTAAACAATAATAGCATTATTGAAGAAAGGTAACGAAAGACAGCATAGGGCTTTACAAAGGTTCTTCAACAGACATGCACTTATCACTATCATGTAACCGGGATCTATGGAATAACCTTACTATGACTTACTGATTAAACGCGTGTGGGGATTTTCGTCGTTCCTAACCGGTATATCCAAAATAACAAAATTATGCTAGCATGTGTGGACTTAAAGTGCGTATAAAAACTATAAGAAAGCAAAAAAATATTAACTTTTTTGATAAATTTCAAAACAAATGGAACTTTTTTTTAATATAATATTATGCATCATCAAGCTAAAAAGCTAATAAAAAAGTCAACAAAATCCAACTGTCAGTATTTTATTATGAAAACAAAATAATTTTGCTATTTTTGCTTGCGTAAAAACTATAAGGACACCAAAGAAAATTCAATATTGTAACCAAATAAACAGATATTTAATGTGTTATGCTCTCACCTATGAGTTTAATGATTGCAAATATTGCATCAGTCCTCGACATCATTTATTTAATCTCTAATATAAAATATCTTTTTCTGTAATTAATTAATTTTCTCCGATGAAAAGAAAGGAAACTTAAATGGTCCTGATGACTAGAAATATCATTGGAATGATTTAAGAAAAGAAAAAAAGATTTTATTAAAGCATCAGTTAGGAAGGTGGAATCGTTCAAACATGGGGCTGCTTTTCGTTCAACGATGTGGTGTAAGTTATATACATTTCAGGAAAATTTAATTCAAAGACACATATACAAACTCTTTTTGACCATCTTTCATTTGTTGGAGCACTTCTGACAGGACAAAAAACGAATATAATAGCGAGATAATACGTCTATCCGCACAAATCCGCAGAAAAAATGTAGTTATATTGGAAAAATATGGAAGGTTTGCAATGGCCGCTCTTAAATCCTCATTTAAATCCTATCGACAACTTATAGGGAGATCTAGTAAGGTGAGTTTATAAAAATGGAAGCCATTTTTCTTCAGAATTGGAATTCAGATCAACAATTGAAGATGAATAGTACAAAAACAATCCCGAACTGCGTCAAAAATTAACGATGTCGAGGACTGATGGTATATTTGCAATCATTAAACTCATAGGTGAGTGCATAACACATTAAATATCTGTTTATTTGGTTACAATATTGAATTTTCGTTGGTGTCCTTATAGTTTTTACACAAGCAACATTAGCAAAATTAATTTCTTTTCATAATAAAATACTGACAGTTAAATTTTGTTGACATTTTTATTAATTTTTAAGCTTGATGATACATCTTATAAAGGAAAAGGTTTCACATGTTTTGAGGTTTACCAGAAAAGTTCATATTTTTTACTGTCCTTATAGTTTTTACACGCACTGTAGATTGAAATTCTCTCTACTAGAAAAATTGTACGTACAGAGTTACCATATTGGTGCTTTTATCGGCGCTTAATTTTTTTCGGTTTATTTATTGGTGCTTAATTTTATTCATACCTTTGAAGATAACTATAAAATTGAAACGAGAAAGGACTTTACCAATTTTAAAACAGAGAGGCGATTAAAAACATAGAACTATCAAGTTAAAATTGGGAAGATTATTTGAATCAGAAACGGAGCGTTTAGACTTATTAAATTTATACAGAGCTTTGTGAGTCAAAGAGGGATTATAACTACAGGCAAGGGCAAAAGGTTTGAGATAACTAATTTCATTATTTAGAGCAGAAGAGCCAGAACAATGTCCCCCGACGAACACGTGTAAGCTTCAGCTGATGACGAGCTGTTATTGTTTTAGCTCGAAACGCGTCCTACTTTGCTTTCCATTTTATAGAGATTTTTACAAAGTGTATTATTTCAAATACTAAGTTGTACATGTGAAATAATATATGTAATACTTACTACATGAATAACACAAATACGTGAATATACAAATATAGTAATATGTGCAGTATTGTGTATTCTATATTGATAGTAATCAATGGATATATGAATACAACCTCTCATCTTTTTGCTTCATTTTGAAAACAATGGATTTTGAGCTTATTCTTTAGACGATGATTTTTAAGCTAGGTTTTTAAGACTTTCACAAAAATTGCTCTATGTATTTAGTTAATACATTATACAAATTATATTTTGATTGCGTTCACGCATGCGCTGTAAAAAACTTATTTAGTGAATCTTCTCATTTTTAATGAAATTTTTATTATTTTTTAATTCTGATTACAAAGTATTGTGTATAATATTATTTGCCATATCTTATGAAAATAATCTTTTTTTTTATTAAGAATTCTGGAAATTATAAGCAAAAAAAAAAAAAAAAAAAAAAAAAAACTTGGCAAAATTAATTGTTTTTAAGAAATCCTTAAATGCATCCTATAATTGTACATGGTGTACTCATAAAAATGAACTCAATAAACCACTTTATTAATAACTACAGTTTGAACACTTTTTCTACATTAATTTTAATAGGGTTATCCAAAAGATATTTCTTCTTTTACAATTTGTTGATAGTTCTCTATGGAGTTTCGGAAAAAAATTTTCTCTGAAATGTATGACCTGTACTATCATGTTCACAGAGTTTCTGGATAATTCCTCATGTATTTTTCTAGCTATTTACCAAAAGTCTAAAATCGCAAGTGGCCGGTCACCTTTGGCCATATGGTGTAGCAACCCTCATAGTTATGTCAACAAGTTGTATACACTCTTAAAACGAAAGAGTTGATTTGACTTCTCAGGAAAGAGCTGTAATTCTGTCAATCATAAATGAGTTGTTTTTCAAACGATTGAATCTTCTTGATTTAATTTGGTCATTTAAATAGCTCAACTTGATTTAAATTGCTTAAAAACAGCTCGTTCACACGAGCTATTTCAACTCTTTTCGAGAAGCTGCCTTTCAAAACGTGAGATGAGTGGATTTTGTATCAACTTGAGTTATTTTGTGGCTGAGGTTTTAAGAGAGTATACTGCAAAAAAAAAAGGGTCGATCTACTAAAAAAATTTTAGTAATCCTTGAAATTACTAAAAAATTTGTAGTAATCTTACTCGGTTACAAGAAAATCTGTAAGAATTACTAGAAAAAAGCTAGCAACTAATAGAGTCAATAGTTTTATATTTTTAATAGCTTTACTAAAACTCACTTGGTGTAGCCGTGATAGTCTAGTGGTCATAGCACCGAACTCAAGGCTGAAAGGTCCCCGGTTCGATGCTGGGCACAGTCAGATACGCACCGAATGTATGCAGTGTAAGTACTCGTTAAAGAAAGGGATTATGAAAATCCTGTCAGCTGGCAGCAATGTTTGGTGCTTCCATCTATTGCGGCTTTGCCGAAAATCTTCGTCCGTCTTCTTACCCACTGGATGAGCTCGAAGGAAGCTCCTGCCCTTCGGGCACACGTAATGGTTATTAAAAGTATTTTTGGAGCTATTCCTAAAATTTGATTGGTGGCTCATACTAAAAAGTTTTAAGTTAGTTATACAAAAAATTCTTTTGTTTAGTTTACAAAAGAAATGTTTGTTTCATTTGCAAAAAAAAAAAAAAAAAAAAAAAAAAAAAAACGTGTGGCACTTGGGGACTGCCGCGGTAAAGCTATTGCATAGCAATTTTTATCAACTTATGCAATTATATTTATTTATTTATTTTTTATTTATGCAGTTTTTTTTTGTCTTTGATATTAATTCAAGTTACACTTTTTGAGCGTGATGACCGATAACAATTTTTTTTTCTTTTATTGAATAAATGAGAAGTTAATATCGTTTAAAATATTTTTATTATCTTACAATACATGTAGGTTAATCAAGAATTTTTATCATTGAAACTATATACGTTTATGGTAGCTGAAATAAAAAACATAAGTTTGAGACTTGATATTCTCAAAATACCTGAAAAATACCGCGTCAATGTCTGCCGAAGTCTACCGAAGGATACCGTGCCGAAGTCTGCCAAAATGAAGCGATGTTAGCCGGAGTGTTAGGTTTTTTTTCTCGTTACGGAATTTCTAGATTCTTTCGCCGCGCTCAAAGCCCGCGATAAAAGCTATGCAATACCTTAATAAATTACCAAACAAAATTTGGCCGCGCTACGAAAATTAGATCGCGAGTTATAAGCATTTTAAATTTTCCGAATATCACCGTGGGGGTCTCCTGTTACCAAAAATTAACACTGTCTCATAATAAATTACCAAACAAAATTTAACCGTACTACGAAAATTAGATCGCAAGTTATAAGCATTTTAAATTTTTCGATCCTCACCATGGGGGGTCTCCTGTCACCAAAAATTAACACTGTTTCATAATAAATCACCAAACAAAATTTGACTGCGCTACGAAAATTAGATCGCGAGTTATAAGCATTTTAAAATTTTCGACCCTCACCGTGGGGGGGGGGGGTCTCCTGTCACCAAAAATTAAAACTGTCTCATAATAAATTGCCAAACAAAATATGGCCGCGCTACGAAAGTTAGATCGCGAGTTATAATCATTATAAGTTTTTCGACTCTCACCGTGGGGGGGGGGGGTCTCCTGTCACCAAAAATTAACACTGTTTCATAATAAATCACAAAACAAAATTTGGCCTCGCTACGAAAATTAGATCGCGAGTTATAAGCATTTTAAATTTTTCGATCCTCAACGTGGGGGGTCACCTGTCACCAAAAGTAACACTGTCTCATAATAAATTACCAAACAAAATTTGACCGCGCTACGAAAATTAGATCGCGAGTTATAAGCATTTTAAATTTTTTTACCCTCACCATGGGGGGGGGGGGTGTCTTCTGTCACCAAAAAATAACACTGTCTCATAATAAATTACCAAACAAAATTTGGCCGCGCTACGAAAATCAGATCGCGAGTTATAAGCATTTTAAAATTTTCGATACTCACCGTGGGGGGTCTCCTGTCACCAAAAGTAACACTGTCTCATAATAAATTACCAAACAAAATTTGGCCGCACTACGAAAATTAGATCGCGAGTTATAAGCACTTTAAATTTTTCGACCCTCACCATGGGGGATCTCCTGTCACCAAAAATTAACACTGTCTCATAATAAATTACCAAACAAAATTTGACCGCGCTACGAAAATTAGACCGCGAGTTATAAGCATTTTAACTTTTTCGACCCTCACCGTGGGGGTCTTCTGGCACCGAAAATTAAAACTGTCTCATAATAAATCACCAAACAAAACATGGCCGCGCTACGAAAGTTAGATCACGAGTTATAAGAATTTTAAATTTTTAGATCCTCACCATTGGGCGGGTCTCCAATCACCAAAAGCTACATTATCCTACCTTGTTTTATCTTAAGACGATTCTTTTCTATACACATTCTATCAGGAATTTTTATTATTGAAACTATAGATTTATAGTAACTGAAATAAGAAATATAAGTTTGAGACTTGAAATCCTCTAAATATCTGAAAAATACCGCGTCAATGTCTGCCGAAGTCTACCGAAGGATACCATGCCGAAGTCTGCCGAACTGAAACGATGGTTAGCCGAGTGTTAGGTTTTTTTTCATTACGGAATTTCTAAATTTTTCTCGTTACGGAATTTCTGCATTCGGTCGCCGTGCTCAAAGCCCGCGATAAAAGCTAGGCAATAGCTTAAAAAAAAAAAAAATGTTTGTAATGGTTACTAAGAAATTCTGTGGAATAGAAATATACTAAAAAAGTTTTAGTAACCTCTTCAATTTTTTTTCCAGTGTACATGAAAATATTTGTAATACTTACGAGGTGGTTATTGGATGCTAACCATTTCTTGAATTCCAATGCGTCGCAATCACACTTCCATGGGTTTCCAGACAGAGACACCCGTTTAAGATTCGTCTGACTGTCGATCAGAGACTGGGGGAACCTTCTTAAGTTGTTGTTGGATAAGTAAAGGTGGACGAGATTCGGAGGCAGCTGTGTTGCGTCAAGAATATCCAGTTTATTGTTTTCTAAACTGACTCCTAAGACGCTGCCTTCAAAATGCTTGGAAGGATCCACATTCTGATACATGACACGATAACGCCGGTCATCTGGATAGAACATTTTATTTACCTAAAACAATTTAAAAGGTTTTTTTTAAAAAAACTGATTACTTTTGAACTACCTACAGATCAATAATTAAAAAAAAATTGTTAAAACTCACAATGATAGAAAAAAAAATAATGAAACTTAATCAGATAACATAGGGTAAACGAGGATTTCCCCCAGAGGGAATAGTCTGAGCGATATTACAGAAAACATAGATTTAATAATAACTTGTTACAAGCAAAGAAAATGATATTATATCTTTAATTGACAAATATTGCGATAAACTGAAATGATGAAAATAAGCAAATAGAATTGTAGAATTACAAAATCTTACACATAAATTCTTATACACAGTTTAAAGAAATGGGAAAGCAAACCATGCAAGACAGCCATGTATAGGTATAAAATTGGACATACGCATTACGTTAAAAGTATACAGAAAATAAAAACGAATTATCTTATATTGGAATTTTAAGCCTTTGAAATGATGACAAGAACAAGATGCAAGAGAGAGTATCGGCCATTTTTCTTGTTCGAAAAGGGATTCTTACAATAGAACTTATTTTGGTGTTGCTTGCACATAGCATTGAGATCTGCTGCATTCGAAAGCCCTATATTAGAAATTCTGAGAATCGAAAACAATTTTCTGTTAAAGTCATATTTTCTTTATTTTGCAACAGAATAACTTTCTAAAAATGCTTTTTTCGAGGCTATTGTACTACATTATATTTTATGTAAAAGATGTATAATGACATGTGTTAATACTTACTTCCAATTGTGGTAAATTCTTTTCCATAAAATGTGGAACAGATGATAAATTCCTTGAGCTGCAGTCAACAAACATGGCAAAACTATCTCCTATCTCAGCACATTTACATGTGCACACTCCCGGGCAGTTGAGAGAGTTCTGTAGAGTATTTTCAAGTTCAGATCTTAAGCAGATCCCATTTTCCTTGTCATGTTTAACCGTATTTAAAAAAGGCAGATTTTTGCAGTCGCATTTTAAAGGAATATCTATTAAAAGACAACTACTATTAACTGCTAGTTATATAATTTTAAAATTTTTAATTAAACAAATAAAAACAATCATGCGTTAAAAATAGATTATGAAACACTTTCGAACACTTCCTGAAATCTTTAACAAATCTTGATTATTTAAGGAAATAAGATGTTACTGCCTATAGGCAAATATGTATTAAAATACTTTTGAACAGCCCTGTATTTGATCTGTCGGTTGATACATATGTATACACTATATCATGGGAAAATTTAATTTAGCAAGAAAACGCTCAAGAGGTTGAAATTTCATTTTCAGCAATTTATACAAATAGTTTTGGAATATAAATACTAAAATAGTTGGAAACATACTTGAATACTTTTGTTCAGTCCTTTCCTTTTTCTAGTACCTTTATTACACGCCAGTATTTTGCTAAAATTTAGTTCAAACCAACAAACTCTTAAAACTACTTAAATCACATTTCCAGAAATTGTCATCCATAGGTGATCACGTAGCCAATTCTTTGCTTTATACTGTATTTCATTTTACCTATATTCTAGAAATATATCTTAGTAAATTGAAAGTAGTTCAATGTAAAAATGCATAACTTTCTTAAAAACCACCTTTAAGTAAATTACGCTCATATTCAGTAACCTTTTAGAACTCTTTTGTGTAACCCTGTGTATCAGTTACATCAATTATACACACCATATGATATGCACACATTTAGTAAAACTTAAAAGCGCATATAATATATAAAAATGCATTTCACGCCAGAATTTTGCCAAAATTTAGTTCAAAATAATGCACTCTTAAAACTACTGAAACCACAATACCAGAAATTATCGACCATGTATCTAACTCGTTGCGTGATCCTGTATATCACTTTATCTATATTCTACAAACATTTTTTAGTAAACTGAATGAAGTTTAGTGTATAAATGCATAACTTATTTAAATACTCCCTTTAAGTAAATTACGCTCATATTCACTAATTTTTACGAGCTCTTTTGTATAGCCCTATAATATCAGGTATAGGAACTGTGGTATTTTATACTTTTACTTTTCAGGTTAAACGGTAGATGGCGCCCCTTGTCTATTCCATGGAATTATGTAAGGAACATAATGTATCTACGTTCCAGATAGTTGTTCTGTGTTTACAATATGTGTATATGTCGTCTGTAGTGCCGTCAGTTTTATTAAATATGTTTTGTGTAAAAAGTCGCCCACCTCGATTATTTTAGTACTGTTCATTGCCTTACATTTAAATGCTTAAAGATAGTATAATGGCGACGAGATGTTAAAAGTTTCTACCGTAAAAATTTTAAAGGAATAACGGCGCGCCCAAGAGAAATGGCTTCTTCTTTCGTTTTTGCGTTCGACAAACATACAAGGTAACAGCAGCTTTCCAGAATATATCAGCAGCTTTAAAACAAGGGGGTGGTAAGTACATTGAATTTTAAAGTACTTTTTTTTTTCCTGTGTTATTGCATAAAGAATACGATGTTTTCATTCAAGGAATATGATGATAAAGTAGAAACATTTCAGGCTTATATTAAACGCCTGGAACAGAATTTTATTCTGAATGAATTAAAAGAGGAAAAAAAAGTTGCAGCCCTTTTATCTTGCATGGGCCCTAAGCTGTATAATTTACTGAGTAATTTATGTTTCCCTAAAGAATGTGAAACATTAAAATATTCGGAGATTGTTGATATATTGATAAAGCATCTAAGCCCCGCCCCCAACAAATTTATTGAAAGAATCAAATTTCGTAAGTGTTACCAAAATGAGTCGGAATCAGTTCAAGATTTCGCTGCTAGATTAAAGAAAAATACAACTTTTTGTTGTTTTACGGGTGATACATTAAATGAAAATTTACTTGAACAATTTTTACGCGGTTTGAAAAGCGAAAGCATTCAAAATAAATTGATTACGCAAGTAGAGGATTTAACTTTTGAGAAAGCAGTGGAGAAAGCTTTATCCTTACACAATGTAGATATTGAAATTTCTGAAATTAAAAATAAAAATTTCAGTATTAATAAAATTTCCAGTTCAAAAAATGTACACCCAAAGAAATTTTCTAACGACTGTCAGAAGTCAAATGTCAACAATCATATAAATAATACAATTCCTGAAGCAAATAAAAGTAAATTAAAATGTTATAGATGCGGAAATACTTCCCATCTAGCCAATTCATGTAGATTTATTAATGCTACTTGTAAAATATGTAAGAAAAAAGGCCATATTGGAAAGGTTTGTAGAAGTAAAACTTTCCAAAAACACGTAAATTCGGTAGATACAGTAAATGTATTAACTATAAAAAATACAGGTGCAAATCCTATTAAATTATCTGTGTTAATTGAAAATAAAGCCAGAGCGGATATGGAATTGGACACCGGTTCGGGAATTTCTGCTGTTCCTTTAAAAAGATTTCGCAGAATTTTTCCTGATTATAAAATATTTCCTCCAGATGTTCAGTTAAAAACTGCAACTGGTGAAATTTTTAAACCTGTAGGTTATGTTGAAGTAAATGTTACTTATGAAAATAAAACAGAAAAGTTAAAATTATATTTGATAAAAGAAGATACTTTTCCATTATTATTTGGCCGCGATTGGGCCTCTGCATTCGATATTTTTCCACATAATTTAATATCTGTTTATGTTAATGAGACTGTAAATTATTCTGATAAATTACAAGAATTGTTAAATGATTTTTCTGATTTATTTTCTGATAAAGTAGGGGAAATTAAAGGGTTAAAGGCAGAGCTTTACCTTGAAAAGGATGATACACCCATATTTTGTAAAGCTAGGACTGTTATGCACTACGTGCTGCAGTCAATGAGGAATTACAAAGATTAGAAGAAGCAGGTATAATTAAACCAGTTACAAATAGCAAGTGGGCAACCCCGATTGTTCCAGTGGTAAAATCTAATGGTAAAATACGCTTATGTGGAGACTTTAAAGTCACATTAAATAAATATCTGAAAGTAGAAAAATATCCCTTGCCTAAAATAGAGGATATGTTAGCTACTTTAAGTGGTGGTGTTCATTTTACAAAAATTGATTTAAATCAAGCATACCTCCAATTGCCCGTTGATGAGGAATCCCAGGAATTATTAACCATTAATACACCTAAAGGATTATTTCAGTTTCTTAAATTACCAATGGGTCTTAATAGTTCTCCTGCTATATGGCAAAGAAAAATCGAACAAATTTTAAGTGGAATTGAGGGAATTACAATTTTTATTGATGATATAGGAATAACTGGGGAAACGGACGAAATTCATTTGCAAAGGTTAAAGCAAGTATTAGAAAGGTTGAGAAATTATAATATTCGGATAAATAAGGAAAAATCATTCTTCATGGCAGATGAAATTACTTATTGTGGGTATAAAGTGGATAAACATGGTATTCATAAAACACCAGATAAAATAGAAGCAATTGTAAATGCCCCTAAGCCAGAAAATGTTTCCCAGGTAAAAGCATTTCTTGGTCTTGTAACTTATGCAAAATTTGTACCGAATTTATCGACAATTGCACATCCTTTGAATAATTTGCTTAAAAAGAATGTAAAGTTCAACTGGTCTTACAAATGTGATCAAGCGTTTAAAAAAATAAAAAGAGAAATTACTTCGGACAGAGTGCTGACGCATTTCAATCCTAAATTACCTTTAATCTTAGCTACGGATGCTTCTCCATATGGTATCTCTGCAGTTCTTTCGCATGTGATGCCAGACAAGACTGAAAAGCCTATTGGATTTGTATCCAGAACCTTGAATAATGCCGAAAAACGGTATAGTCAAGTAGATAAGGAGGCATTAGCAATAATATTTGGTGTTAAGAAATTTTTTCAATATTTGTACGGTAACAGATTCACTTTGTTTACTGATAGTAAACCATTAGTTTCAATTTTTTCACCTTCTAAAAGTATTCCGGTTTTATCAGCTGCTAGAATGCAAAGATATGCCATATATTTACAAGCGTTCCAGTATGACATCCGCTATAAGAAAACTACTGAACACGGTAATGTCGATGCACTCTCACGTCTTCCATTACGTAGTGAAGATTTGCCCCACGAATATAATTCAAATGAAGGACTTGATGAATCGGAAATCATTCAAATAAATCAACTTTCTGTTTTACCTTTAAATGCTAAATCTATTGCTTCAGCTACAAAAACCGATCCTCTTTTGCGACAAATTTTTCATCACCTCATTTCTGGTTCAGAAATTCCTAAGAATTTACTTTTTGGTGGTAAACAAGAAGAATTTACTCTTCAGCATGGTTGTATTTTAAAAGGTTGTAGGGTAGTTATCCCAGAAATCCATCGACAACAAATATTAAAGGAATTACATTTTGGTCATTTTGGTATAGTGAAAATGAAATCTTTAGCCCGTAGTTTTGTATGGTGGCCAGGAATAGACCATGATATAGAAGATATTGCAAGAAATTGCTCTATTTGTGTAAATTTGAAAAATAATCCTCCTAAAGTTGATACACATCATTGGGAATGGCCTACTGCTCCATGGCAGAGAATTCATATTGATTATTTTGGTCCTGTTAACGGAAAAATGCTTTTGTTAGTGGTTGATGCTTATAGTAAATGGCCAGAAGTATTTATAGTTCCTAGTACAACTTCAGAAAATACAATTATTTGTCTTTCTTCTCTCTTTGCACGATACGGTTTTCCTATTTCTTTGGTATCAGATAATGCTAGGCAGTTTACATCTGAAGAATTTGAAATGTTCTTAAAAAGTCATGGTGTAAAACATAAGTTTAGTGCACCGTACCATCCATCTACAAATGGACAGGCTGAGAGATATGTGCAAACGGTCAAACGTGGATTAAAAGCCTTAGCGTCTGAACCAGGTACTTTACAAATGAAGCTGAATAACTTTCTTATGCAGTACAGGAAGATGCCACATGTTACAACGGGGGAAAGTCCTGCATCTTTATTTCTAAAGCGTCACATAAGAACAAACATAGATTTGATCGTGCCAAATGTTGCAAATTTTGTTCATGAAAAGCAAACTGCAAGGAAATCTAAAGTTAAAGTAAAAGAATTTGAAGTCAACCAGAAAGTAGCTGTAAGAAATTATACTCCAGAAGCCAAATGGAAAATTGGTCGAATTGTAGCAAGAGAAGGAAAATTACATTACAGAGTTCAAGTTGGTTCGAATATTTGGAAAAGGCATGTGGATCAAATAACTAATGTAGGAGAAGATATTTCTTTAACCAATGATCCAAATTCAGAAGAAAATGTTACAGAAAATTTTAGAAGTGAAAATACAAGTGTGAAGCAAGATGATTTTCCACCCTTACAGTCAAGTTTCACAGATCCGCAACCAGTTGACTCTCATGTTCCAGTTGTTCCAGATCCTACTCCAACTGACTTTCATAATCCTGATTCTTCGAGTTCTAATTCAGCTAACTCTGATAATATTCACCAAAAACCGTCGGTTCCTACTAGTGCTACAGTTGATGCCCCTGAACATGTAAAAACTAATTCTTCTTCTTCTCCACAGGTACTTAGAAGGTCCAGAAGACATCGAAGAGCTCCTGACCGACTTCATTACTAAGTGGGGAAGAGCTGTGGTATTTTATACTTTTACTTTTCAGGTTAAACGGTAGATGGCGCCCCTTGTCTATTCCATGGAATTATGTAAGGAACATAATGTATCTACGTTCCAGATAGTTGTTCTGTGTTTACAATATGTGTATATGTCGTCTGTAGTGCCGTCAGTTTTATTAAATATGTTTGTGTGTAAAAAGTCGCCCACCTCGATTATTTTAGTACTGTTCATTGCCTTACATTTAAATGCTTAAAGATAGTATAGGAACCATATAATATGCGTATATTTAGTGAAATTTAAAAGCTTATGCCATAATTTAAACAAGTAAGAAAAATCATACTTTAAGCGTAGATTATGAAGCACTTCCAACGCTTCATGTAATCTTTAACAAATCTTCGTTATTTAGATAAATAAGGATATAAAGCCAAGTATAGCCAAATATTTATTCCAGTACTATTGAACATCCCTGTATTTGATCTGTCAGCTAATATACATACTATATAATGGGAAAATTTAGTTTAGCAAAAAATGTCTAGTAGCTTGAAATTTCTCTTTCAGCTACTAATACATGGAAACATACTTGAATACTTTGTTCAGCCTTGTAGTTTGCTTGGTACCTTTATTACACATCAGTGTTAAGATAAAATTTATTTTAAACTAAAACAATTGAAATCACTTTCTCATAAATTATCATTCATAGGCTCCATGTACCCAATTCTTTGCGTGGCCCTGTATATCATTTTATCTATATTCTGCAAACATTTCTTAGTAAATTTAATGCAGTTCAGCATAAAAATGCATAATTTATTTAAGAATAACCTTTTAGTAATTTATGCTCATATTCAGTAACGTTGGCGAGCTCTTTTGGGTAGCCCTGTATATTAACTATAGCATTTATACACACCATATAATATGCATAAATTTAGTGAAACGTATACGCGAATATCATAATTAAAATGCATATCATCCATCCATCAGCTATCATCGGATACATATACAGTACTTCGGAAAGAATGTTTTATTTGAAATCTTTTATGTGTCCCTGTAAATACTATGTACTTTATATTAGGGAAGGCAGTATTGTATAATTTATACTAAGCCTCATTGACATACATCAATTTTATTATACATGAAACAGTTTAATATATTTAAAATATGTCACACATATTTCCCCCTTTTGCCATTATCTAATGGAATGCTTTTGTGTGACCCTGTAAATGAATAATAGCTGCATTTTCATCTTATATTTTATAGAATGCATATTTTAATGCACCTCGTAAAAGCATATAAATTTTAATATATTTGACAGAGTTGTTCTGATATGGTGTTGACATATGTTTTACATTTTTAAAATTCCTTCGAAACGATTTTTCCCCATAGGCCGTAATGTAATGGGAAACTTTTGATTCTCCCTGTAAATAAATTATTCATGGTAGAAACTTCATTTTTAATAGGGTTCGTGCTAGGGTAAACGTCAATACCGTCCTACAATTTCATGGAAATCCGAGTATATTTACGCGAGTTAGAGCGCGGAGAGATGGCCAGACGGCCAGACAAACTGAATGCATAAGCACTTTTGAACTTTGTTCGAAAGTGCTAAAAAAGAAAGTTTCTCATCCATCCATCAGCCACCATCAATAATATACAGTACTTCGGTTTGAGTATATTGTGAGAAATACTTTGTGTGTCCCTGTACATGCTATGTACTTCATATTATGCGTGAAATATTAAGTCTTATCGGTGTACATCAATTTTATTATACATGAAATCCTTTAACATAATTTAGCAAACAATTCCTCACTTTATTATTGTGTAATGGAATTATTTTGTGTGACCCTGTAAATGCACAATAACTGTTATAACAACTGCATATTTTACAGAATATATATTTTAATGCACTTCTCTAATGCATATAAATTTGAATATATTCGACAGGGTATAACACTTTTAAAATTCGTTTGAAACGATTTTTTCCCATAGGCCGTAATATAACGGTAAACTTTTGACTGTCCCTCTAAATAAATTAATTATGGTAGAAACTTCATTTTCAATAGGCGTGACTATAGGGTTTAATAGGGTTACTGCTAGAGTAAACGTCAATAGCATCCAAAAATTTCATGACAATAAGAGTTTATTTAAAAGAGTTAGAGCGCGGACAGATGGACAGACAAACCGAAAGCATAAACACCTTTCAACTTTGTTGGAAAGTGTTAAAAAGACAAATTTACACAGTGATGATTGATCATTTAGAAGAAGATTGAAAACAAAATCTTACGCATGAATCGAAAATTAAAATAAGTATAAATAAATGGTTAATTATAAATAAATGTTATTTATTGTGTGAAACTGCATCATATGTTAAAAACTATAGAAGAAACTGAAAACAAAGAGTTTATATTGAATTAATTTGTATTATGTGCTGTTTTTGTCATTTTTTCCAATTTCACTTCGGTACTATCGCAACTAAAGTAATATAAAATTAAAACTATATAATTTAACGCCTAATTATTGAAATTGTAAAAATAGAGATTTTTTCCTTTCCTAAATATGGGGTTGCTGGGTTCAAATTCAGTCACGCCGGTTGACCTAATCGTTTGAAGTTTTCCGTAATTTTCTTTGAATCGGGGATTTCCTTACGTAAATATGGGTTAGATTCCCATAGAAATACCTTTATGAAGGGCATTCCCCCTAATCCAATGTCTCTCATGTAGATAATCGATCGTCATAAATAACACATCTTTCCAATATTTAACTATTTAAATTATGCAAAGTGATGTAATTCTTTAGTTTTAGCAATTAATAAAAACTCTCTATTTTTCCCACCACTGTAGTTTCAAAAAAATTTTCTATAACGTCTTCATTAAATTCTACTCACTTTCCAAACTTTTAAGAACAGTTGTGTTAAATTACATATGTAGCATATTGTTTATATGCATATGACTGCAATGAATACATAACAGAAGAACACTTACGAATTATAATACACTTTCAAAAATACCGTCTTCAATTAGCGGAAATTCCCGGCAGCAATGCCGCCAGTATTTTTTAGTAAAGTGACAAGAATTCGTTTTCTTCTCTTTTACAGGGAGTAAAATATCTATAATTGAAGAAATTTGAAATACTAATGTAAATTTCTGAACTTCGATTCGAACCAGCCATCCTAGCGTTACAGGAAGAATACGCTAACCACTAAGGTATAATTGTACGGTACCAAAACAGTTTGAAGTAAATATTTTTCCTTCAGACGGATATGGCTTAAAGAATTTCTTTAAAAAATCTTTCAAATTTGATGTTAATTTTGGGTAGATTTTTTTCTTTAATTAGATTGTGGCTGGAATTTCAATATTTCAGAATTGATATAGAATAAAAATATGAATTACAAATACTTTTAAACAGACTGCTAGATGTAAAATATGAAAATTATATTTTTATTTTATTTTATTTTATTTTATTTTATTTTATTTTATTTTATTTTTATTTTTATTTTTATTTGTTTATTTATTTATTTGTCAGTAATACCGATTTTTTACATTTAATACTTTAATGAATTGGCTTTTAGATGTATTCATTTAAAATGTATTTTTAAAACGGAATATTTATTTATAAGAAACTTAAAAAAATAAATTTATTTAACTTTATTCAGAATATTCAACTTTAAAAAATAAATTGTGAGTACTGTTGAATGAATAAGAAAATATTTATTACTTATTTTCAAATTTCAAATTTTTGTCTTTTTCAATTAAATAGAAATGTTTATTCAGTCAATTTTTATTCACACATTTTTCTTTTTAAAAGGAATTCGGTTTTTATTTTAACAAGGGAGAACCCATCGAATTTCGACGAAAGAAAATATTTACGAGGGAACTTTTCCATTGACTTACAATAAACACAATATTAGTTATAATAAATAATGCATCTATAAATTGGTTATTCTAATTCTCAAACACATATTATTTTAACCTAACGTTAACAAAATACTATTTCTATAAAACTCAGATATAGAAATTATTAAAATTAAACTTTAATCGAAATGTTGCAGTAAAATATAATAAAGATCTATTATTATGACAAAGTTATCAATTAAAGCCTTTTGTTATTCCAAAAGATAAAACAGCAAAATTTGTTCCATTTTGATATTCTGGAAATAGCATGTATTTTAATTTCAATTTTTTTCACATTTATGAGAAAATGGCAACGAAAAAATACATTAATTTTTCCCCTTTACTTTTAACAGAAATGCAGCAATTTTTGTAATAATATTAAGTAAACAGTAGTAAGGTTTTTAACAAAAATGGTGTATTCCTGTTGCCACAATTAGAAAAAGGTATTAAAAACTACAAAAAAAATAATAATAACTCAAAAATAAATTAAGATAAAGTTTTCAAACAAATTTCATTTAAAAGCAAATTTTTTTCCTATACGATGGTGTAAAAATTGAAAATGTAGATTGTTTAGAAATTTGAAAGTTTGGAGTAACAAAAAATGCAAAACCGAAATTTCATTTAAAATTTGAAAGTGTTGCCATTCGCAAAATGACGTATGCGTTACGCACAGATACGTTTGGCCTTTATAATATAGATAGAACAAATACATTTAAGTGCTGAAAAAGAATGGAAATTTTCCCTCTTTTTCAGAATTTCTTGAAATAATTCACAGAAAAAAAATTCTAGGAATACGGATATTATTTCTTAAAAAATGAGGAATTATTTAGCATTCTCTATTATTGAATTTTTATGTTAGTATAAGGATTATTGCGACAACTTTAATTTAAGAAAGAAATATTTATTTTTATTAAAGCGACAGTGGACATTCAAAATCACGAAATCTGACAACGAAGTAGTTTTTTCTTCATTTCAAGATTTTTGAAACTAATAGGTTCAAATTTAACTGATGCAAAAATAATTGTTCAATTCTGACGCTTCTTCGTAGAGTTATAAGTTTTTTTATATTTGTAAAAACTGTATATATTTATGCAATTTGTTTTAGTATGTTTGTTTGTATTTATGTCGGCCAATTATCTACACTGTGGGATATAGGCCCTAAGGGGTGGGACTCTGTAAATGAATAATAGCTATATTTTTACTGCATATTTTACAGAATGCGTATTTTAGTACACTTTGCGATTCCTTATAAATTTGAGTATGTTTGACAGGGCGTAACACTTCTAAAATTCATTTGAACGATTTTTCCCCATAGGCCGTAATGTATCGAAAAACTTTTGACTACCCCTGTAAATAAAATAATCAAGGTAGAAACTTCATTTTCAAAAAGGTTCGTGCTAGGGTAAACATCAATAACGTATAAAAATTTCATAGCAATCCAACTATATTTACGTTAGTTACGGCCATATGGCCAGACAAACCGAAAGTATAAGCACTTTTCAACTTCGTTGGAAAGTGCGATAAAGAATACTGCCCAGTTAAACTGAGGCATTGAGCTCACAGGCTACAAATACTATTGTACATTAAAGCCTTATATTTTCAAGGGTTAATTCCGTTCGAAAAAAAATTAAGGGGAAACAGCTCTTCCCTTTCCTCTTTTTTTATACTTAATCATTGAACCTCCTATACTATCAAAGATATGCTTTATCATATAAAAAATCTATATCCAAAATTCAGAGCAAATGAGATAATTCTTAATAAAAACCCATTTAGCACTTATATAATTTAAAAGCAGTTATCCCCCCCCCTCTTTTATACTTAACCATTAAACTTCCAAAACTATTCAGAGATTTGAACGAAATCTGACAATTCTGCTTGAAAAATCCATTTATACAAGTTAAGGGGAGGGGCATTAGAACCCCCGTTCCCCCTGTTTATACTTATTCAATGAACATCTAATAACAGCCACGGACTCGCCTCATCAGAATGATCCTACATCTAAATTTTGAACGAAAACTGTTAATTCTGCATGAAAATCCCGTTTATATCAATTAAGGGGAGGGGCATGAGCCCCCCGTTCCCCCTGTTTATACTTATTCAATGAACACCTAATAACAGCCACGGACTCGCCTCATCAGAATGATCCTATATCTAAATTTTGAACGAAAACTGTTAATTCTGCATGAAAATCCCGTTTATATCAATTAAGGGGAGGGGCATGAGCCCCCCGTTCCCCCTGTTTATACTTATTCAATGAGCACCTAATAACAATCGCGGACTCGCCTCATCAGAATGATCCTATATCTAAATTTTGAACGAAAGCGTTAATTCTTCATGAAAATCCTGTTTATATCAATTAAGGGAGGGGCATGAGCCCCCCGTTCCCCCTCTTATACATATCGAATGAACTCCAAAAACTAATCAGGGAAGCGCCTTATCAGGATATATCTATATACAAAATTTCAAGTGGATCCGATATTTTTATCATGAGTTATCGCGTTACGCACGAACGCACGTACGAACATACATACAGAACGGAAGGGCACATAAGCTCTCAGGCTATGATAGCCTGTGAGCTATAGTATCTTATGAGTAAATGTTGTCGTATTTTATGCAAAAGAAATGCGCATGGGACATTTTAAAAAGTGACAATTATTCGTTATTTTAAAAATTTAAAAATTGAATAATTTTAAAAATATATGTATTATTTTTTTACCAACTTTTAAGTATAACTATTTTAGTTTGCCATTAGCACGTCTGTCAATTTTCAAATGAGTCCATTGAAAATAGAGAACTTTGGTTTTTTATGTCAACTGTCCCTTTAACGACAGCATATATATCATAGTTTATTTACAGGGATAGTCGAAAATTTTCCGATACATTACGGCCAATGGGAAAAAATTGTTTCAAATGAATTTTAAAGGTGTTACATCCTGTTAAACTTATTCATATTTACATGGATTCTCAAAGCGCACTAAAATATGCGTTCTGTAAAATATGCTGTCAAAATAATAGTTATTATTTATTTACAAGGCCATTCAAAAGAATTTTATTACACAAAAATAAAGGAAGGAATTGTTTGCGACATATTTTAATAATGTTAAACGGTTTCAAGTATCATAAAATTGACATAACCGCTGAGACTTAATATTTAACGCATAATATGAAGAGCACAGCTTTTACAGGGACACACAAAATATTTCAAACCTTATATTTTTATCCGAAATTCTGTGTATTATCGATGATAGCTGATGGATGGTTGCATTTTCAATTATGATATGCGATTTTAAGTTTTACAAAATATCTGCAAATTATATGGTGTACATAAATGTTATAGTTGATATACAGGGTTACACAAAAGAGCTCATAAAGGTTACTGAATATGAGAGTAATAAAGTTAAAGGTGATAGTTATGCATTTTTACGTAGAACTGCTTTCAGTTTACTAAGAAAGTTTGTAGAATATAGACAAAATGATATACAGGATCACGCAAAGAATTAGCTACATGGTCACCCATATGTGATAATTTCTGAAAATGTTATTTAAATAGCTTTAAAAATGTGTTTGTTTGAACTAAATTTTAACAAAATACTCGCGTGTAGTAAAGATACTGGATAAATTACATGGCTGAACAAAAGTATATATATATATATGTACTTATATATATATATATATATATATATATATATATATATATATATATATATATATATATATATATATATATATATATATATATATAATACCATTAAAAGTAGACAAGATTCACCAATGGATTTTATCAATAAAAGAATTAAATTGAATTATAGTAAACAATATTAACCATTTGAAATTAACCATTGAATTTAATAACTTATAGTACATTGAACATGGAAGGAAAAAATAATAATATGAATAGAAATGAAATTTGTAGAACCAAAGCAGAATCTTCAGGTCCCAAATACTTTGGAACTACAAATGGAGTGTGTGGTTTCATCTTCGTATTTGCCATGAAAAAGCAAAACAATACGAATTTGGGACTACCATCACACAAAAACCAAATTATTAAACAAGGAACAAAAATATTTTACAAAAAGGAGTTGAAAGTAAGTAAAAATAATAGTTTTCCATAACAAACAAAAAGGATAAAGCAGAATGGAAATATAATTGAACCGGAAAAATAATTAATAATCGATATTAACATAAAATTAATAAAATGATTAAAATTAGAAATAAGAGATAACATTCATGTTAACATATAACTTAAAATACATTATTGTTACTTTAATCAGTAACATTTATTGTGACTTTACATGGTAAAAACTCATTATCTTAATATAGGATAATAAAAATTAAAAAATAATAATAATAATAATAATAAAAATAATAATAGTAATAATATTAATAATAATACCAAAAATTATATCAATAACATTAAAAATAATTTGGTAATTAAAATATAGCTATATAATTATAGATATAACTAGACAAATATCCATATATTGGTGTAAATTAAACAGTTTAAAAATTATGTTAAAATAAATAACCCACTCTCAATTTTTTTTTAAAATAAATAATTAACCTTTGCGTTTTTATCCAGACAACACCACCCTCCTCCGTACTCTAACATCTACCCACCCAACCAACCTATATATATATATATTTATTACTTTTTACCATTTTTAATTTTTATTATTATTTTTATGTTTTATAATTTTTTTATACATTTTTTACGCAAAGAATTAATTATAAGATCATGTAATATCTAATTATAAATTAAAGAATATATGAATTTTTTAGGATAACCATTATTTATAGCATCATATACAAGCTTTTTAACCCGCGAGTAGTCGCGACTTTTTTCACAACGTAATTAGTCGCGCTCGGTCTTTTCGCCGCTGGCCCCCCACAAACAAAATATGCAAAATAAGAAATGTTTTTCACATAATATACAAAAATAACATTTCCCCATTTAAATTTGCAGTTTTCTTAAATTATGCATTTTATTCATGTGATCTGGAGTAATTGGAAAAAGTGAAAATGAACAGACATTAGTGATTGTTACGTAGACTTTTTCGCAAATTTCAACTTTGTTTCTAGAAATGTACCTGAAAGAAAAACAGAGGTACCCTGTTACTTCACTAAGGTGGTCATGAAAGCTTTAAAGACAGCTACATAGTAGATCTCCGTTGTATTTCTAATCTGATGCAAGTTAGAAGAAGATAAGTTACACGGGCGGCGAAAAGACCGACACGCGACTACTGACGGGTTAATATTAGTATTAATTAATTGGGAAGAACATAGACATTTTATTCTATATAAATGGTTAAGTATTATATTACGATATACAGAATTATGAAGACAAGATTTAAAATTAGTAAAGGTATTAACTTTAAAATTAAATTCTTTCCTTTTGTCATAAATATCAGTTATAAATTTGTTCTCTTTTAATATAATTTTAATATCTAAGAAATTGATAGTATTATTAAAAAGTAGGTTTTTTGAAAGTTCTAGATTAGAAGGATAATCAACAGGGAATTGAGATAAACAGGTGTTATCAGTATCAATTAAAATTACATCATCTATATATCGATATAAATGTATTGTATTATTTAAATAATGACGTTCATAGTAATATAAGTATAAGTCAGATAATACACTAGATGTACTACCACCTTGTGGTATACCAACATTTTGAATATATATATTGTTATCATGCATGATAAAATTATTATAGATAATGAAATTAGTTAAGGTATGAAAGTAATCAGAATCGATATTATGTGATATATCCAACTCGTGTTGATATTTTTTAAAAAGCTCATTTATGATATTATGTAAATCCGATAAATCGATATTATTAAATAAATCTTTAAAATCATAGGTAGTGATATTTTTTATACATTTAAGATTTTTCATAATATGGACCAGTTCATAACTATTTTTTATGCAATGTGTATTATCACTTTTTTTTGTAATCCTTACTAATATTATAAATCGGAAAGTGAGTTTGTTTGTTTGTTTGTTTGTTCCGCTTTCACGCCGTAACTACTGAACCGATTGCTTTGAAATTTTGCAGACGTAAAGTTAGAAGTCCGGATTAAATAATAGGGTAATTTTTATTTATTTTATTCAAATATTTTCCTTAATAATTCAAAATTTAATTATTTTTCATACCTAATCAATAGGCATTTTCCAGATAAAATTTAACCATTTTCCTTTCCTGTTGCCAAGAAAATAAAAAATTGGAATAATACTTTTTCAGCGGCAATGAATTTTTAATAGAAAACTTCCAAACGAAAAACTATAATAAAATAATTTAAAAGAAAATAAATATGATTTCATGTTTGAAATAAAAATAAAAGGTGTATTTTTTATAATGCATTTAACAAGGATTTTTGTTTAGTTAATGGGAATTTTTGTGTAAAATATGGTAACATAAATTAAAAGTAAAAAGAATGAAAAAGAATTATATTTTTAATAAAATGGTTCACTCATAAAAATGTGACGTCATAGTTGAAATAAAACAGGTACTTTATAGCAGTCGTTAAAAATACAAGGGGTATGAATATCAGTAGCTAATGGAGCGAGATAAATAATGACGTCATATTTAAAATGAATCAGAAATATTTTTTACTTATACTAATTAATAAGTTATAAGTTACATACAAATGAATATTTTTATTCAAAACTCATAATTATCAATGGAAGAAATTTTTTGTGGGGAAAAGGTGGAAAATAAAATCACTGATTAATATATTTTTGGCTCGATTTTTTAACACTTTCGAACAAAGTTGAAAAGTTATTATGCTTTCAGTTTGTCTGTCTGTCTGGTCGCTTTCCAACTTTCGTAAATATACTCCGATTTCCATGAAATTTTTGGACATTATTAACGTTTACCTAGCACGAATACCTATTGAAAATGAAGTTCTTACCATGATTAGTTTATTTACAGGGATAGTCAAAAATTTTCCTTATATTACGGCATTATGGGGAAAAATCGTTTTAATTAAATTTAACGATGTTACAGCCTGTAGAACATATTCAAATTTATATGCATTTACAAAGTGCCCTAAAATATGCATTTTGTAAAGTATGTAGTGAAAAGAGCACTTACTATTCATTTACAGGGTCAGACAGAAGAATTCCATTGGATAGGAATAAAGGGAGGAACAGTTTCCGACATATTTTAATTATGGTAAATGATTTCATGTATAATCAAATTGATATACGTTGCTGAGGCTTAATGTAAGTTATTTCATGCATAATACGAAGTGCATAGCATTTACAGGGACACACAAAAGATTTCAAATATTATATATTCTATCCGAAGTACTATATATCATGGATGATGACTGTTGCATGGATGAAATGCATTTTGAATTATGATATGTGCTTTTAAGTTTCGCTAAATGTATGCATATTAAATGAAGAGTATAAATGGTAATAGTATAAATAGTTAAATTTAGATATACAGGGTTACACAAAAGATCTCGGAAAGGTTACTGAATATGAGCGTAATTTACTTAAAGTTGGTTTTTAAATAAAATATGCATTTTTATTTTGAACTGCATTTAGTAAACTAAGAAATGTTTGTAGTATATATATAAAATGATAAACAGGGTCCCGCAAAGAACTGGATACAAGGTTGTCTTCGGATGATAATTTCTGAAAATGTAATTTAGGTAGTAATAAGAAATGTTTTTGTTTGAAATAAATTTTAGAAAGATACTTTCGTGTATTAAAGGCACTTGGTAAACTACAGGGCTGAACTAAAGAATTCAGGAATGTTTCTATCTATTAGTATTAATCGCTGAAAGGAAAATTTTGACCAGCAAACAAATTAGCAACTAGGGATTATCAGAAGTTTTTTTACCATAAATTCGCGATAAAAAGTTAATTACACATGCTTTTCATCATCGAAATTTTTTGCTTGATTGATCAATTATTTCTTCTTTAAATGTTATGTGAACGAAGTCACGGGTAACTGCTAGTATTATATATTTGATTAAGAATTACTAATAGAAGTTTGTTAGCAGCATTATTATAAGTATTGCAACCAACTGTAACAGTTCTGAATTTAACAGGATGCTTATGAAATTTGGGTATAAGGACTAGATAAGGATATTTAAAGTTAGTAGGGTTAATGTCTAATAATTTATAGAATCCTTTAATTTTACAATTATTGGCAAGTAAGTTATCATTAATTTTTTGGAATGTGTTATTATTAGATATACTAGATTTAAGCAGTTGATGATAATAAGATTTACAAATAATGGCATAATTATTAGGAGATTTATCAACATAAGTTATTACAAAGTTTTGTTGTAATTTATTGATTTGCTTAAACAGATGCTGTGTATTTACATATTCTAGGTGTGAAATATTATATTTTAAGGACCTGGTTAATTTATCGATAACTAATATTTTCCATTGATCAAAATATTCAATGGGTTTATTATAATAAATTGCAAGTTTATAAATAAATATATCTATATCATATGTAAATTGTTTTATGATAGATTTAATGTTTAATTTGGATGGAATTCTGTACTTGGTCCCATAACCCATAATTCTTCTAAGTTGTAAATCATCTACAAGATTAAGATTACCAGTAATAATATGTCCATGATCTTTATTTATATATTTTTGTAGAGAGGGGTCATTGCATTTACAGAGTAAAGTACTAGCATCAAAAGAAGATTTAGCGAAAGAATTATAGTTAAAAATCGTTCTGCCGATAGATATGGGATACCTAAAGGTTTTAGAAATATGAATATTATTAATAGGAAACTGACAGTTTTTATCATTTAATATCGAATTAATATTGATTTTATTAAATATTGGATTAGAAAAAGTAATTACCATTTGAGTATTAGTTTGTAGATTTTTAGGTTTTTTTAGTAAATTTATATTGTAAAGGTTGACACGAGTCATAATGAGATCATAAAAAAATCTGAAAAATGTTTAGAGTAAGTTTTACTGAGAAAAATATTTAAATATTGTACTATATGTTTCTTTTTTATTCCAAAAATATATTTACGTATTAGAAACCAATTGTAATTTTTTAAATAATTACGATGCAGATTATTAATTTGTTGAATTATAATGTTTTTAGGAGTAATACTAGAAGATGAACCTTTACCTCTTTTGTTACGTGTAGTTTTAGGATTTATAAGATGATTTAAACTATGATAAATAGGAGAATAATCTGTAGTATCATTTATAGATGAAAAAACTTTAACAGATCTTTTAAAAACCTCACTATTAAGACCATAAGGATAAATTGTATTATAATATTTCATATATGAAGACTCTAAATAGAGACGCTCAGATTTATTTTTCTGAATTTGTATTATTTCAATAGTAGTATTTTTAAATTTATGTTTATGAAAATGCTGTATTTCAGCTGTAGACTGTATATTTTTTGCTAAATTTTTATCAGAATCTGACCGATGTTGATTCATGCGTATATGAAGAGGACCAGAAGTTTCACCAATATATTTCAAATTGCAAATGTTACACTTTATACTATAAATTACATTAAAAGCCTTACAAAAAATAGAAATATGAGGATCTGATACGATTTGTGACTGAGAAGCAGATGGACAAGTTTTACATCGGATATCAGAACATTTCTGAAAATATAATTGAGGAGGAGGAGCATGTATATGGAAACTGGATGACGGTCCAGGAGTAACCCTATTATTGCTCCTGTACCGGGCACTACACTGCAAAGAAGCATTGTGTATCTTGCCAGGATCGAGATTTTTACTAAGTACTGCCATAATATAAGAGAAAATACAAATATAATAAAAAGATAAAAATAGAAAAATTACAGTTAAATAATCGAGTATCTTAACTAATATAATTTACTAAAGAAAAGGATCTAGAATAATACAACTATAAAATGAAAATAGATACAATATGTACAAAGCTTTTAAGCAACACTCAAACCTCCAAAAGGAAACAATACACGACCATAATACTACCAACCCACACCACATATAAAAAGAATCATAGTACTCACAGTACAATAAATGCAATATATATATATATATATATATATATATCAACAGACATATCAAATACAGGGCTGTTCAAAAGTATTTCAATACATATTTGGCTATGGACAGTAGCATGTTATTTCCTTAAATAATAAAGTTTTGTTAAAGATTTCAGGAAGCGTTGGAAAGTGTTTCATAATCTATGCTTAATGCATGATTTTTCTTACTTGTTATTAATTAAAAGGATGGTTATAATCACCCCATCAAAATCTCACAATCACAAATGTTTGGGGTAATTAAGGCCACTAGTGAGGAAACTATGACCACTTATATTCCTTCTTTATACTTGCCTACACACATTTATTTTTGGTAATTAAATCCGTGGTTAACATCAAAGGGTGAAGCAAAATTTTACCATGCACAGTTTCCTCCAATAAGGCGGTTGTCACGGTTACCCCACGGTCATAATTACCCCACCTGACCCTACTCAATATGATGTTTCTAGTAAATTAGTGTACAAAATGATTTTTTTTTCTTTTATTTTTAAAAAAATTTCACAAACGACTGACTCACCTGCTAAATAAAGGGATTGCAAAGTGTTCGGCATTTGATTTGAATTCATTAACTCGATATCATTGTGAGTGATGTTTAGAACTTCCAGCTTTTCCAATTTCTGTAAGGTCGTTCCCAGGGATTTGATGTGGTTGTGCTCGAGATGAAGCTCTGTCAGTGAGAAGAGGCCTGTAAAATCATCTTCCGCAATGGTCTGCCGAAAAGAGAAATTTCGCGTTTGAATATTCATGAAACAGAAATAAACTAATTTACAAGAAAACATGGAATTGTACTTTTTCAGAACTGACAAAGAAGGTCTCCAGACGGGCATACTCCGAAAAATCTGAAAAAAAAAAAAAAAAAATACAGAATGTTCTTCCTATGTAATGGATATAAACGTTTATAAAAAAATTTCGGCGGAACCTCCGTTCCCTGTCCGTAAAAAAAATAATGAAAATTTCGTTATTTGGCGATTTATCATCGGTTGGCGATGAAAAGCAATTTCAAAAAATGTTTTTTTTATGTCAAATGCATTTTAAAGGAAAAAATTCATGTTCAACGTGTTTAGATAAATTAAATATCTTTGTTTTTGTCAGTTTTAGTTTGATTTAAATATAATTTCGTTATATTGATATTTATATGTATTTAATTCAAACTTAACCATCAAAATTTTCAAACGAAATTCAAATTTAAATTAATTAAAATTGTTTCAAGTTCAAAGTCCAGTTGAGCATTGTCAATTCGATTTTGTTGCTATGGAAACTCCCAGCTTTTATTTTTGAATACGCTTAAATGTATGAAAATAATTTTACTGAATAAGAATTTTTTATATATGTTGCAGGCCAAACCCGATTTTAGGCCAAACTAGAATGGCCTAGGCCAAACCGGTCTATCCTAATGCCCATCGGATAAACTAGTTTTTCCTAGGCCAAACCGGTTTATCCTAACGCCCATCGGACAAACTAGTTTTTCCTAGGCCAAACTAGTCTGTCCTAAGGCCCATAGGACAAACTAGTTTTTCCTAGGCCAAACTAGTTTGGCCTAACTCTTGTAGGATAAACTAGTTTAGCCTGCTGTTTATTGGTCTGAACTAGTTTATCCTAGGCCGATCTAGATTATCCTAGGCCAATTCAATTTGGCGTGATTTTATTGAATTCAATGACCGCCTCAGCGCCAACATTCTAGTTTGTCCTAGGCTGATCTAGTTTGTCCTAGGCTGACCTAGTTTATCCTAGGCCAATGTAATTTTACGTGTTTTTAGCTCACAGGCGTCAAAGCCCGAGAAATAATGAGCTCGCAGGTTCTGTATTTATGTATGTACGCATGTATGTACGCATGATTGTACGTATGTACGTACATATGTATGTAATGCGATAACTCTTGGTAGAAATATTCGATTTGCTTAAAATTTTGGAAGTAGTTTCATTTTGATAAAGTACTTCTCTGATTAGTTTTGGGAATTCATTGGATAAGAATAAGAGGGGGTGAACGGGAGGCTAATACCCCATTGTTAATTCAGAGAAATGGATTTTTCATGCAGAATTATCAGTTTTCATTTAAAATTTTAGGTATAGGATCATTCTGACAAGATGCCTCCGTGATTAGTTGTGGATGTTTATCGTTTAAGTGGAAAACAAAGGGCAATGTAGGTAACCCCCCAATAATTTAGATAAATGGTTTTGATGCAGAATTTACGGATTTGCGTCAAATTTGGATGTATGTTCTTTCTGATAAGCGATTCCCTGAATAGTTTTGGGGAGTTTAATGATCAAGTATGAAAGAAAAAGTGAAGGATTACCAACTTTCATAGGAAAAACTAGTTTATCCTATGGACATTTAGAGAAATAAGTTTGGCATAGGAAAACTAGTTTATCCAATTTGCGTTAGGATAAAATAGTTTGGTCTAGGCTAATATAATTTGGCTCAAAATTGGATTTGGCCGGTAAAAACATATCTTTCACTAGAAATAGCATAAATGTGTGTCAAGAGTCATTGCTTGTAACATCAATACAGAAATTTAACATGTCCACCGTAGAGACATGTTGTCATGGTGTTTGCTTATTTTTATTTTTCTTTCTGCAGACTCAGGCCATGCTGTGATAAGCTTGCTTTTATTATTACTATTATTCGAGCCAGATCGCAGCTGCACATAATTTGGAATCGAACAGCGTTTTCCATTTTTGAGAAATTAATTACCTGTCGACATATAGCTATTTTTGTCACGGCGTCAAGTTTTTCTTTTCCGTAAAGTCGCAACTGGAAATTCGATTCAAAACGTAGCTTTAATAGTATTTTCTCAAAGATACATCGCTTTTATGAAAAAATGGTTAACGCCATTCGATTACATATTTTCTGAGTGAGAATGCCTGTTAATCTTATGCATTTCTGAAAAGAAATTAATTAATAAATGTGTTAGGATGTAGCTCTTTTGGATTTGAGAAAACCCTTAAGGAATGATAGAAAAATATATTTACAAATCTACTTTTTACTAAACATATTCAAAAGTTATGATGTTTATAACACTGCTTTTTTTATTTTGTTCTAACTATTTAATGAATTCCTATTTGAATACTGAAGGACTAAAGAATCTAAATAATCAATAATACATTGGGTATTTTCCATTTAGCGAACACATCGTAATTTAAAAAATACATTGTAAATTTATCCATAAATATGTATGCAGTATTCTTTAAAGGAATCTTAAATGTATGTGAATTAAAATCTGAATTTTTTGCAGAAATTGAATAGGGCCAGGTCGAGCCGGACTGAGTCCCTTTTCACTGATTTTTTTACAGGCAGGGCTCGGGCTGAACTTTTAATTTTTATACCGGGCTTCGAAATTCCGGCCCGTGCAAACCTGTAACAGTATTCTACTACCCTTCAAATAAAATATATTATACAGGGGTGATAGCAAAACCACTTTGCGCAAGATTAGAGAGCAGTAGTCAGGATTAATATTAAAAAGAATATTGCCCTGTTAAAGTAATGGCTTTGCATTCACAGGCTGCTTGCACTAATTGTGTATTACAGACATTTTTTTTTAAATATCACCCTCGAAAAAACAAGTAAGGGAGATTACTTTTTCCCATTTCCCCTAATTATTCTTAACCATTGAACCCCAAAACTAATCACAGATACGCTTTATAAAATTGAACAATTATCCAAAATTTGAAGCAAATCAGATAATTCTGTTCAAAAATTATTCATCTGATTTAAGGAGGGTAATCCTACATTCCTGCTTTTATACTTAATCATTAAACAAAACTATTCAGGGATTCGCCTTATGAAAAAAACTATGTTCAAAATTTAATCAGCAAATCAGATAAATCTGCTTAAAAACTCATTTATTTAATTTAGGACGGCAATAAATCATCCACTACCCCATTATACTTAAACAAAAGAAAAAATAATTAAAGAACCGTCTGATCAAAATGAATTCATGTCCAAAATTTTAAGCAAATTGGATAATTCTGTATTATAACTAATTTATCTAATTTATCTATTTTAAGGAAATAAATTGTACGCTTCCCCTTTATACTTAACCAAAGAACCAACAAAATTAATCAGTGAAGCGCTTCATCAGAATGAACAAATCAAAGATTTGCAGCAAATCGGTTAATTCTGCATGAAAAACCCATTTGGCAAAATTAGGCGGGAGTCCCCCTTTCTTCCATTTGTTCTTAACCAATTAACATCCAAAACTAATTACGGAAGCACCTTACCAAAACGAATCTATTTCAAAAATTTAAGCAAATCAGCAAATTCTGCTTGAAAAAGCATTTACATAAATTATGGGGCGTTACCGATATTTCCCCCTCTCTTTATACTTAAACAATGAACATCCACAACTAATCATGGAGGCGCCTCATCAGAATGCTTCTATATCTAATTTTTTTATTATAAAATATGCTAATAATGCATGGAAACCCATTTATTTGATTTAAGGGAAGGGACGAATCAGCCTCTCGATCTTCCTCCCTCTTATTATTCTCCAATGACCTCCCAAAATTAAACAGAAAAACTCCTCATAAGAATAAACCTATATTAAAAGTTTGATGCAAATCGGGTATTTCTATCAAGAATTTTTGCGTTACGTACTTACGTACATACATAGATACAGAATCCACGGGCACATTATTTCTCAGGCTTTGGTAGTCTGATGAGATAATAACATGTCAAATTACATTATTTCTATCAAGAGTTATCGTGTTACGTACATACGTACGTACAATACATGTGTACATACATGCGTACATACAGAACTTGCGAGCCCATTATTTCTCAGGCTTTGACGCCTGTGAGCTAAAAACACGTAAAATACATTGGCCTAGGATAAACTAGATCAGCCTAGGACAAACTAGAACATTGGCGCTGAGGCGGTCATTGAATTCAATAAAATCACGCCAAATTGAATTGGCCTAGGATAATCTAGATCGGCCTAGGATAAACTAGTTCAAACCAATAAACAGCAGGCTAAACTAGATTATCCTATAAGAGTTAGGCCAAACTAGTTTGGCCTAGGAAAAACTAGTTTGTCCTATGGGCCTTAGGATAGACTAGTTTGGCCTAGGAAAAACTAGTTTGTCAGATGGGCGTTAGGATAAACCGGTTTGGCCTAGGAAAAACTAGTTTATCCGATGGGCGTTAGGATAGACCGGTTTGGCCTAGGAAAAACTAGTTTATCCGATGGCCGTTAGGATAGACCGGTTTAGCCTAGGCCAATCTAGTTTGGCCTAAAATCGGGTTTCGCCTGTAACATATATATGAAAATATTTTTTCCACAGGTAAATTAAATAACTACAGCAAAAAAATAATATATACGTATATGCAATTTAATTTATTATATGTATAAAATGTATTAATATCTCTCATTGTTTATGTTTAAATTCACCAAACACCATTTACGCGTATTCTAAAATCCAAAAGTTTTCAGCTGCATTAAAATCGTTCGCTTTTGGTGGTGAAAAGTGCTGCTCGCCAAATCGTGTGACACTTTTGTCTTTTCGCGCCAAATATTTGAAAGTATTTTATTTTTTTACATGTTTTCTTCTGCAATTCAGCCGCTAATTTTCCTGATTTTGATCCTTTATTACATACATGAGTAGCTTAATTAGTATTTTTTTCAAAAAAATCTGAGTATGCTCAGTATGGAGACCTTCCTTGTGAGTGACGCCCCCAATGGAAAGATAAATATCGATACGTAGCACTTTTAGTGCCAAGGAGCGCAGTCGCGCTGCTCTGTCATCGTGCTGTATCTGAAAATTCACTTGTGTCCGACATTTTGAAATCAAAATTAGAAATATTAAAATAATAATAATAATCACGGTGTTTATATAAAAAGTATACGATCGAAGATAGTTAGAATGCAATATAATGAATAAAAATACGAACACGGTAACACGGCCGTCACTATGTTTATCCAATATTCGAAATTATATCACAATAAGAGAAACAAAGATATTTTTTTTCACAGCTTCGAAAAAACTGCAGAAATAAAATGCGTATATATAATGTCTTTCATTCACAGTTTATCGTTTGCAATTAGGAAACTTCTTACATTTTCGTATTTCTGTTGCTAGGCGACAGTAAATTAAATAAATTTAAATAGCACTTTATCAAACACTGCGCGCGCCAAAAGTGATCTTTCAAAAGGAGCGCTATCGCGACGCTGGCATTTTTCACGACTAGCGAGAGCAGCGCGAAGGCGCTCCTTGGCAGTAAAAGGGTTAAAAGCATAATTGAGTTTAAAAACATAAATCACAAACTTTTATTTTATATAAAATGACGTCATTCGCATCCGGTGAAGAATTCCATAATTACGAATACATCTTAAGGGGTATCCGGGACGCATTTTCAGAAAGAATCACGTTTTGAGCACCTTATCGCCAGAACAACGATTGGCGTGGATATGAAGTCAATGCTACGCACCCTTTCATGTTTGTGACGTCAAACGCCTAGCGAATAGCAACCCTTCCTTCTGCAAAGAGATCGCGCTTATTGTTCATTTGTTTTTCCGTAAATGTTATGACTATAATATGAGGAAATGTTATTCACCGTTGTTTACGATTAAAACGTAGTTTAAAACAGAGCTTTTTTAGATTAAAATGCTTTAAATTTCACAGAACATCTAAACATAGGGTTTTTTTTTTCTCAGTTCAAAAATATTATTTCCTTAACTCGCCATGTTCGAAGAAATTGAGAAGTTAATTAAAAACAGTATCCAATGTAATCTGTTATCTTTCTCATTGGAATGACAACCAGGAAATTTAAGAAGCGTTTGTCAGAACACATTGCAGATATCAGACTTAATCGATGCAATACCGCTCTCTCTAAACTGTACCAGCAACAAGAAGTTATAATAGATTTCAAAAAAGCTAAATTACTAAAGAAAATATCAAATTATCAGAAGATTAAAATCATGGAATCAATTGAAATTTTATGTCGAGCTAACAATACTTGTAACGATACTTTGTCGTACGATATTCCAAGAATATGGTACAATCTGCTCAAAATCACTTGAACCCCCCCCTTTCTATCGAATTTGGAACATTCCGACTTCTCCCCCCACCTTTTTTACGTTGTCTTTGGATCAGTCCACTTCGTATAAAAGAACTCAGCCTTCGACTTCTACTCTGTTGTTGTTTTAACCCTGATGATGAGCATGACATGCTCGAAAGTACTAGGTTTCGTTAATAAAAAACACCTTTAAGTAATCTGAGTATTTTATTTTGGTTTTATGTATAAATAAGGTGAAATAAATTATTCGACATATGTGATATGTTATATCATTTTAATCTTAGGAAATCTTAATTTTGTTACGGTTTATAACAATAAGTCTGGTTTACTCATAAGTATTGCAAATGCTAATAATGTGTTTATTAGAACGCAAACTAGCCGAACTTCGCTCATTTAAACGCTCCCATATTGTCAATTATTTTTATCAATTTGTTCAAATTTATATGAAAAACACAATTTTTACCCACCGTTCTAGAACAGGCATCTACATTAGTTTTCAATAGAAAAAAGTAATGTAATCGAAATATTTTTCGACTTCCGGCTGTCGACGGATTTACAAGTTTTAGAGGTCAGATATTCGAAAAAACATATTTTTACAAAACGTCTGTCCGTCTGTGTATATGCCTGAGTGTCTGTATGTCTTCATTGTACCATCAAAAATGTATGAAGATATGCATAGAAATGAACGAAATTTTTTATACGTTTTTGGCTATGGCAAGCAGGTCCTCCTTTAAATTTGAAATATCCTGCCGAAAGAGGGCGCTGTAATAGCGATTTTTGTACCATATTTAATATTGTACCATCGAAAAGTGTATAAAGTTGTACATAGAATTGAACCAAATTTTTAGAGTAAGTGTTTGGCTATGGCTAGTTGGTCCTCCCTAAATTTGAAAAAAAAAAAAAAATCTGCCAGAAGGGAGCGTTACACAAGCAAATTTTGTGCCATTTTAAATATTGTATAACTAAAAAGTGTATGAAGTTGTGCATATAATTGAACGAATTTTTTTCTGTAAGTGTTTGGCTACGGCTAGTTGGTCATCCCTGAATTTGAAAAAAAAAAAAAAAAAAAAAAAAAACTATGCCAGAAGGGAGCGTTACACTAACAAATTTTGTGCCATTTTAAATATTGTATAACTAAAAGGTGTATGAAGTTGTGCAGTTTGTTTTAGAATTGAACGAAATTTTTTCTGTAAGTGTTTGGCTATGGCTAGTTGGTCCTCCCTGAAATTGAAAAAAAAAAAAAAAAAAAAAAAAAAAAAAAAAAAAAAATTCGCCAGAAGGAAGCGTTACACTAGCAAATTTTGTGCCATTTTAAATATTGTATAATTAAAAAGTGTATGAAGTTGTGCATAGAATTGAATGAATTTTTTTCTGTAAGTGTTTGGCTATGGCTAGTTAGTCCTCTCTGAATTTGAAAAAAAAAAAAAAAATCCGCCAGAAGGAAGCGTTACACTAGCAAATTTTGTGCCATTTTAAATATTGTATAACTAAAAACTGTGTGAAGTTGTGAATAGAATTGAACGAATTTTTTTCTGTAAGTGTTTGGCTACGGCTAGTTGGTACATCCCTGAATTTGAAAAAAAAAAAAAAAAAAAAAAATCCGCCAGAAGGGACCGTTGCACTAGCAAATTTTGTGCCATTTTAAATATTGTATAATTAAAAAGTGTATGAAGTTGTGCATAGAATTGAACGAATTTTTTTCTGTAAGTGCTTGGCTATAACTAGTTGGTCCTCCCTGAATTTGAAAAAAAAAAAAACCGCCAGAAAGGAGCGCTGCACTAGCAACTTTTGTACAATTTTAAATATTGTACCATCGAAAAATGCATGAAGTTATCCATAGAAGTGAACCAAATTGAACTAATACAACTAGTAAATAAATAAAAAGTACCTGTATAGAATTATAAGATAGGAACAATCTTCTGAGACCAGATAAACATTTCAGGCTTCCGTTAATGGATGTCAATTTGTTGGACTTCAAATTCAACAGCATCAGAGAAGTGCTGAATGGTTTGAATGTATCTTTATCTATCCGATGTATTTGATTTTCACGGAGAAGTAACTCCTCAGTGTTGTAGACCGACTTGAAGTCTGTTTCGGTGAGAAATTCGATTCGATTCCCAACAACTTCCAATAACTTCAGTTGGGAGCACCACAGGCAGGCATTCAAATTTAGCATCTTATTTCCGTTCAGATTCAGCCTGCGTATCTTGAGGATAGTATCTGAAAGGTAACAAATTATTACATAAAAAATTGAAATAAGAAGTTAGATATCGTACGTTAAACTTCGCGTATACATACTAGGGAAAAGTCGGATAAAACCGGGACCCTAATGTTTTTCTTTTTATTATTGTGCACTAAGTGAACAAAACAGTCAAAATTTGTATTAAAATGATAAATTGATTCCTTAGGAAGAAAAAAAAATATTTATTCGGTCAGGAACAACAGAAATTGAGATCATAACAACACTTTTTTAGGTAGATTTCGTATGAAATACTACCTATTGCAATCGCACCAGTTTATCTATCTATCTATCTATCTATCTATCTATCGATATATCTCACTTTTTTATGGCCACGATAACTTCTATAATTCTTCACCAATCTCCACCAAACTGGTACATAAAATCAAAGGGGATAAAATCTCGGCTAAGTTCGTTAATGGGCAAAATCGGACCAAGGGAGTCGGAATAGGAGGCGTTTTTGTAAAAACCAAAAAAAAAAAAAAAAAAAGCCATAATTTCTTTATTAAAGTAGATATCGAATCGGTTTAAAGTTTATATTACTTCTTAAAAGTGGGCCAAAAATTTATGCATGACAGATTTTTGATAAATTTAGTAGTGGGCTCAAAGGGCGAAAAAAACAGGGGTTTTGAGAGAAAAAAATTCATAACTTCGTCAATTTTCAAGATATCAAGTCCAACTAAATTTTTTGTAAATGTTCTTAAAATTATCTAAAACTTTTGTAGTTACAAGTTTTTGATAGGGTCAACTTTTACCGATGAAAAAAAATTAAAAACGAAAAGAAAAAGGACGGTGAAAAAAGAGAGAAATCCATAACTCCGTCAATTTTTACGATATCAAATCTGATTAAATTTATTTTACATCTTCTCAAAAACATCTACAACTTTTATATTGACAAGTTTTTCATAGGACTAATTCGCATAGCAAAAATAAATTAAACAAAAATAGGAGTTGGAGAAAAAAACCTCAAATCCAAACTGCTTATATTCTGACTCATTTTTAAATTAATTTTTGATTTTAAACGCATCCAAATGGTAGATTCTCTTATTTAGAAACTGTATAAAATGACGCACTGGTCAATTTTTGGATAAAGACAGAATATATTTAAAAAAAGGCTACCAAAAAGGGTATTTTGAACAGAATTTCCCAAAATCATCGGGACTGAAAATTTAAGTTCAAATAAGAAATTGCATTTTTTCTGACTCGTTTTCAAATCCATTTTTGTTCTCAAACGCATCCAATTTACAGATCCTCTTATTTAGGAAATATATAACGTGGTGCGTTGGTCAGTTTTTTGATAAAGACGGAATATATTTCAAAAAAGGCTACCAAAAAGGGTATTTTGAACAGAATTTTCCGAAATCATCGTGATTTGAAAATTTAAGGAAGTTTTCACATAGCAAATTGCGTTTTTATGACACGTTTTAAAATCCATTTTCGCTCTCAAACGCATCCAATTTACAGATCCTCTTATTTAGAAACTATATACTGTGACGCATTGACCAGTTTTTTGATAAAGATAAAATATATTTTTTAAAATGCTGTCAAAGTGAGTATTTCGCACAAAATTTTCCGAAGCAATGATGATTAAAGAATTAAGGATGTATTCAAACAACAAATCGGTTATTTTATGACTCATTTTTAAATTAGATTTTTTTCTCAAATGCATTCAACTGACAGTTTCTTGTTATTTAGGAACTGTATAATGTACTGTTTTGGTCGATTTTTTGAAATAAATTCAGAATTTATTTCAAAATATGTTGTCAAAATGGGCATTTGAGCTGAATCTTTCTTAAGATGATTCTGATAAAACCAGTTTTTGCAGAAAAATGAAATTAAAAATTTTTCATAAACGGCCAAATGAAGTTATTAAACTGGGTTTATCTCTAATCATATGTATATATATATATTTTTGTTGAAATGAGCACTCTTCGAAATCTACCTCCGCCTATAGGCCCAACCGACAGGGATTTTTAGAAAGGTGCAATGTCCCGGCTTTGTTCGACCAGGTCGGATAAAACCGGGAACTGGAAAAACTAATTAAAACCACATTGTAATTTTACAATAATGCAATTTATTAAAGGAAAATTGATGTAATGTACTTATAGAATGTGAATCTATATAAAATCTACATAAAATAAAAATGAGTTAAGTTATGCTTTAAGCGTTAAAATTGTTAGGCACAAGAATCACAAATGAAAGTTTGATCTTGTTCATTTGCATTGCTGCATGCTTCATGTGCCCACCCTCTGCAATGAAGGCATTATATCCAACTTCCCTTAGGTTTAGATTGTGCATGTAAGCCGTTGCATTCTTCACTTTCATCTTCCTCCTCGTTCGATGTCAAGGAGTTTTTTCTTAGGACTTCTCTTTTTCACATCAGTATAAATAAACTGTTAATTTAGTTAATTGACAGCCTTGGTGTTCATTTACACAATCCTCACAGTGGGTGACCGATATCACCTAATAATACCGGTGGTGGCAGCTATAATTACTACGAACTTTCTTCAAAGTTGTGCGGGCTGAGAGGAAACGACCGACAATTTTTGTTATTACTTTTTTGTCATCGTGGCAACAGAAGGACATTAAACATGAACGAATCAGAAAACGAATAAAATAAAAAACAGAAGTATCCCATTTTTGGACATTAAACATGAACCAATCAAAAAGCGAATAAAATAAAATAAGTTGGGGAATTCAACCAATAAAAAGATTCAGATATATTTCAGATTTCCCAATTCTCTACCGAGAACAACAACTATTTTCTAAATAGTTAATAATAATAATAAAAAAAATAATAATTAGGGGGCCGACAAAAAAGTTGTAATTTAACAAATTACAACGACTATTTCGAAAAATCATATTTTCAAAGACTAAAATTTTAGACTTATAAATAAATTCTATATTAAATAATAATAATAATAAACATCATTTTTATGATGATCAAAACATGGTTTACGTTATAGCAAAGTCCTATATTACGTACGCCATGAATTAAAAATTAATATTCCTGAACCAATCATATACAAATTTTAAATGAAATTTTCGATATTGCGAATTTTTAAACTTCCAAACATCACTCATTTTTAATTTTTACACCGTCGTATACAGTATGTGCTTTTAAATGTAATTTGTTTAAAAGCTGCCTCTCAATATGTTTTTAAGTTATTAATTTTTTTCTATTTTTGTTAATACTTTTTTGTCATCGTGGCAACAGAAGTATTTCATTTCTGGACATTAAACATGAACCAATCAGAAAAAGAATAAAATAAAAACAGAAGCATTCCATTTTTGGACATTAAACATAGACCAATGAGAAAACGAATAAAATAAAGTAAATTGCGGAATTTAACCAATATGATTCAGATTTCCCAATTCTCTACCGAGAACAACAACTATTTTCCAAATAGTTAATACATGCATTAATATGCGTTAAATGCCTTAAATGCATATATAATTATCTTCCAAATAGTTTAAATTTAAACACGACACCATTTATTTCACATTTCTGGAAAATATTTTAAACTATTGTTGTCAATTTTAAAACAGTGGATTTTTCTTTCTATTGCAACAATATTATCACATGAATTTAAAAAGAGAAATAAAATTCTACAATAATAACATCAATATACTTTAAAAGCAGTAAATAGGAGAAATTGCGTCATAGAGGCCTTTGACATCCGCTGTTGGACCCGGTCACTTTTCACTGAACTAGAAAATTACATATTTATGCGATAGTTGAAGTTATTTTTCTAACTTGTACTTTTTATTAACCGACTTCAAGGAGGAGGTTATGATTTCGACCTGTATGTATTTCTTGTTCACGCATAACTTTCGTAAATATGAACCGATTTTCATAATTCTTTTTTTTGTTTGAAGGTATGAGATACCCATGTGGTCCAATTTTAATTTCATCAAATTCTGATGATTAGAATTTTTTTAATGAAAAAATATGGATTTGATAAAAAAAATAATGATTTGTGGCAAATCATATTTCATTGTTGCAACTGTTTTCAAATCATAGGCATATTAAAACTATGCATTCATATGCGTTAGCGCAAAGTTATCGCCAAGCTTGATTCTTTTTTTTGAAGTCGGTTAGTATTTTTTTTTAAAGCATTTTTTATTTATTACTTTATTGATGAAAGTATTTCTATTTAAAAGTGTGTATTAATATGTATGGAAAAAAAAGAATATACACAATATTACAAGTATCTAAACAATAATTACTTTAATAGCTTCACATTTTAACATAAAATTTGTTGATAGCATTTATGTATTATCATCCGCAGGAACTTAAACGAAGGAAATACATAGGATGTCTTACGGATACAAATTTCTAATCTTTCATCCTTCCGGATTTACACTTTAGTTATCGAATCACCTTATAAACACACCAGATAAATACAACTAGACATGGACTTTTTATGTGAGTTCGTATTTATATATATTATCGTAGCACCTACAGTCGTAGTCTAGACTGTCTGTCCACATAGCGCAAATCTGCCCAGCCGAATGGTTTGAAATTTAGTATGTAGAATGATTGCATAATTTATCGAGTCTTTATGTGCGTTCGTAATTACTATGTAAATCGGTAGCACTTATCGTCGTCTTTCAGTCCGTCTGTCCGCATATAACAAAGCAAAAGCTACCTAATCGAATCATTTGAAATTTAAAATACATAATTGTTGCATAATTTTATCGAGTCATTTCAAATTTTATGAAAATAGGATGCACAGTTTAATGACAGGGACAATCAAAACTATTTCGTTACATTACGACCAATGAGGAAAAATAGTTTTAACTGCATTTTAATGGTGTTACACACTTTCGAACATAATAAATTTGATGAGCATCTATGAAGTATATACTAAAACATTCATTCTGCACAATCTGTGTTGCAAAGAATGTTTGTTATTAATTTACATGGTTACACAAAAGTATTCTATTAATTCATGGTATAGGGGGAAATATTGTTAGTACTGCATAGTATTGCACCAAAATCTGAATATTTTTAAAACTTCCATATAGTACGAACGCACCTCATTTGCTACGCTTAACTTGCAATATTAAACTTGTTTTAAATTGTATGAAAATCGAATCGAAACTTAAAAGAATATTAATAAAAATTTTCTTTATTCTGTTAAATCCAATCATGCCTAAATAATTCAGTGATGGGATAAGATAGGTAATGATTCTAGGTTGTCATGGTGAAGAGGTCTTGTTTAAAATGGGACCATATTATTTCCGTATCACTAAATTTAATATATATATAATCGTAATAAAATTTTATACCTTTGACATCTACGCTATATAGCCAGAATTGCCACTTGCTATTTTAGACATTTTATTAGACATCTTGAAAAATACCTAAGTAATTATTCTGAATGCTCGGGCGTTTAATCAGCATAGTAAATTATATCATAACTGTAATAAAATATATTCTGCAGCGAAAAAGTAAAAACTTGTATTATAAACAGTTATTTTGCTCATAAGAAGTGACTTAACTACAATACAAAACCAAGCCTACTTTGTATGGTTTTTACAAAGTCTTATTATTCTTTTAGCAATGATTTTCTTTTAATAACACTGTTGATGCCTTCGCGATGAGAGCACGCTGCTTAATTTTTAACTTTAACCACCAGTTTTTCAAAGCAGAAAATTTTCTGTACTTCAATCACGAAAATGCTCCTATTAAATAAACTTAACTGTACGCAAAAAAAAAAAAAAAAAAAAAAAAAAAAAATGTTGAAATATTGAAAGATTCTGAGTATTTTAAATGGCATGTATACCAGTCGCTCATCCCCAAGGAGTTAATAATAGGCATGTTTATTGTACGGAACCTTCTGAATGCGAGTAATACGCGCACTTGACCGTTTATTTAATAAAGAATCAAAATAAAAAAGAATACTGCCCAGTTAAACTGATGGCATTGAGATCACAGGCTACAAATACTAATTGTACATTAAAGCCTTATATTTTCAAGGGTTAATTCCGTTCGAAAAAAAATTAAGAAGGGGAAACAGTTCTCCCCTTTCCTCTTTTTTTATACTTAATCATTGAACCTCCTATACTATCAAAGACATGCTTTATCATATAAAAAATCTATATCCAAAATTCAGAGCAAATCGGATAATTCTTAATAAAAACCCATTTAGTATTTATATAATTTAAAAGGAGTTATCTCCCTCTTTTATACTTAACCATTAAACTTCCAAAACTATTCAGATTTGAACGAAATCTGAAAATTCTGCTTGAAAAACCCATTTATATAAATTAAGGGGGGGGGGCATTAGAACCCCTGTTCCCCCTATTTATACTTATTCAATGAACACCTAATAACAGTCACGGAATCGCCTCATCAGAATGATCCTAATCTAAATTTTGAACGAAAACTTAATTCTGCATGAAAATCCCATTTATATCAACTAAGGGGAGGGACATGAGCCCCCGTTCCCCCTCTTATACATATCGAATGAACTCCAAAAACTAATCAGGGAAGTGCCTTGTCAGGATATACCTACATACAAAATTTCAAGTGGATCGGATATTTTTATCACGAGTTATCGCGTTACGCACGAACGAACATACAGAACGGACGGACACATAAGCTCTCAGGCTATGATAGCCTGTGAGCTAAAAAGTAAAGATTATTAGGAAAATTAAAATTAATAAAAAATGATTTTACAGAAAAAAAGAATTCGTGTAAAGCTTATATTCTATAAGAATAGTTTTTGTAGGTTTATTCTAAATTTATTTAACAGTTAATTATTATCGACGAAGTCCTGTTTTTTTTTTATTTATTGTAGAACTCACCGTTGTCATCACAAAAAATCGCAATCTACTTTTGAACGGCAACTAAAACCCCCAATTACAATTTCTAGAAATGTACAGTAATGCTCACAAAAGAAAAAAAATAATAATAAAAAGCGCTATAGCTTTTATTTTTACCGTACGTGCATCAGTTCCAAGTCTAAATACTGTACGATTTCAACTGTGACAGGATAACACAAGAATAAAATTAACTTTAGAATGGAATTTATCTGAAAAATGACTTTCAATTTAGCGAAATTTAAAATTATTTTCAAGAATCAGGTGTTTTTGAAACCTTAATTAAATAACTGAAAAATTTGAAGAAAAAAAAAATAAAAATAAAAGAATGAATAATAATAATAAAAATAAACTCCGGTAATTTATAAAGATTAGATTATCCATAGAATACAACATATTGTCACTAAACTGAAATCTACTAACAAAAACTATTCAGTTTATCTAAAGCATAAAGTTAACATCATGTCAAATTATTCAGATATGTTTTGAATTAGATTATGATAGGAATCATAATTAGTAATTTTTTAAGGATACATTGGATATGTTACTTTATAACAAGGAAAGTATTCTTGTTTTTGGAAATGGGGCAGCCATCTCGTTTATGGAAAAGGAAGGTTTGTTTGTTCGTATTTATGTCGGCCAATTATCTACGCTGTGGAATATAGCATATAGGCCCTAAGTTGTGGGGTGCCCTCCGTGGGGGTCTTTCTAAGGGAACCTAACCCGTATTTACGCAAGGAAATTCAAAGTTCGAAGAAAACCACGGAAAACTCCGAACGGTTAGGCCGCCGGTCGCGATTGGGTTCGATCCCAGAACCTACCATCTATCAGTTCGGAGGTCAAAAACTCTCGATCACAGATGGGGCGGAAAAGGAAGCAGGAGACCATGACAGAAATTATTGGTCGAAAGCATTAAAATTCTGTTTAATGTGCAAATTGTTCCAACATTATTGAAAAATACTTTCTTTATTTTTGCATAAAAATTAATTAGCTTAAAACAATGCATGCGTTTCAGAAGAAATGAAATTGAAACGAAGAATGATTGATGAGGGTATTTTAAAACTTCTAAACGTCGAATTTCGGCATGTTCCATATCGTTAAAAAAAATGCATAACCAAATTTTACAACTTGGTTTGTTTGTGGTCGGTTAAAAATATTTGTCATAAAAAATTTCATAACATAAAATAAAATAATTTCATAACATAAAATTTCAAAGAACATAAAATACATACCAAGATTTTTCGTACACGTCGAAGCTGGCGGGGATGTCTCTTTAATAGAGTTGTGTTTCAGATCTAAATAGTCGATTTCTCTAAAAGGGTGCGCCCCCTCCACATCGAAAATCTGACTCAGACTAAAATTTGTTATATTGTTGAATTCCAAGAAAATTTCCTGAAATAATAAGATAGATTTAATTAAATCCACAGTTTATATGTAATATTACCTTTATTTATCTCAAATTTTTGTGAAGTAAGATAGAAAGTAAGTCCCCTCCGAATATACCCTCCCCCCATATATAAGCCCCCCCCCCCCATATACCAGAATTTTTCCGTTTCTGAAAAAATACTATTTATAAGCCCTCCCTTTTGAAGTTTTACACTTTCAATACTTCTGTTTTTAGAAAATTCCTTGATTTTTTTTTCCTGATTTCAAAATGAATCTATCTTATGCAATTTATTTTTTACTTTTATCTTCACATATCAATATATTAGAATGACATATGTTCGCTGTATGGTACAATTAATGTTTTTCTTGATTTGTATGCACTAAGATTTAAGAGATATCTGAACGAAGTTTAACCTTCTCTCTGTCGCAACCGGATATATCCGTTCACTAGGCTGCAGGTTTCACTGCAATTGAAACTTTATTTAAATTAACATAATTCTACAAATACAATCCAGTTTTAAGAAATTAAGTTATGATTGATACTTTCAAGTTTTATAAGCATATACGTTACAAAAAATAATACCATGTTAGAAAATCACTCTTTTATTAACATTTAAAATAAACTAAGGAGAAAACAACATTATAAGAGACGTAAGAGTTTACCTCTTTTAGAATTAATTTACCGATTGAATAATCGTGCTTAAAATTAATCTAAAGAAAACAAAATTACAATTTTGTCCTTTTGCTCTGTCGTCAGGGGGTTAATCTCAGTACTCTCTTAACATTCGCGCGAGTTAGGTTCTCAGATACCAACGCGAGTGCCAAAATCGTGAATGTTGAATCTTCCTTCCAATACATACGAAGGGGTTAAATTTTAAGATTTTTTTTTTTTTTTTTTTTTTTTTTTTTTTTTAAATGGGAAAAGGAATTTAAACGTAAAAAGTTATTTATTAAGCACCAAAAATTACATGCTGTAGTTTAATTTGAATAGTTACAAACATAATGTATAAAGTTTGGTTGCCAGTTGATGCCTGAAAAAAGAATTATGTATATACGATTGCTTAGGAATTTTCGTAAGAGGAAAAGTTGCACTCTCGATTTTTTTTTTTAAATGTAACACTTCTCAGAAATTAAAGATAGCTTTTATTGGCATTCTATTTAACAAGTTATTATTGAAACTTTAAAATTTTCCGTATAATTTTTGCAAAAAATTTCACATGCAACAAAAATTTCAGGTTTTTTTTAATAAGCATTAAGTTATGTTCTACGCTTCTCGGAATCATTGGTCTATATTTTGCCTCGATAAAAGGGTCGAAATTCTCGAAATTTAGGTTATATCATACAGCATGATACCGTGCTGTATAATGGAGCTCAGACGCATCTCTAATGTTAAAGTGGAAAGTTTTCCTCTTAATAACTTTGGGCCCAATCATCGGTTCGCGACGAAATTGAAAAGGCGAAGTGTCCTACTCTAGGCCTCAAAGTTTACAAAAAATCATCCAGATCCACCGATTAGTTAATGAGATCCAGAAACCTTGTTTTGTCACTTTTTTCTCGTGAAACAAGAAAAAAAGACAACTCAATTATAACCCAAACCAGGAAACATTCAGCGAAGTGTAATAGCTTGTTCAAAAGATTTTAATTTAGGTATGTGCCTTTCGAAAGTCCTGTAAAAAAATATCCGATATTAAGGAAATAGTACCCATTTAAAATTTATATAACACTGTACCTTCCATAATTTAACATTATAGAATTCTCTCCTTTTTCATTGCCAATTCAATCATTTCTTTCGAGTTGCCACCAACTAAAAAACAGTCGAATAATGTAAAAAATAAATGATAACATGTGTTCTTTTTTTAATAGATCAATAAAAATTCTGATTCTCCTGATAGATTTTTGAATTTCTGAAATTGACATCATTCAAAACAGAAAATACATATTTTCGATAAACATAGACATAAACTGTAACTGAATATGTGTTAAAACAACATCGCATTTTTATTTGAGTGTTTTTGACATCAAAACAGTTATTACAATACAGATATTTCAATTAAAAAGGATAATTTAGAAAAAAAATTCTTCTATATTAAAAAAAAAAAAAAAAAAAAAAAAAAAAAAAAAAAAAAAAGATTTGAAAATGAAGCTATGGAAATCTGTGTAGATACTTATGATCATAAGAAAATCTGTGTAGATACCGAGAAACTGTAGTGGGGCGACCATCTGGAAAGCGGCGGTTCTGTCGCCAAGTTTTTCGCCAATTTGGCGATATATCACTAAATCTGGCATCCAAAATTACTCACCAAAATTTTAGCCTCCTTGGCGTTATTCCCGGTATTTCGCCAAACTAATATGCCTACTAATAATTTTTAAAATAATACTAATAATAGTTTAGATTTGTTAGTTGAAGGTGACTGATAAAGTTCCTAAAAGGATCTGAAAAAGCTATGAAATCAAACACAAATATTTAGTATTTGGTTGAATCGTATCTGTTCAGTTTTCAGTTTACTTGGAGTATTGATCTTCCACTTATCAAAGCCGCTGGAATGGAATTGTGTCCACACTTTGTATTGAAGGAACTGTTCTCATATTTCATTACATGAGCCTGCAACATATAGTTATGAACCCGAATTTTTAAACTCGTTATGGATGATTGAAATAAGGAGTGGTTTAAAAATGCCTCCTTTTTCCCTGATTGATGTTAAGGCACCAGTAAAGCTCAATCCTCATTTTCAGCTAACAAAAACTTGGATTATTTCATGAGTTTTACAGATCATTTGATTCCACTTCTTTTCTACATACATTTTTAGATTGAAAATATTTCCCAATTTTTACTGTAACTTATTTTAGATCGAGCTCTACTTTTCTCTCTGGTTCAACCAGTTTTTTACATAATAGTACAATGCAGAGTCCAGTAGAATAGCACGAAAATATAAAAACTGCTTTTCAATTAGCAATGCCGCAGATTAGCAATTAATCAAAATTAACTTAAATTTTTATTTATTATAATAACAAAGCATAATACTGAAATATTATTTAAATCAATCAGTATCTTCCGGTTGTAGCAGCAGAGGACTGCTACAGCGGAGGTCGTGAGTTCGAATCACCCCAATGACATTGTTTTTTTCCCCCTCTATCATTAAATACAGGTGTTTCTAAGCTGGTCGATAGATGGCATCACCAGCACTCTTTTAACGAAACTTTTGATGAAATTTTTATCGTAAAACAAGAGAAGAAAGTAATTTCGTCAATTTGTTGAAATATTTGCTCGGAACATTGCCTTGGAAACGGTTTCGTCAAAAGCGGTGAAAATTTCATGAAATCTGAGTATTCATTTCTGAGTGTACAAGGAGACAAGATCACAAATGAACAAAAAAGGGAAAACTTACAAAGAGTGCAACATTTGGGATTAGCTGAAAGGTAAGCACCAATAATGGAGGAGCGCATGGAGAAGTGACAAGCGTCGGCAAAATGAAAGAAAATAATTAACAAAGAAGAAAAAAGGGTATTGAAATTAAAGAAAAACAAAAATTTATTAAATTAAAGTAGCAAATTAAAATAAACAAATAAATAAATAGTAAATATAATAGATAATAATAATAACACACACACATACAAAGAGAGAGGGAGAGAGAAACAAAATAAATAGAATTTTATTAACTATTTAGAAAATAGTTGTTCTCGGTAGAGAACTGGGAAAGCTAAAGTATATCAGAATGTTTTATTGGTTGAATTCCGCAACTTATATAATTTTATTCGTTTTCTGATTGGTCCATGTTTAATGTCCAACAATGGAATACTTGTGTTTTTTTATTTTATTCGTTTTCTGATTGGTCCAAGTTTAATGTCCAAAAATAGAATACTTCTGTTGCCACAATGACAAAAAAAGTAATAAAAAAATAATAATTCAAAAAAAAAAAAAAAAAAAATTCTGTTAAAGATTTCAAATGAATTTCATTTAAAAGCACATTTTTCTCTCTACGCATCGGTGTAAAAATTTAAAATAAGCGATGTATAGAAGTTTAAAAACTTGCAGCACCGAAAATTGTAAATCTAAAATTTCATTTAAAATTTGTTTATGATGGGTTCAGGAATATTAATGTTTCATCCATGTCGTACGTAATATGAATCGTTCAAAAGTCAGTCTGATAAATTTCATCCAATAAAAATGCACATTTTAATCAGTTAAAGTTCTATACCTATAAGCTACTTTTTAGCACTTTCCAACAAAGTTAAAAAGTGCTTATGCATTCGGTTTGTCTGTCCGGCTGTCCGTCTGTCCGCACTTTAACTCCCGTAAATATACTCGGATTGCTATGAAATTTTTATACGTTATTGAATATTTACCCTAGCACGAACCCTATTGAAAATGAAATATCTACCATGATTAGTTTATCTACAGAGAGAATCAAAAGTTTCCCATTACATTACGGCCTATAAGGAAAAATCGTTAATATACTCGGATTGCCATGAAATTTTAGGACGTTATTGAGGTTTACCCTAGCACAAGTCCTAATGAAAATGAAGTTTCTACCATGATTGGTTTATTTACAGAGATAATCAAAATTTTCCCATTACATTACGGCCTATGGGGAAAAATCGTTAATATACTCGGATTGCCATGAAATTTTAGGACGTTATTGACGTTTACCCTAGCACGAATCCTATTGAAAATGAAGTTTCTATTATGATTAGTTTATCTACAGGGCGAATCAAAAGTTTTCCATTACATTACGGCCCATGGGGAAAAATCGTTAGTATACTTGGATTGCCATGAAATTTTAGGACGTTTTTGACGTTTACCCTACCACAAGTCCTATCGAAAATGAAGTTTCTACCATGATTAGTTTATCTACAAGGCGAATCAAAAGTTTCCAATTACATTGCGACCTATGGGGAAATATCGTTTCAAAGGAATTTTAAAGATGTTACACCCTGTCAAACATATTAAAATGTGCATTCTATAAAATATAACATGAAAATATAGCTATTATTCATTGACAGGGCCACACAAAAGAATTTCATTAGATAATGGTAAAAGGGGGAATTGTGTGTGACATATTTTAAATATATTAAGTTTTTTCATGTATAATAAAACTGACATATGTCACTGAAGCTTAATATAAATTATACACTACTGTCTTGCACATTATGAAGTACATAGCATTTACAGGGCCATACAAAAGATTTCAAATAGTATATTCTTTCCGAAGTACCGTATATGTGTCCGATGATGGCTGATGGAGGGATTAAATGCATTTTAATTATGATATTCGCGTTTATATTTCGCTAAATGTATGCACATTATATGGTGTGTATAAATGTTATTGTTGATATACAGGGCTACACAAAAGAGCTCACCAACGATACTGAATATGAGCGTAAATTATTTAAACGTGGTTCTTAAATAAACTATGCATTTTTACGCTGAGCTGCATTCAATTTACTGAGAAATGTTTGCAGAATATAGATAAAGGGATATACAGGGCCACGCAAAGAATTCGGTACATGGACGCCTATGAATGATGATTTATGAGAATGTGATTTCAGTTGTTTTAAAATCGTTTTAGTTTACAATAAATTTTAGCCTAATGCTGACGTGTAATAAAGGTACAATGTACACTACAGGAGGGCTGAACAAAAGTATTCTAGTATGTTTCCATCTAATAGTATGAATTGCGGAAAAAGAAATTTCAAGCTATTGGGTATTTTCTTGCTAAGCTAATTTTTCCCATTTTATGAACTGACATATGAAATACAGGGCTGTTCTAATGTACTGGAATACATTTTTGGGTATATTTGGCTATACACTATTATTTACCTAAATAACAAAGTTTTGTTAAAGATTTCATTAAGTGTTGGAAATAAGTGCTTCATAATCTATGCTTAACGCATGATTTTTCTTACTTGTTTTATCATTAGTCTAGGAATATTAATGTTTAAAGCATGACATACATAATATATGAGACGCTGCGATCATTGTAAAAATGATGTTTATTATTAATAATGATTTATATGTGGAATTTATTTGCGAATCTGTAAAATTTGAGTCTTTGAAAATATCAGTTTCCAAATAGCCGTTGTAATTTGTTAAATTACAATTTTTTTCTTAAAAAAAAAAAAAAAAAAAAAAAAAGTTGACGATTTCAATTGGGTTTTAGGAAAAATATTTACGAAAATATATGACATGTAATCTGTGTTCTCACTGACATTTAAGCAACCTTAGTAATTTGTCTAATTAAAAATAAAAAACATTCGTCAAATAAAAAAAATATTAGCAAAATAAATTCGCCATGTAGCACACACACACACCAGAAAGAAAAAAAAAGAGCGAGAGAGAGAGAGAGAGAAATATCTTTAATCCTTTAAAGTACCCATTTTTTGAACATGTTCTAAAATAACCTAAGTTTTTATAATTGCGATAACGATTGTTATTAATCTACTTTCAACTATCCGCTACAAATACATTAGAAAAATATATAAAAAGCGAAAAAGAAAAGAAAAAAAAGAAAAAAACTAGCAATAGCAATTTGGCGAATATAATCAGTTGTTTACTAGCCAAATGAAGAATTTAGCGCAATGGCGAGCGACAGCAAAAACCCTGCATGTAATACTTATATATTACTGTACATTATTTTATCATTTTTTACCATAAAAATAACACGGAAAGAAATTAAAACAATGGCAAACGTATTTTTTAAGTTGAAGAGTCCCACCAGTTACCAAGTGGTTCTGCCTTCCAAACTGTTAGACGCGAGGGGCTGGATTCTGGATTCAAAACCAATCGTGCCCGTCTGCCTGGTTTCGAACTCAATCCCACCCGTCGGCCTTATCGTTCGTAGTTTTCCGTGGTTTTTTTCGAATCGTGGCTTTCCTCGCGTAAAAGCAGGTTAGGTTCTCTTAAAAAGACCTCCCACGAAAGGCACTCCCCATAGGGCCTATATCCCTCATGCAGACAGCTGGCCACCATAAACACAACTAACCAACTTGAGTTGATGAGAGAGAAAGAGATTGTGAGAGATTATTGGCAAGTTTATCAGAAATTTAAAAAACAAAGTGAAAATACAAGTGAGAGGAAAAGACAGGAGGAAGAATAAATGTGGTCTTTTAGAATACGAAACGGTGATTGAAATTTCTACACTGAGAAGGAATCGAAGATTTAAAGAATTTCTTCATTTGATATTCACCTCTAGTGCTCACCTAATCTGATCATGAGTTGGTGCCAAACTATCTTAAGTATAGTAAGATGTATTATGCCTAGTGTCATAAATAAATGGGGATAATCATTATCAATTGTCATTGTTTTGTATCAACTTCAAAAAGTAGATAATAACTTTTTATATGTATACTAGCAGGCTATGCCCGCTGCGCTGGTCAATATTTCAAAATCAACCGTGGATGAAACGAACTGGTGAATTTAAATTTGTATTTTAAATAATTTGGACCTCCAGCAGCACCTTGCTCATTGCTGAAAACGATTTAGACACCATTGTGATATTAAGTTATCTTAAACGTTGCACAAAAACCAGCTATTTAAAAATAACTATTTTAGTTTATTACTAACAGTGCACATTTGGAAGCGAAATGAGACCATTATGGCAACATGATTTAAAATTTTCCCTTATCTGAAGAAATATTAATTATTACAGTCGTTACCATGGTATAACTTCTGAAAAATTTCTTCACAACTTTTCATTATGTGAAGCCAGGAACCCAAAGCTACTCCCACCTAATAAGTTCATATATATATTGAATTTTGTCCGCACGATAAAAGGCACAATTATGCAAGAATCATCTTCAAACTCGTCAAGTACATTGAGATGGTTAATATATCGGTGGGAATTGCAAATGAGCAAAATCGGCCCAAGGGGGTGGTAATTGGGAAGGATTCAAAAATTTGAATACCACCTTAACATGGCTTTCACAAAACCAGCTCTTACAAAACAATAGCAGGAAAAAAAATAAACATTTTTCGTTACAGCAAGTTGCCAACGATAAAAAAAACACACACACATTAAAATTATCACTACAACAATTGCTTTATTATTGCAAAATTTCCTCCTGAAAAATGAAAACAAAATTATTTACTCTTTCGTATTTAAGCATTTTCTCTTTAGTTATTTAAGATAAAATTATGTAAATTTGTATAATTTGGCGAACGATTTGGCGAAATTGGTTGACGTGATAATCAAGTAGTAGCCAATTTACATTTTTCATATTTCACAAAAGATTCCTACACAGACATCATATACGCAATAGGTTTAGCACGAATATCTTGCAACCACAATGTGGCAAAATCCTCGTTTTAGAATACCAAAGAAATTCATGAATATTTTATTATTTTCTATCATTTTAAACAGCAATTAACAATAAATAAAAAGTAACTGTAGAACAAAACAACAAATATCATTTCAAAAAAGAAAAAAATGAAAGTAAATAAACAACTTATCATCAGATAAACAACTATAGCTGGGTTACCATATGAGGCAAATAATGCCATTTTGGCGCCAGAGAGTTACCTCGATGAGTATATGACCAAATCCGTGACAAAATTTCCATTTGGAAAAAACTTTAATCGGTATTTATACTGCATTTTCCCTACTTATGTATAAGAAAAAACTTTGACACAGATGTCATGTATGCACCACATTGGCGCAATTTTTTCTGGCGCCAATTTGGAGAACTTGGTTTTTAATTACCAATTTCATAAATATTTTTTAATTATTTTGCATTATTTGAAAAAAAAAATAATAAAAAAAAGTTTAATTAATAGCTATAGAACAAAATGATTTATATCTATATAATAAAGAATACTGCCCAGTTAAACTGATGGCATTGAGCTCACAGGCTACAAATACTAATTGTACATTAAAGCCTTATATTTTCAAGGGTTAATTCCGTTAAAAAATTAAGAAAGGGAAACAGCTCTCTTCTTTCCTCTTTTTTTATACTTAATCATTGAACCTCCTATACTATCAAAGACATGCTTTATCATATAAAAAATCTACATCCAAAATTCAGAGCAAATTAGATAATTCTTAATAAAAACCCATTTAGCATTTATATAATTTAAAAGGAGTTATCCCCCTCTTTTATACTTAACCATTAAACTTCCAAAACTATTCAGAGATTTGAACGAAATCTGAAAATTCTGCTTGAAAAACCCATTTATATAAATTAAGGGGGGGGGGCATTAGAACCCCTGTTCCCCCTATTTATACTTATACAATGAACACCTAATAACAGTCACTGAATCGCCTCATCTGAATGATCCTAATCTAAATTTTGAACGAAAACTTAATTCTGCATGAAAATCCCATTTATATCAACTAACGGGGGGGGGGGGGGATTAGAACCCCTGTTCCCCCTATTTATACTTATTCAATGAACACCTTATAACAGTCACGGAATCGCCTCATCAGAATGATCCTAATCTAAATTTTGAACGAAAACTTAATTCTGCATGAAAATCCCATTTATATCAACTAACGGGGGGGGGATTAGAACCCCTGTTCCCCCTATTTATACTTATTCAATGAACACCTTATAACAGTTACGGAATCGTCTCATCAGAATGATCCTAATCTAAATTTTGAACGAAAACTTAATTCTGCATGAAAATCCCATTTATATCAACTAACGGGGGGGGGGGGGGGATTAGAACCCCTGTTCCCCCTATTTATACTTATTCAATGAACACCTAATAACAGTCACGGAATCGTCTCATCAGAATGATCCTAATCTAAATTTTGAACGAAAACTTAATTCTGCATGAAAATCCCATTTATATCAACTAACGGGGGGGGGCATTAGAGCCCCTGTTCCCCCTATTTATACTTATTCAATGAACACCTAATAACAGTCACGGAATCGCCTTATCAGAATTATCCTAATCTAAATTTTAAACGAAAACTTAATTCTGCATGAAAATCCCATTTATATCAACTAACGGGGGGGGGGGGCATTAGAACCCCTGTTCCCCCTATTTATACTTATTCAATGAACACCTAATAACGGTCACGGAATCGCCTCATCAGAATGATCCTAATCTAAATTTTGAACGAAAACTTAATTCTGCATGAAAATCCCATTTCTATAAATTAAGGGGGGGGGCATTAGAACCCCTGTCCCCCTATTTATACTTATTCAATGAACACCTAATAACAGTCACGGAATCGCCTCATCAGAATGATCCTAATCTAAATTTTGAACGAAAACTTAATTCTGCATGAAAATCCCATTTATATCAACTAACGGGGGGCATGAGCCCCCCGTTCCCCCTCTTATACATATCGAATGAACTCCAAAAACTAATCAGGGAAGCGCCTTGTCAGGATATACCTACATACAAAATTTCAAGTGGATCCAATATTTTTATCATGAGTTATCGCGTTACGCACATACGCACATACATACAGAACGGACGGGCACATAAGCTCTCAGGCTATGATAGCCTGTGAGCTAATAAAGGCCAAACGTATCTGTGCGTAACGCATACGTCATGTTTTGAATGGCAACACTTTCCGATGAAAATTCGGTTTTGCAATTTTCACTATTGCAAATTTTTAAACTTCTAGACATAGTACGTTTTCAACCTTTATACCATCGTATAGAGAAAAAAATGCACTTTTAAATGCAGTTTGTTAGAAAACTGTATCTCAATTTGTTTTCGAGATATTAATTTTTTTGTAGTTTTTAGTTCAATTTATCTAACAGTGGCAACTTGAATACGCATTTATGTGGGAAATAAAGGGAAAAAAAAGCAATAGAGTAAAAAAAGAAAAAGAATAGAGATGCAGTTTGGTGGCTGGAGATGACGCCAAAAATGTAACCTTAAAATTCCCTGCATTGCATCAAACACAACCGCGTGCTTTCGCAAAAAAGGAAAACTTTTAGCGATACAGATTTAATTCATAATACAATGAAACGCTATTTTAGAATGATAAAATATAATCAGATCTTTTTCATTTAGAGAAAAAATTATGTTAGATAATTCGGTCTCTGTTCCACGTGATTATTTTGTTTGAGCCGAATAAGAGACTTAAAATGGAAAAATCGGAAAAATAACGCCCATCAAACCGTTTTAATCGCATGCTGCACCTCCATTTATCTCTTTTCTCCATGGAAAATAACAGATCACTGTATATTTTAGTTGTCATTTTTTCATAGCAACTGAAAAAAATAGTAATTAAAAATCTGTTATGTCAAAATATCGTCGGCTATAAAACCCGGTGAATGTTGTTGGTTTTATTTCGTTTTTATCTATCAATTTAATGATCTTTTAGTACGTTGCAAACTTTACAAAAGATACATCAATAAAAATTTACGAAAATATATTTTAAAGAATATATGTGTATCATATTTTCTTAGTTGGTTTTAAAAGTTGAAAGAATGCAATTTTATTCTTTGGCAAAAACTTTCACTAATAAGTTCTATCTTGCGTCTAATACGGAAGCACCGATAATTTTCAAAGCTTTATATGATTACATAATTAATATGTTTTATGTAAATCTGCTGTTTGGTATTAGCTGGCAGTTTAAAAAGCATATTACGTATGAAAAAAATATTAGACTTTTCAATTTTAAAAAAGTTTTCACCTTTACTCTGTGATCCGGAAACCCCGGGTTCGGTGTACTAGTTATTTTAAAAAACAAAATGAAAGTTAATAAATAGTTTATTAATAAATAAACAACCATAGTCGGTTTACCATGTGTGGCATAAAATCGCCAATTTGTTGTAATCGTGCGAATGTGGTGCATATATGACATCTGCGCCAAAACTTTAAAAAGTTGCAATTAAATTATTTTACAGTTTGGATGAGGAAGACATTTATACTAAAATTTAAACATTATACGCATTTTTTTTTTTTTTTTTTTTTTTTGCTATAACTGCTATTTATATATTTACAATTAAACATAAAAAAATATCCTAAAAATGCTCTCACACATTTAAAAGAAAGTGAGAGAATTTAGTTATTGTGAACATCGCTCCGGTTTAGGCCTTCTTGGTATAAAATCGCATTGTTTGATGACAAAAGTAAATTCAAACACCCAAATAAACAAATGACATACAATTAACAGATAAAACCATTTTTAAAAGTAATTCTGCTATTTTGTCCTGTAAGACACATAATGGTAGAATTAGATTTTTAAAATAATTTTTAAAAATAGAAAAATGTTATTTACGTTTTATCTAATAAAATATTTAAAATACATTTTTATTAGCCTGTGCGAAAGTGAATAGCGAAAGTTTGATTGAAGAAATATTGAAGAGGAAATGGTCAATTAAAAAAGACTTGTAAATTTTATTCAGCGGGAATTTTTCATTTCAAAATGTTGAATTTATCTATAGTAATAACGCATAATTGCATAAATTTACTTTGAATTGCAAAATTTTTCCTTCAGTACAACTTGGTTATACCGTCGACCAATTTCGCCAAATTATACAAATCGCCAAACTATTAGCCAGATTCTATAGATTAGATAAAATTTTCATTTAAATAACGAAAAACAAATTAGCAGAACATATATAAAAGTAGAAATAAAATGTCGAATTAAAAATAACTTGATGACATAATTAATATTTATATTATGCTTAATGTCAAGTGAAAGTGACATTTACGATCATCCATTATTGACATTTAATCTTGGAATTTGGGGGTAGATTTTTAATCGATGGGGTAATCTTTCCTTCTTCAGTTTTTAAATTTTAAAACTGAAATTTTTCCTGTAAGTGAAATTGACGAAATGGCGTAAGAAAAATTAAATTAACAATGAAAACATTTGCAAAAAGAAATAAAAGAGTTATATCTATATAATTTACGATTGATTCATAGCAAACGCGGTAGCGTTTGGTATAATATGTTTAAGAAATAGAAAATGCGAACGTCTTTTTGAAATTTCTGGCGAACCAGTTGACGTACGACAGTGATTTTGTTTTCAAAAGATAGAACTCAACGAGACGAATAAAATGATAGCATTAAAAAATATATCGCAGTTTACTGTAGTTTTTTATTTAAATTTTAACGAAAAAATGAAGACGAAAAATTCAACAAGCAATAGGTAACGTTATTATGGATGGATTAACTTCATTTTTGGTTTATTTTTATCTTCTTGATAAAATTTAGAACAGTTTTTTTTTCATCTTTGTATGTTTGATGGTTTCTGAGAAAATCGAATTTATGTCTTAAACCTTCAGTTGAATATAGTCTTTTGCTGTTGCGATTGTAGTTTTTTTATTAATTGCCACCAAATTTAATGTAAAAAGTGTCATGTATGTATAATAATTCATTCAAATTAAACAAATCACGTGAAAAACATGGTTATTTGTTTTTATTGCGAAGCTTTTAGTTTCAGTTCTTTAAATAATAAAATTATAAACGCAGTGTTTTTGAATTCATGGTTAATTTTTCAAATAACATGCATTTTATATGACCATGGGGTGATTTTCTCGAGTGTCCTAACATTTTGAATTTTAGTAGTAGAAAAACTAGTCGTTGGGGGCCACCGTAATACTTACCCATCATGGATATGTACCGTATTTTCGGGTGTATAGCCCGCACCCTGTGTATAACCCGCACCCCTAAATCGAGCAGTGCAGTAAAAAAAGTTCGTGTATAACCCGCGGAGATGCATCGGTGTATAGTCCGCGGGCTATACACCATTTACGAACGTATATTTCGACCAGGGTTCGAAATTAGAAGCCATTAGTCATAATTTTTAACACAAATTTACCAAATTTTTTCGTGATGCATAATATCTACAATAATTGGGGTAAAAAATTAAGATTATCAGTACACTGTAAAAAAAAAGTGTCGATCTACTAAAAAAACTTTAGTGATCCTTGTAATTACTAAAAAATTTTAGTAATCTTAGTCGGTTACAAGAAAATCTGTAAGAATTACTAGAAAAAAGTTAGCAACGAATAGAGTTAATAATTTTATATTTTTAATAGCTATTATACTAAAACTTATTTGGTGTGGCCTTGATAGCATAGTGGTTATAGTAACGGACTCCAGGCTAAAAGGTCTCCGGTTCGATACTGGCCACTGCCAAATACGCCCCGAATGTATGCAGTGTAAGTACTCTATAATAAAGGGGTTATGAATTTCCTGTTGGAGCTGGTAGCAATGTTTAGTGCTGCCATCTATTGCGGTTTTGCCGAAAATCTTCCGCTCCAGAAGTCTGGGTGCAGCTCGAAGGAAGCTCCTGCCCTTCGATCCCAGGTAATGGTTATTAAAAACAATTTTGGAGCTATTACTAAAATTTGCTTGGTGGCTCATACTAAAAATTTTTACGTTAGTTATACAAAAAATTCTTTTGTTCAGTTTACAAAAGAAATGCTTGTTTCGCTTGCAAAAAAAAGTTTGTAATGGTTACTAAAAATTCTGTGGAATACAAATTTACTAAAAAATTCTTAGTAACCTCTTGAATTTTTTTACAGTGTACCGTAATTTTCGGAAGAAACGCCGCGGCGTTTACGTGTTTTAAGATAAAATTTCAAGCGATGCGGCGTTTAAGCGCATTTTTTTTTCAAAGAAACGTGATCTTTGTTAAATTTTTTTCCGAAAATTAAAAAAAATCGGTGATAAATTCAAAATTTAGGGCATAAAATGTATACGTATCTTAAGTCATTGGTCCCAAAAGGATCGAATCCTCGGAATCAATCCGAAATGCACCAACTCCGAAAAGAAACGATTCCTCGGACTCTATCTGAAACGAAACGACTCCGGAAAAGTTCGATTCCTAAAGCTCGTTCCGAAATGAAACGACCCTGTAAAGGAACGATTCCTCGGAATCGTTTCGAAAAAGACTGACTGCTCTGAATCGTTCCGAAATGACATAAATCACGCACTTTTCTTTATTCTTTGCAACAGGGTAAGGTACCAGCTCCGAAAAGGAACGATTCCTCGGACTCTATCTGAAATGAAACGACTCCGGAAAAGTTCGATTCCTGGAACTCCTTCCGAAATGAAACGACTCTGTAAAGGAACGATTCCTCGGAATCGTTTCGAAAAAGAACGACTGCTCTGAATCGTTCCGAAATGATATAAATCACGCACTTTTTTTTTGTTCTTTGCAACAGGGTCGGTAGATTATTTTTTTGAAAAATAAACTAAAAATGCTCTTAAATTCAGAATTGTCGAGATTGGAAGGGTTCCGGATTTTGGATTTTGTACTCTACAAACACAATGGCTATTATATACATCTATCAGTGCAATACTTGGCGATAGTTGCGACAGTTCTTCCAAATCCAGAAATAACTGTATTTAAGCAGTTAAAAAAAAAAGCCTTTACAAACATGGGAGAACTTTCTAAATTTCAAGGCATAGCGAAAAAAATTTACAAATTTCGATTTTTTTTTTTTTTTCAAATTTTTTAAGATTTAAAAATTGTAGAAAAAATATTACGATTTCCAATTTTTTTAAAAAAAATCTTTGTATAACCCGTACCGTGTATAAGCCGCAGCGGCTTTTTGGGAGGTTTTTTTCTTGTATAAGCCGCGGACTATACACCCGAAAATACGGTATATGAAAATAAAACATGTGAAACTATTTATTCAATGCATTACAATTCATAAACAAAATTTAAATATTGTTAATATACATAGTAATGCGATATTAAAGAACTGCTGATGTACCAATTTCGACAAATTATATAAAACGCCAAACTACTCAAGTAGTACCGAACTGCGCAAAAGTAACATCCTTATAACTCCAAAAATAATAATTCTATTAACTAACAATTAACTGCGTCGGATTAAGCGTCTCATTTCCAATTAAAATATACTTCTGAAATGAAATTTGAATACAGGGTCATGATAAATCGAAGAATGTGGAAAACAAGATTACAAATATCTCGGCAACTAATAACCCGATCGACTTCGTTCTATATGCAAAATGTGTGTTCATTTATTGCTTTTTAAGTCCATTCCTTAGAACAAAAAAATTCGAAAATTTTTATGTACCTTTCATCAGAACGAATTTTTCGAGAGTCCGAAAAAAATAGTTCCGGATAATCGAGGTTGCTGATATTAAATAGAGTTCGTCCCATTCTTACATACTAACTACATACAAAATTTCAAGTCTCTATCTCAATTTGTTCGGGAGATAGAGCGTTTACAGACAGACAGACTGACAGACAGACGGCAAAACTTTTTTTCTAAAAATATGTTTTTCGGAATCTCCACTATCTAAAACGTGTAAATCCGTCAAAAATTTTTTTTCGATTTTCAAAACGATTGCAAGACTTACCCTATACTACGTATGATGGGTAAGTAAAATGGGAAAAAACAAGTACATCGGAAAAAAAGTATCTGGGAAAACCAAAATTTCTTTTCAAGAACTAAATGTAAGATTTTTTAATTTTGATTATATAACGTCCTAATTTACATAAGGAAAAGATATAAAGTAAAACAAAAACTTCACATTCTGTCCATATCTTAAATAGCATTCAATTGATTTTAAATTGGGATGTGATGTCAAATACGCATTAGGGTGCCTAATTGGCACGAAAATTTTGTTATTTTGTCTGATATGATAACCGGGCTAATGTTTATTAAAAATATATATTTATTTACCTTAATTTTGTTAAATTTTATAAATCATTTCCTTCTGTTGTTATTAATTAAACTTTTCAATACTACTTGATTATCCTGTCGACCAATTTCGCCAAATTGTACAAATCATCAATTTATTCACCATGTAATTCATATTGGCATAAGTTTTATTTTAAATAACGAAAGAAGAAATAAATTAGTAAAACATCAATAAAAGTACAAATAAAAAGTTGAATTCAAAATCACATTATGGCATAACAAACATGGGTAACCTATTTAATGTAAACTGAATGTAACATTTATGATAATCATGTAATTATGATAATTATATAATTTGGCGAAAATTTTTTGGTCGAAGGGTAAACAATTATCGCCGGTTTTTGGTCATTATTATTTTCTTTTGATAATAATAGAAAATAGTTAATAGGAGTACGACTTGGTTATCCCGCCCACCAAAAAACCATCGCCAAACTATTAGTCTAAGAGCTAGCAACGTCAAAAATCACGTCATTTTATCAAGGCTCATTTTTTAATATGTTTTCACCTTTTATGGTAGAATACGTTTGCAAGCGGTCTGGCAGTCGGGAGACGTTGCGTTTACCTGTGGCATAGGGGGTTGTGCAAGTCAAAAAGCTTCAAAATCACGTCATTTTATCAAGGCTCATTTTTTAATATGTTTTTCCCTTTTATGGTAGAATACGTTTGCAAGCGGTCTGGCAGTCGGGAGACGTTGCGTTTACCTGTGGCATAAGGGGTTGTGCAGGTCAAAAAGCTTCAAAATCACGTCATTTTATCAAGGCCCATTTTTTAATATGTTTTTCCCTTTTATGGTAGGATATGTTTGCGAGCAGTCTGGCAGTCGGGTGACGTTGCGTTTACCTGAGGCAGAAGGGGTTATGCAGGTGAAAAAACTTCAAAAATCCACCATTTTATAAGGGCTCATTTTCTTACATGTTTTTATGAAACTTAAAAAATACAAAATATTACTCTTTGGATAGCAGACAACCTATAATTAATTTGCCAGACATAAATTCGGTTGCAAAGTTAATGCCAGGCGGCTTTAAATATGTTAACGAAAGTGCCTGTTCCAAGAAGTGTTTACATTTCAAAAAATCATACGACCTCTTTACGCTATTTTATCAAGCTTAAAAATTAAGGGATATTACTCTTTGGTGGGCAGACAACCTATAATTAATTTGCCAGACACAAATTCGGTTTCAAAGTTAATGCCAGACGTCTTTAAATATGGCAACGAAAGTGCCTGTTCCAAGAGTGGTTTATAATTTAAATTTTATAAGACATCTTTACGTCATTTTATCAAACTTAAAAATTACAAGATATTACTCTTTGGATAAAAGACAGCCTGTAATTAATTTGCTAGACACAAATTCGGTTGCAAAGTTAATGCCAGACGGCTTTAAATATGGCAACGAAAGTGCCTGTTCCAAGAGTGGTTCATAATTTAAATTTTATAAGACATCTTTACGTCATTTTATCAAGCTTAAAAATTACAAGATATTACTCTTTGGATAGAAGACAACCTATAATTAATTTGCCAGACACAAATTCTAAGTTAATGCCAGACAATTGCAATTGCAAATGCAATTGCAAAGTTAATGCCAGACGGCTTTAAATATCGCAACGAAAGTGCCTGTTCCAAGAGCGGTTTATAATTAAACAAATTATAAGACCTCTTTACGTCATTGAACCGAATTTGAAACCCTGGATTTTTATTGGTGGAGTCTTATTGATTAGATTCACTATTTTTCTGCACCTGATTTTTTGCACGACACTTTTTCAGAGCCTGATTGAGCAAATTTGTGATACTTTGTGCTTGATTGACGAAAGTTGCGTTTTTTTTAGTCTTACCGACAACCCTTTTCATGTGATGAAAATTTGTGCACCCTTAGAAAAGTTAAGGTGTAAGAGTTGATATAATTTGTTAACATCAACTCACAGCTTAAATATTGGACAAATAAATTCCAGTGTGGCCAAAACCGGGGCACCCACCCTAATATTTAAAAAAAGAAACTTATATTTTGATAAACAAGAGCTTTTTTTAAGTAAACTTTATATTTAAAAAAAAATTGCCGAATTTGCCGAATGTAGCCGAATTTGTGTCTGGCAAATTAATTATACGTTGTTTGCTATCCAAAGAGTAGTATCTTGTAATTTTTAAGCTTCATAAAATGACGTAAAGAGGTCTTATAATTTTTTTAATTATAAACAACTCTTGGAACAGGCATTTTCGTTGCCATATTTAAAGCTGTCTGGCATTAACTTTGCAACCGAATTTGTGTCTGGCAAATTAATTGTAGGTTGTCTGCCCACCAAAGTGTAATATCCTGTAATTTTTAAGCTTGATAAAATGACGGAAAGAGGTCTTATAATTTTTTTTATTATAAACTACTCCAGGAACAGGCACTTTCGTTGCCATATTTAAAGCCGTCTGGCATTAACTTTGCAACCGAATTGGTGTCTAGCAAATTAATTATAGGTTATCTGCCTACCAAAGAGGAATATCTTGTAATTTTTAAGCTTGATAAAATGGCGTAAAGAGGTCTTATAATTTTTAAATTATAAACCGCTCTTGGAACAGGCACTTTCGTTGCCATATTTAAAGCCGTCTGGCACTAACTTTGCAACCGAATTTGTGTCTGGCAAATTAATTATAAGTTGTCTGATATCCAAAGAGTAATATCTTGTAATTTTTAATCTCGATAAAATGACGGAAAGAGGTCTTATAATTTTTAGATTATAAACCGCTCTTGGAACAGGCACTTTCGTTGCCATATTTAAAGCCGTCTGGTATAACTTTGCAAACGAATTGGTGTCTGGCAAATTAATTATAGGTTGTCTGCTATCCAAAGAGTAATATCTTGTAATTTTTAGCTTGATAAAATGACGTAAAGAGGTCTTATAAAATTTAAATTATAAACCACTCTTGGAACAGGCACTTTCGTTGCCATATTTAAAGACATCTGGCGTTAACTTTGCAACTGAATTTGGTGTCTTGAAAATTAATTATAGGTTGTCTGCTGTCCAAAGAGTAATATCTTGTAATTTTTAAGCTTGATAAAAAAATATAAGAAAATGAGCCTTTATAAAATGGCGGATTTTTGAAGTTTTTTGACCTGCATAACCCCTTCTGCCACAGGTAAACGCAACGTCACCCGACTGCCAGACCGCTTGAAAACGTATTCTACCATAAAAGGGAAAAAAATATTAAAAAATGGGCCTTGATAAAATGACGTGATTTTGAAGCTTTTTGACCTGCACAACCCCTTCTGCCACAGCTAAACGCAACGTCTCCCGACTGCCAGACCGCTTGCAAACGTATTCTACCATAAAGGGGAAAAACATATAAGAAAATGAGCCTTGATAAAAAGACGTGATTTTGAAGCTTTTTGACCTGCATAACCCCTTCTGCCACTGGTAAACGCAACGTCTCCCGACTGCCAGACCGCTAGCAAACGTATTCTATCATAAAATGGACAAACATATTAAAAAATGAGCCTTGATAAAATCAGGTGACGAAAACGTTGCTAGCTCTTAGACTATATATTATTATATGCCAATAATGGATTATCGTGAATGTCGCATCCAATGACATTAAATACGACGCACGTGTTTAAAACGCCATTAAGGGATTTTTATTTCGACTTTTTATTTGTATTTTTTAGTAAGATTCTACAAATTATTTTTTTTGTTTTATTTAAAATAAAAATTATGTCTATATGTATAATTTCGCTATGAGTTTGGCAATTTGTATAGTTTGGCGAAATTGGTCGACGGGCTAACTAAGCAGTACCTTAATATATATGCATGTAATTGAAGTTTGAAAACTAAGCTTTTGCGAAATTGGCGTCAGAAGAATATCGCACAATGTCATGCATATACGGCATCTGTGCCAAGAAAGCATCAAATGAAAAAACACATGGTGATGCAAAAAACTTTCGTGGTGGTGTGAAGTGAATGTAACATTTACGATCAGCAATTATTGGCATTTAAAAGTATTTTGCTTGAGATATTGTCGAAAAAGCATTGCAAAGATATACTTTCCCTCTCCCTTCCATTTCCAAGTGTACTAAATTAAAAATTATGGAACAAAAATCAGAGTTTACTTAAAACTGTGCATACAAATTATAGTAATTATCCAAATTTTTCTAATAGAAAGTTTCAATTTTCCGATTTTAACAAACGCTATTTTAAAATAAAAATTTAATCGGCTAAATCGCCAAGTTGCATAATGATCGTCGCCACTGAATATATAAATAATGCCATATTTGCAAATTTATCGGTCAAAAAACAGTGGAACCTTGGTTTACGGCCGCCTCTGTTTTTGACAAGTTCGGTTTATGACCAACTTCAGTGTTCAAAATTTTACTCTTTCGGGGTAGGATAACTCGATTCGCGACCAAAGCTGTCGAATAGTTCAGTTCGCAACCCTCACATAACTCTTGTTATAAGTCAAGTTTGAAGTAAAGTGCGCGTATCAGAGTGCTTTGTGACCTTCAGTACAGAAAAAAATTTAACTTATTGTTTTAATTTTAATCAGTTTTCGAAATTTTTAGCCTTTATTATGACTTCTAAGAAGGAAAAAGCGTTTAGTGATAGCAGTAGTAAGAAGCTTAAGCGAATTACTGATCAATTATGAAAAGAAGTAGTGACAAAACTTAAGAACGATGATAGTGTAATCAAAATAGCTAAAGAATACGGTGTAGATGAACCGTCGATTACTCCGATTATAAAGAACTAGTCGGATGTGGCAACCCCAAAACTATTTTCTATCTCATGCATTAAATGAGTCAAAATTCATTATTACTGTGCCAAAATCAAATGACAATCATATGCTCACCGTGAGGATTCTAAAGGCATGAAATTCCAAACATTAGTTTTTGAAATTTGGAATAGGACTGTTGCGGATATCGGGAAAAATACAGCATATATGCGACACTTGTTGGAAGATTTACCCAAAACACGCAATCAGCAATAATATAAATCAAAGTGTGCCTAAATCTCAAGTTTGATGAAAGTTTGTGCATTAATTCCTGCGATAGAGATATTGAGGTAATCGGAACAATTCAGCATAGTAGCGCCATGTGTTTGGTTATTGAAACCAAAACGTAAACAAAGCCAATTCATATAAAGATTAACTGAATTTAAAGTTTGATGAAAATCCGTGCGTTAATTGCGAAAATAATGAAAAATGCAACACGGTTAAGCCATCTGTTAAACGATTTAAATCAAAATGTAAACAGCAAACAGCATCAATTTATATCAGAGATTACCTGAATATAATTTTTTTAATCCCATGCATTAGTTCTTGGATAGAGCGCCCAAAAAATTTATATCACATACAGAGTCAAGTACAAGAATGGATTATGATCGTGAACTGAGGTTCCACTGTATATTATATAAAAATTTAATTACAGCTGGTGATTTCAATGTCAATTATACAAATAATACTAAAAATGAATTTTCAGTATATTTTCATCCTTGGTTTGGCGCAAATCTATTAAGGCTGTATTTCGAGCGACTTTCTCCAAAGAAGATAATTTAACCAATAATTTTCCTGAAAATGTCTAAATAATGTCCTGAATAATGTCCTGAAAATGTTTTTCTACAAAATATGTATTATCTAAAATTAATTGAATCTGTCAATTTCTGTACGAACAAATTAAAATTAATTTCGTTTTTTCACCTTTTTTGTCCATTGATTAAATAGTTCAATATTGAGCGAAATAAGAAAAAGTACTGGGAATATTTAAAAGCAACTGAGGTTTTCTTATATTCAATATATAATTATCAAAAAATTTAAATGACTAGTATTAAAAAATGCTCTGACGAGCACCAAAAAAGGTTAATATGTTTTAAAGTATGAAAAAGTGTTTGACAAGAGCTTCTAATTGAGAATGAGAAAGGACAAGGGGTCCCTTCTTGGCTGCAATTCACTGTCAATGCCAAATTTGAAAAAATCATATTTGCGCTTTTTCCATATAAAAGAAATCAGTCACTGTTACGATAAAATTGTGTAGTGTAAAGGCATAATTAGAAAAGACGCCACGTGATTAAACATGAATGTAAAGCAGAATAGGGCCAAAAACCATAGTTCCCGCAGCCAGTGTTGAATTCAGACACTTTTCTCCGGGAGTGTCTTCTGTGGTTTCGGGGGAGGAGACACAATAGAGTTCTAAGGAAATTATACTTTTTTACCATTAAAAACACAAAATCTAAATTTTATTGGGGGGGGAGCATTTGATACCTTCGAGAGGGAATGCCCCCCCCCCGGCCCACCTCCTGCATTGAACACTGCCTGCAGCGTATCACATTCACGCAGTCCCACCACAAACTGTCGCAGTTTAAAACAGCACAGAAATCTGATTTGTAGTGCAGTTGCAGTGCAGAGTCAACAATGCAGTTAACATGTAAAGCACGATTGAAAGTTTTACTAAAAAGTAAAGATAGAAAGTTTTACGCAAATTTCTTTTATATGGAAAAAGCGCAAATATGATTTTTTCAAATTTGGCATTGACAGTGAATTGCAGCCAAGAAGGGACCCCTTGTCCTTTCTCATTCTCAATTAGAAGCTCTTGTCAAACACTTTTTCATACTTTAAAACATATTAACCTTTTTTGGTGCTCGTCAGAGCATTTTTTAATACTAGTATTAAAATATACTCTAAAAATTATCTTCACTTGAAAAAAAAAAAAACATTATTGGACCATTAAGAACCTAAGTCAGGTATTAAGTCAGTAGTGCATTTTCGGCTTAAAAACACATTCTTTGGCGACAAAAGCAAGATGAAAATGGTATAGAAACGAATAGTAACTCACAACTTACAGTGTCTTTTACAATCAGATCTGCTTTTTTCTGATGTAAGTTATATTATACGGAAATTCGATAAAAAAGAGAAAGAAAATAATAAAAAGGGATGTAACTATCATTCAAAATTCATTTAATCAATTTCTGAAATTCATGTTTTTATTCTAACACCAGGGATAAGTTGCCAAAAGTTGAACCAATTGTTATATTTCGCGTTAATTTATTTTTTAAGCATTACAAATATTTTTTTCACTTTCAAGATAAATATATTTTTATAATATTACGCCTCATTTAAGTGGTCTTTCTTTATTATTATTAATATTGTCAGTAGTTATTTTCTGCTATTATTTGCAAGATATTTGTAATATTTCTAATAGGTATAGCCATTTTAATTCTTTTAGCAATTATAATTTTCGCCAAAAACAGCTACTGGCAACCCTTTTGTCAAAAATAATCGAAAAATACGAAATTTACTACGAAAAATCAGAATTATCCCTGTAAATTTGAATGATAAATCTTCGGAAAAATATTTCCTATCGAACGATACAACAGGCAAAAAAATCCATCCGGTAGTTTTTGAAAACACTCGTTTGGAAGTTTCAGAACTTCTGCTTTATAATATATATGATTAGTGCTGTAAAAATAACGGCAAAATGAATACCCGTATGATAACGTTAATTTCGAATTCTGTACCCTTTAGAAAGTATTCGTTTCGTTACTCGTTACTGTTCAGAAATTGGGTATTCACTGTCATCGAACGTACGGCATCGTACAGAAGAATATTTGGAAGAATTCGTATTAGTTATGGTGCTGCCATCTATCCGTAAAACTTACATTTATTGAAGTTTCCAAGTTTTATTTTAAAAATGCAAATAGAATATAAAAATCAAAAGAATATAGAAGTCAATAATTAGGGGTGAGGGGGTGGGGCTCAAGAAAATGTAGGGGGTGACTCATATGTATTTTTCTCTCCCTCTGTGACGCAGAAAGATAAATTACTGCATATTTACACTCTAGTTACTATGTTTCTGATTAAAGTGTTGTAATAACTTCATTTTATGCTAAGAAAAGTATATGATGATGAAAATTTTGAATGTATAACTGGTGCAAATTTAAACATCATATTGGCTTCATATGTGCAAATAAAATGAGAAAGTTTTGAAAACTTATTTTAGTTACAATTTAGTATTTTTGCAAAACTGTTAAAGGTCCTCAAAACTAAATTAGATTTTTGAATAGAATTTCACTTTTTTAATATAAATTCATTTAGTGACCTTGGAATCTTTTCGGGGGGGGGGGGAGCCGTCCGTAGCATTCCTTTAGCTACGGTCCTGATTAAAATGCAATGCATAATTTACAAAGGGCTGTAATTAGAAGTGAGTAATAGGGGGAGGGCTCAAGAAAATGTAGGGTGGGGCTCGTATTTTCATATGATCAAGAGCGGGTTTTATGGTGCGGCCACGGATTCATGACGCTCCCCCTTCACGCGCTGTACTGCAGAAATATTCTAAAAATTACTTTAAAAATTCAATATACCTTAAATCCTTATCCCCTCTCCCATTGTTCAATAATGCGAATCTTTCTGATTCTGTAAAACTGCTCTACTCAAATCAAAATTAGGTAACTTCTGACACATTTATGAAAGCAATTTTAATCTCGAGAAATTTGCAAGATTACTTATTTGGAAACTATGTGATTGAAAAGTGATTTCTAGTTTAAAATAAAAATAGATTTAAAAAAACTTTTAAAACATCCCATAATATTTGTCATTTTAAACTAAATTTCCGTACGCGACTGCCAATTGCTCCCTCATGACGACATTTCTGTGTCTGTCAAGTCCTAAAAATTATCGTAAAATGCGAACTTAACAACATTTCTAAATCATTTTATGCATTTATAAGAAAAAGAGAAACATTTCGATATCTTCATACCTGAATGAAATCTGTCTAACTCATGTATTTTTAGAAATACCAATGCAAATTTTCCAATGTTTTATTTTATTTATTTTTTTATTTATTTCAAATCTTTGTTGAACTTCTTGTAACTGAATACTTTATTGGCACAAATATGAATCAAATTTTGATTTATCATTTAATTATCATTTGCTTTATCAAAAATATATCCACTTTTTACTTCTTTTTCTTGTCATAATAAAATAAATAAATGAATTAACAAGCCATATGAAATCCAAATCATTTGAGATTCGAGAATAACTAATACAAATAGAATGATACGTAATAGAGCTGTTGCAAACAGCATGTATTCGTTAATTGTCTGAGCGTAGCGAAGTCTTATACTCAGAGTACGTAACGATATTAAAAGTAAAAAAATTTCTTTCGTCAAGCAAATCTCAAAAAGTACTTGTCGGATTTCGATTCTGTTTGTAACAGAAGGTACCTATGAAGGTAATCTGGTGAATGCACCTACTTTTAAAAATTAATTCCAAATAGTTTAAAAGTTATATTAAAAAACTGATAAACAAGCACAATTTATTTGCATACGTCACAGAAATTTGGTGTGCGTGATTTTCACCTGCTGGATATTTTCGTAGATAACCGAATCAGTACATGCAGTAAATAGTAATCATTTACGCACTCAGAAATTTGAATGCAATAAAACATTTTAAAACTTAATCATGCAGGAAAATAAAACTGTTATTTTTTTATATTAAAAAAGTGTCATAAAAACTTTGATTTTGAGATTTTGTGATAATGTCTTAATAGCATTTTTTGATCGCTAAAAGAATGTTTTATATATTTCGCGTGTGGAAATTAGAAACAATTATGTTTTTAAATAAAAAGTTTCTTTTATGACATCATTTTCCCTCTATATTTATTTTTATTGCATGTTTTCTTTTAACTTATATTTTGTTTGTGTGTGGAAGTCAATTCTGGTTACTAACTTTTCGGCACGGATACCACAAGCGCATCAGATATGGCGCAATTTTTTTCAAAGCCCATTTGGCGAAAACTCCGTTTCCAAATAACGCTTACATACACAATTATTTTCTATTTTCAAAAAGAACTTACAGTAAATAAAATAATAATAATAATTAATAACTATAAAAAGAAATATTTTATATAATAAAAAAAAAAAGGAAATGAAAGTAAATAAACATTTTATGAGTAAATAAACAAATAATAAATACATGAAGCCTGGTTACCATCTCAGGTAAAATAATGCCATTTTGACGCCAATTATGTACCCTGGTGCATATGTGACATCTTTTCCCATTTTTCATCCATTTCCTGTTGGCGTACAACTTTGAAATTTGGAATATGTATACATACCTGGGAGCAATACTGGAATTAGACATTGATTTTTTTTTTTAATTCGATCCAAAAAGGGGCAACGGGGGCTATTTTTTAAAGATTTATACAATTTATACTGCATAAAGGAGCCACTTACCTATTTTTATATACAAGAAGAAGTAAATGGTATGTAAAAACAATTATAGTATACATAAATAAAATACTTGAGATAATATACTAGAGATATAAGCATCACCGGGTTTGGCGAGATTTTTTATGCCCAATTAGTCGAAAACATCATTTTGATTTCCAGATACATATAGTATGCTATAATAACACATTATTTATTTATTTCAAAATGAAAAAAAAAAGGAATAAACGAAACATTTTCTGTTATTAAAAAAAAGAAATAACAATCAATAAATGATAATATTTTTCGAACAAACAATTTATTATAACATTTATATGATAATCAGCATGATAGGCAACTGAACGCAATTTTGGCACCAATTAGGTACCTCTGTGTGTATAGGGCATACATGTGCCATATTTATTTGTAAAACTGAGCATGAACGTTTACCAAGTGTGTTTTCATCTTTTTGCAACATAGCGCACCTTTCGAAGCCAAAACTGCACAAAAGAAAAAGAAAAATCAATATTCGCAGTTTTTTTTAAAATGTAATGCACATTTTGTAATCAGTACGCTCGATAATCAGACCTCGTTTTTTTGATTTAAAAGATGGTATTTTATACGACGTCTTTTTTTGATTCGTCGTTTTTCCATATTTGATAGTATGCGTCTACTCGTTTTGTAACTTTTTTTTGTAACTTTCTTCTTTATTAACAGCGACATTTGGATTTCCTATTTAAATAAAATTCTTCTAAATACAAAGAATTTTGTTAAAATAAATAAATAAATGAAATGTGGACATCTATTGCTCAAAGCACAAAATTTTTCCTATTGAGTATAAGAAAAATAAAATAAGTAAGATAGGAAGATTAGGAAGATATAAAAAGAAGTAAAAACATAATTTTTATGATAATAAAAAGGTGACTTATATAATAACAGAGTCATGTACGTTATGGATTAAGTATGAATATTTCTCCACCATTTATAAATAATAATAATAATAATAATAAAATAAAATGAGGACAGACCAAAGTCTATATTTGACTGAAAACAACAACCATTTTCTAAATGCTTTAAAAAAATGGCCAATGAAAAGTGATATTTCAAAAGTATTATGAAATTATTTAAAAACCATTTATTTTAAACTAAATGAATAAAAGATTTATATTTTTAATGAAATAAATGAAATTTGAAAAATTATTGGATATTTATCACCATAGATGTATCAATATTACAATCAGTACCTTGTGTGCAAAATGGAACAATTAGCAAAACTTTTTGTGCCCGAAAAATGGTCATTGCTTTTTTTTAAGGTTAAAAAGTAGATTACGAAATATTCCTATACAGAGATGCCAAGCCCCCTCTTATTGCACAGCAGAATTTTTTTTTATAGGAAAAGTTATTTTTTAAATCCGCAGAATGTTCCAATTTAATAAAACATTTTCTGTGTTAAAATACCGGTATCCAAAATGCCGGAGACTTGGCAGCTCTGCCTATAACATTTTAATTAATCACGGCACTTTTCTTAATCGGATTCAAATTTAGTGAAGACAACTTTTTTGGCCAAAAGCAGCTTTTTTCCACATATATAACTACGATACAATTCCTTGATGCTGAAATAAAATGTTTTGACTTATGCTATTATTGCTTCCTCTAATTTATTTATTTGAATTTTAAATAAGATAACTCAATATCGTGTTTTTTAAATGCACGGAAAAAATGCATTTCGAGAGAGGGCGAAAAGAACAATATTTGGCGATTTATTACCTGCGTTTGGCTACCTTGTATTTAATACTCTTCACAATACTTCCCTGTTATATGGACTTAGGCGCTTTTATAAAAAGTTTCACGTAATTCGGGCTTAAGAAAGTGACTTTTTTACTGAATAATATAAAGAAATGAAAAATGAATACTAAGAAATACTAATAAAAGAAAAATGAAGCATTATATTGATCTATGTATAGTTAAAAATGCATCTGCTAGCACTAATTAGATAATTTATGTGTATATAATAGGAGATAAATAGCTTTTGATTCTGTATTTTTATGCTATAAAGCATTAACGTTTGTGTGTTTTTCGTTATTATTGGGAGTACCTAGCCGATTTAAAAAATAATGTGGGCAAAAAATGTTGGTAACCATCTTTGCTGCAAAATATACTATATTTTGCGTAGGAACCATAATCACCATCAATGCACGAGTAAAAAAAGTTCTAAAATTGAGAATTCTTTAATGTTGATATTACTAAAAATTTAAAATCTTTTTTTTTTTTGTGGCAACTTTTAAGATATAATATTCTCGTTATGAACGATTTCTAAAACATTCGGCAATTTAATTTCACAAATTAAACATTTTTTTTTCTAGAAAAAGTTTTAAACCCAATTTATTGAGAATATTGAAATTTCTAGGATAGTGTTGGGGTCAGAAACTATAACTTTGGCATCACAGTAACTTATAAGATGTAAGTGCTTGTTTAGGACAAATTTTTAAAAAAGGATTCCTTAACTCTTATCGACAATCTCATTGCATCCGTGGAAAACAGATATTCAACATTATAAACTATTCGGACGGATTTCACACCATATAAAATACACTCCATTCTCTTCAAACATAATAGTTTATGTTATTTTTAGTTTCTTAAATCGGTGCGAAGCTTCTGTTTATTCTCATGACATCATTTCAAAGAATTATATTTCCAATATAGGAAAATTTGGTGTTTTATTTTCTGTATTACTTTTAACATTTTGCATATTTCCAATTTTATATCCATGCATGGTTTGCTTTTCTTTTATAAAAATAGTATATGCAACTTTATATATAAGATTTTGTAATTCTATGATTCAATATGCTTATTTTCATCATATTTTATCACAATGAATGACCAATTAAAGATATTATCTCATTTTCTTTACTTATCGCAAGTTTCTAAATGTGTATTCTAAGCAATATCGCTCAGACTAATCCCTCTGAGGGAGGTCCTAGTAAACAATTGAAATAACACGACTAACATACTAATACTATCTCTAATTCGAAATACCGAATTGTTTCTTTTGAATACTCGTTGCTGCATCGGTGTACTGAAAAACTGAATGAAACGAATATCAAACACTACCTTCATTTCGGGATTCATATGGAGTTGGAAAGATGAGAGTTTGCGAACGAGCTTTAGACTCGGAATAAGTTATCTCGTATTAGTATCAGCTATACGGGTATTTCATTTAGTTGTATGGGTATTTAGAAGAAGAAAGATAGAAGTGGGTTTCGTAATTTCAGCATCCGTTTATTCGCCGAATAAACGCCGTAAGTGTGAATTTGGAGGGAGTTTTTGAAGAAAAAAAAAAAAAAATGCTTTTAAAAAAACAATTGTTTTGAGATCGTTTATCCTTTTAGGGATTGTACTATTTACCTTACAGATATGAAGTTTTATATGCATTTTTAAAATTTGGACAAAATAATTGCTTTTTTTTTAGATTACATATTATGTATTAATATTTAGATTTTAAAAAGAGCCATCGATCTAAGCAATTAAAGAACAACGCGTGTTCATCATTTAAGAGTTTAATTAGACTAATTTTGTGTTAATTATGCATTTAATCTATTAAAATTTTCTTATAATTTCACTGTAAAAAATAATGGAAGCTTATAGTAGAATAAAATATTCGTTATAGCTGTATTTAAGGAATGAAGTATTTCTGGAAAGATTTATGCTTGAAGAGTCACCATCAGTGCCGTCCGAAAGGGGGGGGGGGGGGAAAGGAAGCGGCCGCCCCCGGCGCGGAGATTTAGGGGGTGCAAAATTTATAATATTAACGTCACTTTTGGCCTATTACAAGATAAGTTTGGGAGGGGGGCGCCAAATTCTTAGTTTGTCCCTGGCGCAATTTTCTCTTTGCACGCCCCTGGTCACCATGTAAAATTATTAGATTGTAACTTGATTCTTCAATACAAAATGCTTTTCGATTTTATATCTCTGCTAATTCCATCAGTGCGAATTTTATGATTTCATGCATTAGATTGATTCTATGAATGTGTTAGAAAATTTTTGCGATGTTAAGTGGGGGAAAACGTTTTTGAGAACTGGCTTAATGCTACTGCCGTTATCGACAAGTTTCGTTATCGCATGTTTCACTGGTTTTACTAAGTAGTGGACATTTCTATTCAAATACGCAATTAATATTTTTCTCTTTAATATGTATCTTAATATACTTGTTGAGGCGGACTCGCGAGAAACCATGAATTATACAAACGTAAGCAGCGTTTGAAGTTTGTTCCAATTTGCTCGGTTGCACATGGACTCTGGTATCGACTAACGAGTTGTATTTCTAATAACGATTCGGTATTTCGTATCTTAGAGAATATCCGTTTCTTAGTAACGAATACGTACGGTTTGCAACAGCTCTAATGTATATATTCATAAATTAAAGTAAAAATTCGTTAATTAATCTCTTGTAAAAAAAAAAAAAAAAAAAAAAATCTGGATAACCTATGTTTGGTGGATATTAAATTCTATATATTAAATTTAACCGTTTTTATTTAGGTACATTATATCTAGCGTTGCAAAGGTTAGAAAAAACCCGGTTTAAACCCGGGAATAAACCGGGTTTTTAGGAATAAACCTGGAAAAAACCCGGGATTTTTTGGAATAATTCGGTTTTTTTCGGAATAAACCTGGGAATAAACCCGGTCTATTGGAAATAAACCCGGGAATAAACCGACTTTTTGCAACTCTAATTATATCCGATGTAGGGTTATTGGATAACAATACGTCATTAGAGAATTTTAAAGAATTATTTCATTCTTTTTAGCGCGTCCTTTGAAGTAGGTTATATATTTTTTAAAAGTTAATTTTATTAATTTTTAAATTTTTTTAATGCCAAAACTAAAAAAAAAAAAAAAAAGATTTTATAAAACTTTATAATGTTATACATTACATATATTTGCCTGAAATTTTTATATAAATAATTTCCACGAAAATTTTTGAATTAAAAATAAAATTAAAATAGGACCGAGGTACACCACTCTTGGTTCCATTATTAAGAATGGGAAAAAACTTGTTTTTAGCGAATAAAATCAACATTTATTAATCAAGAAGCTACATATATAAATTTTTGATACATTTCATTGTTTATTATGTTTAAAAATAAGAAAATCTAAATAGACATAAAATTTCAGAACAATTATACTTATTATGGTCACAAAAGACATTAAAACTTATTTATATTAGTAATTATATTTATTTTTAGCCAAGATTGTCATTCGGTAAGTCAATTCCAAATGTTAACTTCTTGAGCTGACTTTTAGATCCATTAGACAATACTTAGTGTACCTTGGACCCAATCTAAGGTACACCAGTTTTATTATGTTCAAGGTACACCACTTGACACTTAAAAACAAAATTACCAATCATGACGTTAACTTTAGGCCTGACTTTATTTAAAACACATTGTATAGTAGCTAAAGCATTGCTTTATTATGCATAATCCTCATTTAAAAAATAGATATGTTTTAGTATAAAAATAACATAGAAATTTCCAAGAAAAATTTTCTTTTGAAAGGTGAACTTCCTTTTTTTAAAATTGTACAATTAATTGAGCTTCTAAACAAATGCCAAGAACTTAAATGTGACCTCTGGTGGCAAATAATTAATATAAAAATGTTCTTGTTTAATGATCTAAACAAGTAAAAGTAGAATTAGCTTAGGTCCGAGGTACACATATGTCCAAGGTACACCACTCTCCCCTATAAATAATGTGAATAGAAACTTAACGTTGGGAGCCACCTTAATACTTACACATCATGGATATGCATAATCCTTCTATAGTAAAAAAAACTAGCCTTAAAAGGAATGACTCGTGGAATGATGCTGATGTGGAAGATTTCCGGAACTAACGAATCCGGGTTGTCCACTCCTTCCATGAGTCGAATAGACCAATCAGGAAAGGGCTCCGTCTGTGCATCGCCATATGGGTTACCATAAAGAGAGGAAAGGTTACCATCGCCAACAATCGCCAAGTTTGTCGCCAACTTGGCGATATATCGCCAAATTTGGCGACCAAAATTAGTTGTCAAAAGTGACGCCAACTTGGCGATAACTGTAATATTTCGCCAAATTTTTAATTTCTTTACAACATCAGTCGTTTGATACATCATTTGAGAGGTTTGCAACTGCTTATTCATTTAAAGGATGTCTTGTGTGTTATCCCCCATTCTGCTCCCCAGGGGGGACACATTTTTAATTTCTTTACAACACCAGTCGTGTTACACAAGATATGAAAGGTCTGCAACTGCTTATTCATATTATGGATGTCTTGTGTGTCACCCACCATACTCTGCTCTCCCCAGGGGAGTCACATTTTTAATTTCTTTACAGCACCAGTTGTGTGACACATCATTTGAAAGGTCTGCAACTGCTTATTCATATTATGGATGTGTTGTGTGTCATCCCCCACTCTGCCCCCCAGGGGGGCACATTTTTAATTTCTTTACAACACCAATTGTGTTACACATCATTTGAGAGGTCTGCAACTGCTTATTCATATTATAGATATCTTGTGTGTAACCCCCCCATTCTGCCCTCAGAGGGGGCGCATTTTGTAATTTCTTTACAACACCAATTGTGTGACACATCATTTGAAAGGTCTACAACTGTTTATTCATTTTATGGATGTCTTGTGTGTCACCCCCACTCTGCCCCCCCAGGGGGGCACATTTTTAATTTCTTTACAACACCAGTCGTGTGACATCATTTGAGAGGTCTGCAGCTGCTTATTCATATTATGGATGTCTTTTGTGTCGCCTCCCCCTCTGCCCCCCAGGGGGGCACATTTTTAATTTCTTTACAACACCAGTCGTGTGACACATCATTTGAAAGGTCTGCAACTGCTTATTCATACCGTGGGATATTGGCGAGCGCAGCAAGCAGGGGTAGCCAATAATTTGGAATCGCGAAGCGATTACGCGGGGGGTTGGCGAGCATAGCGAGCAGGGGGGCGGGGCCCCCCTAGTATAATATATGAAAATAAAACATGTGTTAGCTATTTATAAAATGCATCGACATTCCAAAATAAAATTTAAGCGTGTTTTTAAATATTTTTAACATATATTAATGCTCTATTACGGAAATACTGATGAACCAATTTCGACAAAGTATAAAATGCAAAACTACTCAAGTAGTACCGAATAGCGTAAAAGAAACATCCTTATAACTGCAAAAATAATAATCATATTAACTAACCGTTAACTTCGTCGGATTAGGCGTATCATATCAATTACAATGTACCTTTGAATTGAGATTTGATAGAAATACAGGGTCATGAAAAATCGAAGAGTGTGGCAAATATGATTACAAATATCTCAGAAACTGAATATCCAATCGACTTTGTTTTTTATGCAAAATATGTGCTATTTTTTTCTTTTGTTTTTTTACATACACTCCTTAAAACAAAAACAAAAAATTGAAAATTTTTGAATACCTTTCATTAGAACGAAAATTTTGAGAGTCCCAAAAGAATAATTCCGGATAATCGAGGTAAATTCCAATAATATTGAATAAGCTTATTTGTATTGTTACATACTAAGTACGCACCAAAATCTCTATCTCATTTTATTCAGGAAATAGAGCGTTTATTTACACAGATAAACGGATGGAATTTTTTTTTTCCTAAAATATGTTTTTTGGAATCGCCAGTGTCTAAAAAGTGCATATCCACAAAAAAAAAAAAAAAAAAAAAAAAAAAAAAAAAAAAAAAAAAATAAATAAATAAATAAAATATAATTAAAATATATAAATAAAAATAATTTTAAACAGTTTAAGACACTCTATACTACATACGATTGGTAAGTAAAAAGAATATGCGAAAAGTAATAAACAGAAAAGACGAACTTACCTTTGGCCGTGTTACATAGAACAGATGATTTACGGTTAGCAATCTGTTGTGTTTAACAGAAAATACAGAAAGATTCTTCATAGGGTCGAGCAGCGTCGGTGGAATATGCGTTAATAAGTTATAGTCTAGATAGAAACTCGAAATGTTCTCTGTACCCTGCAAAAATGTAAATCCCAGATTTATAAAGTTATGCATTTAGTTAGTTAATCATGATCTTTGTTTTTTGACTATTTGCATCGAAGAGTACACTATAAAAATTATAAAATTAAGAATTTTCTAGGAAACTGTGATGCCTGGAACTTTTTATATAACTGCAACGAAAAAAAAAATCATGCAATTATTCCGCGTTAGTTATAAAGTTTTAGTTCAGATAAAGATTTCTGCAGCTTTATAAAAACTTGTTTTGTAGATTTACACCTTTTTTTTTCTTCTTAAATACACAGAATAAATTTTATCAAGCATAAAAATTTCCGTTGCTTTACAAAAACTAATTTAATAGATTTAAATCTTTTTTTTTTTTTTTTTTTTTTTTTTTTTTTTTTACATTGTGATGATAAAATTTTAGTAAGCATGAATTTTCTGTAACTTTATAAAAACTAGCTTTATAAGTTTACAACTTTTCTATTTTTTATTTTATTATTATTTTTTAATATTGTAAAGATAAAATTTTAGTTAGCATAAAAAATTTCTGTAGCTTTACAAAAAATACTCTTGTAAATTTACATCTGCTTTTTTTTTCGGGGGGGGGGGGGGTTCAGTGTACAGATAAAATTTTATTACGCATAAAAATATTCGTAGCTTTACAAAAAATAGTTTTGTTGATTTATGTCTTTTTTTTTTTACAGTGTGAAGATAGAATTTTATCAAGCATAATAATTTTTGTAGCTTTACGAATTCTACTACTTTTGTAGATTTATCTGGGTTTTTTTTCAGTGTACAGATAAAATTTTAGTAAGCATAAAACATTTTCAAGCTTTATGAAAACTAGTTTTTTTTCAATGTGAAGATAAAATTTTAGTAAGCATAAAAATTTCTGTAACTTTACAAAAGCTAATTTTGTAGATTAACATTTTTTTTTTTTGGGGGGGGGGGAGGACAGATAAAATTTTAGTAAGCATAAAAATTTCCGTAGCTTTACAAAATTTATTTTGCAGATTGACTTTTTTTTTTTAGATTGTGAAGATAAAATTTTAATAAGCATAAAAATTTATGTAGCTTTATGAAAGCAAGTTTTGTAGATTTGCATTTTTTTAAGGATGTGAGTAATAATTAGATGCGATCATAGCTGTGAATTTTACATGAATTCATTAATTATTGCATGAGTTCAGTAAAGTAGTATTAAATAAGAACCAATATAAGCTTGGAAATTTGATATCATACCATTTTTTAGCAACAACTTTATTCTATTTTTTTTTAAGCTTGCCTTGTTTTTTTACTTTTGAGAAGTTGTTTTTTAGTAGATTACAACAACTCAGATGCATGATGGTATCAAGTTTTATAGAGGAGCATAGAAGATTACTCATTTGTGTGTGTGTTACATACGTGTTACACTTTCCTAGGTGTCATATTGAATTTGTCTGGGCTCTGCCAGACATGCAAATTTTTCAAGAGGCTTTGATGTTTCTTGCTGCTAACTCGATGGATCCAATTCCAATTTCCGGGTAGTCAAAAGATCTGAGCAACATTAAAGAAATCAAAATCGTTCAAACACATCCGGTGGTTATTTTTTATCTTTATCGTAGATTGTTTTACCCAATGGTTTCTCTTTACTTTTAATATTTCTGAATTATTGAATTATTCTACTGTACAACAAATTACTTAGCTTAAAAATTTTGATAATTATGACATCAAATTTACGCATGATTACTAGAAGATATTTCAATTATGTTCTGACATATTTCTCCACGACAAGCAAAAGTTACAAATTTACCTAAGTCAACTTTTATTATTGGGAAAGAAACAATAAAAAAACACGATAATCATTGAAATTATTAAAACAATTACAGAGCATTTAGAATTAGAAGTTATCATTCGTTTGGTACTAACAAATGCTGCTTCATTTAATGTCAAAGGCAAGGCAATTCATTTTGCTCTTAAAGAATCAACGTGCTTTAAATAGTCCTGATTAAAGTCAGAAAGCTATAAATCTGCAGTTCAGCATGGATCCGGTGTTATTTTTTATTACTGACAAATTTTCAGCGATCAGATTATTTTTATGCCTGACCTTGAATAAAGATGTCGCGAAGGTAAAATACATAGCACTAAGCCTTTTAGAAGCTTATTTGTTTAAATCCTTGGAGGTATTAGGTAGTTATGATGCGTGAAGTACATACTTCTCACAGAGACATTCTATAAAAGTCATTTTGGCTCCTCGTGGACAAAAGAAGCTTAGGTCTTTTGAAAAATATTTCATATTAAAAAATTTTCTGAGATAAAACGACGATTAGGAAACGTAATTTCGAAAGACTCTCAACTCACTTTGCATGGGTGAAATTTTAAACTAACTCATTCACTTATGCAACGATACAAATATGTACTGCTTCCAGCTAACTTAAATGATTTAAAGAAATCATATATATTTTTCTCAAGAACAAACGAGATAAAGAACGTAATCAAGAAGTACTTCCTAAATCAGGTGGTCAATGACAAGAGTTTTAGCAGGCTTCAATTATTAAATAATAAGATAGATTGAGGATGACCACGCGTCTAAACTTCATTCTGGACATTACGCAGCAGCTGAATTCAGAGTTCTATTCAGCCAATATCTGGATGGAGTGAGGATTGGGAAAATGTTCATTAATTATGATAAAAGCTTTTGTCTGTGGTCCGAGATTTGAATCTCGAGGCTTGGCACAGTGTATAATGGTTCATTTTGATGATTAGCATAGGCCTTTTCTAACTGGAAGATTTTTCCATAGCGAGCCTATTTGTAAATTTTGGAAAGAAGAAAATGTCTTATGCTCATGAAGTCACAGTTACTTTTAACTGCAGCATATTCTGCCACCATACACAAATCCTAGAGTTTAACACTGTCAAAAATACTGCGCACATTTGTCTAAAGGTATTATCACATAAAACAACTCATGTCACTTTTAGTATATTTTGTCGTTTGCAGGAAGTGTTCATTAAAGCCGTTTTCTTTAAGGATAGGCATGACCAAATTAAAAGGATGGAAGAACTTGCTGAAGTTTTAGCATTAAAGCATTAGAAGAAGCAACTGGTTACTGAATTAAGCGCTTTAAAATGATTATTTGACAATAGTTGTTTCAAACTTACTTTTATACTATTAAAATAAAATAAAAAATTATCACAAAAACAAAGCATTATGTTTATAGTTTTCCATGCTCCGATATTTCGGCCTGACGGATACTAGTTACTTATATTATATATATAATTTTGTATTTATCATTGTGAAGAATTCTTCAATTATGTTTACTTTTTGGGCACGCCCTGAATAGATAGGGCTACCCGTTGTCATTGTGTTTACATTATATTCTTTCATTTGTTATCGAATATATTTTTGATGGCCGGCAGTCTGGGGGGCCACTCCATAGTGCCTCTGGTATCTCCTTGAATTGGCTCTGTGTCTTGTCTTGGCCCATGGTTGGGGCTTTTAGCATAGTTGTTACACCCTGCTAGGTGGGGCTTGTTGTGCTTAAGCCATTTGGTAGGCCTTCCCACCTTGCTGAAACTGAAACTGAACCTGTATTTACTTTTGTAACATATAAGTTCGAAACACCCCGTATATTTAATTGCAATATTTATTTATTTCACATTATTTTTTACAGAATATTAAACGTCCGCTTACCTTTAAAGCGTCTGGATCTATGTATTGAATGGTGTTGTTGATGAAAGAAAGGGTCAATAACTGAGTCAAGTTTCGAAGGTTTTTCCCGCCCAAAGACGTGATGAGACTGTTAAAAATATTGATCCTCTTGATACTGTTGTTTACAAACCTAAAATCAGGAACAACCTGGAATAAATAAACACCAAAGTACCGAATGTAAGCCCACCTTTAGTACACAAGAAATTCTAATGGTTTTAAATGAGACTTATAATTGGGACTTTTTTGAAAAAAAAAAAAGCAAATTATGAGGGTATTTTGAAGGGAACAACTTATAAATGGCACTTTAAAAAAAAAGAAAATTGCTCATATGTTATGGGGGGGGGGGGGAGAGGAAGATATTCTGACAAGACATAATTTCGGTGTTTGACGCTAATTAATTACAATTAGTTGAGTTATTCAATCATTAAAGATAACCAGTATAGGATTTTACGTCAAGCAATAGCAAATGAAGTGCTTTCGTAATATAATGAAGTTTTTTAATTATTACTTAGTTCTTGGTGTAATAGTATATAGTATTTTGGATACATAGTGCCCGAAATCTTTTGTGTGTCCCTGTAAATACTGTTTGCTTTATATTATACAGGAAATAACTAGTAGTAAACCTGAGCAACGTATATATATTTCATAAAATGTGAAATATTTTAATAAAATTAACCTCCCCCCAAACAATGTTTCCCAAATGAATAACAAATATTGTTTGCACAACAGATTGTACAATATATATATATTAGTATATACTTCAAAGATGGATATCAATTTTCTTATGTTCAAAAGAGTACAACATCATTAAAATGCACTTGAAACGATTTTATCCCATCTGCCGTAATCTAACGGAATATTTTTGATTGTCCCTGTAATTGAATTATACATCTGATTTTCATAAAATTTGAAATTGACCCGAAAAAATTATGCACCAATTATGTATCTTAAATTTCAAAAGATTCGGTTGATTCGTTTTTACGTTGTTAAATGCGGATAGACGGACAGAAGTCTATAATTGCAACGAACACATCATAAAAGGAAAGTGCTCAGTTAAACTGATGATATTGCGCTCACAGGATCACTCTAATTTTAGTATATTATACTACATTTTCAAAAAAATAGTGCCCCACGAAAAATAAATTAAAGAATGATTAGTCCCCCTGTTTCCTCCTTTTATATTTAACCAATGGACTTCCAAATGTATTCAGGGAAGCGCCTTATTGGAATAAATGATGAAACATGATAAATTATTGAAACATGATAAAAACCCGATCATAGTAATATTCATACAACTTAACATTTTGAAGTTCTCTGAATTTGTTTTCGCCATTTTTAAATCGATTCCATATACATGCGTTCATATTGGAATTTCCACAAATGTTTCGGTTCCTAGAATTAATTCTTAGTGAAAAACATGAATAAATATTTCAGATTTTTTTAAAAATTATTATTAAGAGGCTACCCTAACGAGTTGAGCTCGTCAACACCGTTGAGATACCACAAGCTCTAAAAATACGCTAATTTGATCGGCTTTTAAAAGATTGCGAAACATTAAATTATTTATTTATTTACTAGCAGGAGTGACCGAGCTAAGCTCGGTCAAAATTAACTTTATATTCAACTCGATATAGTATTTTCACTGTACCATTCACTCTGTATTATTACTGTAAAACATGTTATTATAAAAACAATCAATAAGAAAACTATGATTGTATGCACACGTTCATAAATTTTACTTTATTTTAAAATTTACAACGAAATGACATCGATCCAAATCACTTTTTAGCTCGACTCTGGTTAATTTAACCATGCATCTCGAATCCTATTAGGAATGTATAAAAAAATTCTTCACATTCTGAAAGACAACATTTTTTGTCAGATATAGCCAAATTTGGAGATATTCTTTCATTTGGCACCAATTACATGTTGTGGCTTTCGTAATCTTCATAGTAAATTTTTCGGCCAAATGCCGCCAATATTTTGTCAAATATCGTCAACTTGTTGGTTGCTGCCATTTTCTCGTGACGCTAACCCGTATTACCCAAAATGACCCACTAATCAAATTCGATTAAACATGTGACTTAGCTCAATGGTCTTCAGGTAATCAAAAACAGTAGAATATAAAATTGGATCAAAATCGTTTAAGCCATTTCTTAGATAAAAAAAGCTTGACAGCACTCAGCAATGAAGCGAAATGGCCCAATAATATAATTTTGTTTAACATGCGATTCAGCCCAATAGTCTTCTCGTGACAAAAGACGTTTCGTTACAAAATTTATGTAAAAATGATTGAATCGTTGTTATATATAATTAGAATAACCCTAATCCATTATGACCCGAAATGACCCATTAATCGAATTTTCGCAATCGAAATTCATGTTTCCTGAACCAATGGTTTTCTCTTGCCCGAAAACATCATAATACAAAATATAGTCAAAATGGTGAGAGCCATTTTCTACATAAAATTAGCATGACCCATCAATGACCCACAAATGACCCTTTTAATGGAAATCTCTCAAACATGTGACCTAGCTCATTTTTTTTGCGTGCCGAAAAATATTATATACAAAATTGAGATAAAATGGATTGAGCTGCTTTTTAGGTATAATTAGTTTGACCCTGACCCATTATGACCCAAAATGACCCATTAATCGAATTTTCGTAAACATCTGACCTAATCCAATGATTTTCTTGTGCCTGAAAACGATAGAATACAAAATTTAGTCAAAATTGCTCGAAACATTGTCTAGATAAAATTAGAATGACCTAAAAGTGACCCACTAATCGAAATTTCTCAAACGTGTGACCTAGTCCAATGCTTTTCTCGTGCCAAAAACATGTTGTACACAAAATTTCGTTAAAATCGATCCTCTCGTTCTTTATATATAGCTTGACCATGACCCATCATGACCCATCATGACCCACAAATGACCCTTAAAATCGAAATCTCTCAAACATGTGACTTAGCCCATTAGTTTTCTCGTGTCTAAAAATTGTTCTTACAAAATTTCGTTAAATCGATCCAGCCGTTCTTTAAATATAAATAGCTTGACCCAGACCCTTTATGACCCATTAATCGGAATTTCTCGAACACGTGACCTAGCCCAATGATTTTCTCATGCTAAAAAAATGTCGTATACAAAATTTCGTTAAAATCGATCCATCTTTCCTTTATTTATAGCTTGACATGACCCATAATGATTCATCTTGACCCACAAATTACCCCTATAATCAAATCTCTCAAACTTGTGACTTAACCCATTAATTTTCTCAAGTCAAAAAACTGTTATACACAAAATTTCTTTAAAATCGATCACGTCGTTGTTCAAATATAAATAGCTTGACCCAGACCCTTTATCACCCAATACGACCCATTAAATTTTTTTCTCGAACATGTAAGCTAGCCCAATGTTTTTCCCGTGGCCGAAAACCATAGAATGCAATTTTTTGTCAAAATTGCGTGAGAAAATCTCTAGATTAACATAGCATGACCCAAATTGACCCAAAAATGACCCACTAACCGAATTTTCTCGAACATGTTACCTAACCCAATGGTCTTCTTGTAATCCAAAACGATAAAATATAAAATTTGGTCAAAATCGTTAGAGCCATTTTTTAGATAAAAATGGCTTGACCCATAATGACCCCAAAATGACCCACTAATCGAAATTTTTCGAACATGTGACCCAGCTCAATAGTTTTCTCGTGCCAAAAAACGATTGGATACAAATTTTCCTTAAAGTCGATCCAGCCGTTCTCTAGATATAAATAGCTTGATCCTGACCCATTATGTCCCAAAATGACCCAATAATCAAATTTTCTCGAACATGTAAACCTAGCCCAATGGTCTTCTCGTGCCCGAAAATGATAAAATCCAAATTTTTGCGAAAATCGTTAGAGCCGTTTTTAAGATAAAATTTACACACACACACACACAATTTTTGCTCACATTATAGTATCTTCTATAATAATAAAGAGACAAGTATATGTGTGTCAGCGATGTTCTGAAGATACCGCTGCATGTAGAGTTACAAAATAGGCGGGTAAGGTACCTCTATACATGTAGTTTTGCACCTCAAAGACCGATTTTTGATTTTTTGATTACAATTTTTTAATTTAATTTTTAGGCGATTTTTAGCGCGATTTTTATGTTTTGAGGCGATTTTTCCATATTAGTAAAAGTAATGCGGTTTTCTGTCTTTTCACTCAATATAGTAATTTTTTTTCTCTTTTTAATGAAGTTTATTCGGAATGCTTGCGGTGATTTTTGAATTTTTAGCGAATTTTTTAATGCGATTTTTAGCGTTTTTTCGCATTTTGCGGCTATTTTTCGACAATGATAAAAACAAAATTGACTCGAACTTTCAGCCTAATAAACTAAATTTTGCCTGCTATGATTTTTCAATTTTAGTGATTTTTGATGCGATTTTCGATGTGGTTTTTAGCGATTTTTTCATTTTTTGTGCGTTTAGCATCGATTTTTTGTCATTTTTGTCAAAATTATAGTTTTTTGTATGCATCATGATCTTATCTATTTTTGAATTGCATGTAAGAAAAACAAAAAAACATTAATTAACGAATGAGCAATAAAGTTATTAATTAGAATATTCACAGTAATGTATAATAATAAAGAGACAAGTATGTGTGTGTGTCAGCTCTGTTCTGAAGAGACCGCTGCATGTAGAGTTATAAAATTTGGAGGGCGGTACCTCTATACATGTAGTTTTGAACTTCGAAGCTCGATTTTTGATTTTTTGATTAGAATTTTTTAATTTAACTTTTTAGGCGATTTTTAGCGCTCTTTTTTGTTTCGAGGCGATTTTTTCATATTAGTGAAAGGAATACGGTTTCATTCTTATCACTCAAAATAGTAATATTTTTTCTCTTTTAAAAAAGTTAATTTGGAATTCGTGCGGCGATTTTCGGAACCTTTAACGAATTTTTTATTGCGATTTTTAGTATTTCTTTATATTTTCAGGCTATTTTTTGAGAATCATAAAATTATATACCAGACATAATTAACTAAATTTTGTCTGGTATGATTTTTCAATTTCAGTGATTTTTTTCATTGCGATTTTCAATACGATTTTCGATGTGGTTTTTAACGATTTTTCGTGCGTTTAGCATTGATTTTTTGTCAATTTTGTCAATATTAGAGATTTTTGTACGCGTCATGGTTTTATCTATTTTTTAATTGAATGTAAAAAAGGCAAAAACCATAAAACAAATGAATTAAGCAGTAAAGGATTTATTTTGAATATCCATAGTAACGTACACTAATAAAATAATTAAACACACTGTCTGTATGCATGTATGATTTTTGTGCGATGGCTAGCAAAATCTACGGCACTTACGAGGCTCAAAACTTTCTTGAAATTACACCAAAGTCTCTCCTGATGTATCTGACATTGAGATTTTCGAAATTCTAATTATTACTTGAGTTGTTCCTCTCCCGTTTCCCATTGCAGCCCTTTTAAACATTTTTACCACTAAATATTATTTGTTCATTTTTTAAACCAATTTCTCACACAGTCAGTGGCCGTGTATTTCAGACAGCGTAATTTCACATATTTCGAGTCAGAGATAAAATCACAAATTTCATGTTCCTTTAATATTATTATCTCGGAACCGTGCAACGCCGGGCGGGTCAGCTAGTAAGATTATAAACAGCGATCTTTCTGTGAACAGGTTTCCGTTCATGTTTCTTTAATTGAGGAATTTGAAGGTAATATCAGCTGCTATTAAACTCTACTACTTATTAACATATTGTTGTCACTTTTTCACAAATTGTGCTACTTTTTACGGGCCAGGGCAATACCGGGCAGATTAGCTAATATCTAAAATAAAAAGAAATGCACTTTTCAGTTCGGCGTTAGGAAATTTTTTTCACGATATATAAAGTAAAGTTTTGTTTTTTTTTAAATTAACCTTATTAGACCCTCTATCATTCTTCTAAATATATTTGTAAATAGTTAATCTATAAATACGCGAGTCAGTCAGCCAACTTTCACGTTCCATATGATGGTTTATCATCATAGACTATTATAGGATGGTGATGTCCCGTTCAGTTTATGATTAAAAAGGCTGTGACAGACGGATACAGGAGTGATCTTTCAATGTTTCTGTTTCTACTTTTTAATTTGGAACCCTAAAATGAGACTGTTATAAAAGACGGAATAACTTATTTAAATGCTACTTCCTCTGACGTTAAATTCATATAAAGAAAGGATTTCTTCAAACACATTTTTTGTGATGTCAATATCATACTTTAAAAATTTAAAGCGGTTGTATGCATTCCTATGAACATTCTTTCCGTCAAAAGTTTTGCGATTTTAAATGTAGTTTTCGTGTTTTTTCGCGATTCGCTGCGATTTTTTGATATTCAGTTTTGATGAAAACTGCATATATATTAAGCGTTCGAAGATAATGCTGGAATCTGTGGTAAATTAATATGCTGCGCCAACTGGTGGCAGGGGTGCAAATGAAGGCGTCTTATATGCGCAGATGTTTATTATCTCCGCATCTCTTGCGCATATTTTCTGAATTTTCTCTCAATCATGACAGATTAATCAAGTCTACGAGATTTATTGCAAAATATTTTTGTTACAGTTTGTTTCGATAAAATCATCTACATTTAAAAACAAGTAATTAAAATCATGCGTTAAGCATAGATTATGAAGCACTTTCCAACACATAATGAAATCTTTAACAAAACTTTGTTATTAAGGGAAATAATAGTGTATAGCCAAATATACCCAAATATGTATTCCAGTACATTAGAAGAGCCCTGTATTTCATATCTGAGTTCATATAATGGGAAAATTAAGCTTAGCAAGAAAATACCCAGTAGCTTGAAATTTCTTTTTCAGCAATTCATACTATTAGATGGAAACATACTTGGATACTTTTGTTCAGCCCTGTAGTTTACATTGTACCTTTATTACACGTCAGCATTAGGCTAAAATTTATTGTAAAGTAAAACACTTTTAAAACAACTGAAATCATACTCTCATAAATCATCATTCATAGGCGTCCATGTACCGAATTCTTTGCGTGGCCCTGTACATCCCTTTATCTATATTCTGCAAACATTTTTCAGTAAATTGGATGCAGTTCAGCATAAAAATTCATAGCTTATTTAAGAACGACGTTTAAATAATTTACACTCGTATTCAGTAACGTTGGTGATATCTTTTGGGTAGCCCTGTATATCAGCTATAACATTTATACACACCATATAATGAGCATATATTTAGCGAAATATAAACGCGAATATCATAATTAAAATGCATTTCATCTCTCCATCAGCCATCATCGGACACATACACGGTACTTCGGAAAAAATATACTATTTGAAATCTTTTGTATGGCCCTGTAAATACTATGTACTTCATATTATGCAAGACAATAGCGTATAATTTATATTAAGCTTCAGTGACATATATCAATTTTATTATACATGAAAAAGCTTAATATATTTAAAATATGCCACACACAATTCCCCCTTTTACCATTATCTAATGGAATTCTTTTGTGTGGCCCTGTAAATGAATAATAGCTACATTTTCACCTTATATTTTATAGAATGCATATTTTAATATGTTTGACAGGGTATAACATCTTTAAAATTCCTTTGAAACGATTTTTCCCCATAGGCCGTAATGTAATAGGAAACGTTTCATTCGCCCTGTAGATAAACTAATCATGGTAGAAACTTCATTTTCGATAGAACTTGTGCTAGGGTAAACGTCAATAATGTCCTAAAATTTTATGACAATCCGAGTTTATTAACGATTTTTCCCCATGGGTCGTAATGTAATGGAAAACTTTTGATTCTCTCTGTAGATAAACTAATCATGGTAGATACTTCATTTTCAATAAGGTTCGTGCTAGGGTAAACCTCGATATTGTATAAAAATTTCATAGCAATCCGAGTATATTTAAGGGAGTTAGAGCGCGGACAGACGGACAGACGGACAGACGGACAGACGAACATACGGACAGACGGCCATCCGGCCAGACGGACAGACGGCATGACGGTGAGACAAACCGAATGCATAAGCACTTTTCAACTTTGTTGGAAAGTGCTAAAAATAGTCACAATATCATTTTAATTTGGGGAGAAAAAGTACTAACTAGTACTCATAAGTAACATACAGGGTGAGTCATAAATATCGAAACAATAGGCTATCTCCTTAAATATTGCCCCTAGACCCATACTTCCAATTGCAAAAATTCATAAAAAAAGGTGAAATTTTTGATATGTTGCAACTCCATGGGGGGTCTATTTGAAAAAATACGAAAATTAACTTTTTATATGGCCCCCGTAGGATAAAAATTCCAATTAGGAAAACTTTCCTTATCCAGTCCTGAATAAAATAATACACGAAAAGTTGCATATTCATATCTTCAAAATTCGCGGAGTTAGAACCGTTTAAATAATTCATCAGGTTTTAAGGGATAGACACGAATTGAAATGCGCGCAATTCAAAAGACAATGTTATTTTAACAGTTGTAGGAAACGCGTAAAAAAATTCTTCTTTTGAGTTAGAATTTTGATTTTTTTTTCTTTTTTTGTGATGATTAGCTATATAATTTGCTATGAAAGTCATATCCTAAAATTTATCATAAAATTTATAAAAATTTTATATGGTTACTACTGGTTTAAATGGGATAATTAAAAATCGTTACAACTTCAAACATTATTTATCGGATTTCAATTTCTTTCTATTTAATTAAAAATGAAAATCTGATTTTAGTTTTGTTTCGGGGTTTTTGTTTTTCGATATTTATTTTAGAACTATTAAAAATATTTATTTAAAAAATAATAACTTTAAGAAAATTATATTTTCAAAGGTATATAATTTTTAATTTTTTTAAAACAAAACTACTGTAAAATAATTACAAGTATGAAAAATCATGCGTTAAGCATAGATTATGAAGCTCTTTCCAACACTTAATGAAATCTTTAACAAAACTTTGTTATTTAGGGAAATAATAGTGTATAGCTAAATATACCCAAATATGTATTCCAGTACATTAGAACAGCCCTGTATTTCATATGTCAGTTCATATAATGGGAAAATTTAGCTTAGCAAGAAAATACCCAGTAGCTTGAGATTTCTTTTTCAGCAATTCATACTATTAGATGGAAACATACTTGAATACTTTTGTTCAGCCCTGTACACGTCAGCATTAGGCTAAAATTTAATGTAAACTAAAACACTTTTAAAACAACTGAAATCACATTCTCATAAATCATCATTCATACGCGTCCATGTACCGAATTCTTTGCGTGGTCCTGTATATCCTTTTATCTATATTCTGCAAACATTTCTCAGTAAATTGAATGAAGCTCAGCGTAAATATGCATAGCTTATTTAAGAACCACGTTTAAATAATTTACGCTCATATTCAGTAACGTTGGTGAGCTCTTTATGGGTAGCCCTGTATATCAACTATAACATTTAGACACACCATATAATGTGCATATATTTAGCGAAATATAAACGCGCATATCATAATTAAAATGCATTTCATCCCTGCATTAGCCATCATCGGACACATATACGGTACTTCGGAAAAAATGTACTATTTGAAATTTTTTGTGTGGCCCTGTAAATGCTATGTACTTCATATTATGCAAGACAGGAGCGTATAATTTATATTAAGCTTCAGAGACATATATCAATTTTATTATACATGAAAAAGCTTAATATATTTAAAATATGTAATGGGAAACTTTTGATTCGCCCTGTAGATAAACTAATCATGGTAGAAACTTCATTTTCGATAGTACTTGTGCTAGGGTAAACGTGAATAACGTCTTAAAATTTCATGGCAATCCGAGTATATTAACGATTTTTCCCCATAGGCCGTAATGTAATGGGAAACTTTTGATTCGCCCTGTAGATAAACTAATCATGGAAGAAACTTCATTTTCGATAGTACTTGTGCTAGGGTAAACGTCAATAACGTCCTAAAATTTCATGGCTATCCGAGTATATTAACGATTTTTCCCCATAGACCGTAATGTAATGGGAAACTTTTGATTCGCCCTGTAGATAAACTAATCATGGTAGAAACTTCATTTTTGATAGTACTTGTGCTAGGGTAAACGTCAATAACGTCCTAAAATTTCATGGCAATCCGAGTATATTAACGATTTTTCCCCATAGGCCGTAATGTAATGGGAAACTTTTGATTCGCCCTGTAGATAAACTAATCATGGTAGATACTTCATTTTCAATAGGGTTCGTGCCAGAGTAAACATCAATAACGTATAAAAATTTCATAGCAATCCGAGTATATTTACGGGAGTTAGAGCGCGGACAGACGGACACACGGACAGACGGCCATCCGGCCAGACGGACGGACGGACAGACGGACAGACGGCCAGACAAACCGAATGCATAAGCACTTTTCAACTTTGTTGGAAAGTGCTAAAAATGACATGCTTCAAGTTTGTACTTTTTTTCTTAAACAATTCTTCACTTTTAATAATTTAAAGACAAGATATAGTCGGGAAAAAAAGTCATTACACAGAAAAATGAAATGTACTGTTTTATACTGCCCATCAGTTATTTAAAAGAATGCTTTTCTAAGATGCAGATTAAGTCCTTTTTAAAAATTTAGATCTCACAACTTCAGACTTTTTATCGTCCTGGAGAGGCTGTCAAAAAATCTATATTCTGGGCTGAGGCGTTACTTTTTTCTGAAGACTCGTCTATCCGGATCAAATGTATTTTTCATACCGTAGAGGACTGCTTCTTTTTTCCTAGGCCTTCACTGGACGAAATTTTCATTCCCGGTATCGAACAATCCGTATTAAAAGAACAGAACGTGCATAAAATAAGTAAAATTTGGTTTAATCAATATTTTTACAAAAACCACATAACTTTTAAAATCGCTTTTATTTTACACACAAGAAATAAAAAACATTTTTTTTTTTTTTAAGAATAGTATATTTAAATGCTAAAAAATTAAACAAAATAAAACCAGAGGAAAATAAATCTACCTATGACGGAATTCTGTCTTAAATAGAAAATGTGTTGATCCATGCAAAATAAATACAATAATACCTGAGAAAAAAAAATAAACTCCATTTAACCCTCCTAGGAAGGGCATTTGTCTATTACGTATTTTTTTCTTTCTTATGTGATTCCGTTTTAAAAAGTTTTACTGTATAACATTTTTCAGTCTCCAACGCACGGGATATGGATTAGCGATAATACAATATAAGTGAAACATTTACATATAAACAGAGATTCATTGATAAAATAAATATATCACAGCGTTTGGCGCCTCATTAATAATAAAAAGTATAAATATAAAAAACGAAATTCTATATTAAGTATTTTTGGTCAGAACTCCTCTACGTGAAACAATTTTTAACAACATTGAAGTAAAAGACTGTGTAGAAATTCACGGCTGGGTCGGCTATGATTAAGCTTTTTTCCAGGCTGGTCCGGATAATGATTTTAAGATTATTTAATAGCGGGCTGAACTTTTTTCCCGATGTTTCGGTTTAGGACCGGACCTACATATTTCGATCTATTCAGACATCCAGTTCTAACGATCAACATGTTTTGAAAACAAGTTTCGATTTAAATCAATACGCTGCTTTATTATGTCCAAATAAGAGGCACGGTCTTAAACCGACATATAAAAACGAACAATTTGTGGACGATCCCTTATTTGCTTTGAAAATGGATGAAAAACGCTTCGTTTACGGGCATGGTAAAGTGGTGTAAGTCACGAATTTTTGAGAATTTTGGATTTTAATATCTCAGTCAGATTTTCAGATACGAAGATCAAATTTTTTTTATTCAATTTAGGAATGGATAAGGGATAACTTCCTAATTGGGTATTTTGCTCTACGGGGGCCGTATAAAAATTTTATTTTCGTATTTTTTCAAATAGACCCCCCATGGAGTTACAGCTTATATTATCAGAAATTTCACCTTTTTTTATGAGATTTTGCAATTGGAAGTATGGGTCTAGAGGCAATATTCAAGGAGATAGCCTATTGTTTGTATTGGATATTTATGACTCACCCTGTATAATGCTACGAAAAATAGTGACGTTTACCCTAAAATTAAAATGACAATGCGACTTTTTTTAAATACACAGATTTTTTTATTTAAAAATATGTGTATTTAAAAAAAGTCGCATTGTTATTTTAGGGTAAAAGTCAATATTTTTTGTAGCATTATATGGTACTTATGAGTACTAGTTAGTACTTTTTCTCCCGAAATTAAAATGATATTGTGACTATTTTTTTTAAATCTACATGATTTTATCAAAACAAACTATAACAAAAATATTTTGGAATAAATCTCGTAGACTTGATTAATCTGTCATGATTGAGAGAATAGCTTGAAATTTTTGATTGAATTTTTAATATAAATTCTCAAAATAGCTTTGTCTGTTAAAAAAAGAGAGAGAGTCTAATCTACGATTTTAGGAAAATTATTGTCTAAAAGGTAAAATATTTAAACAAATAAATTAAAAATATTTCTTTGTTTAACAAAACAACATTTAATAAATACATTTAAAATTAAAGTTATTCCGAATATACGTATAATGAAATAGGTTTTTAAATTAAAAGAATGAAATGTTTGCAATATATAATAAAAGTCGTTAAATAATAAAAGTCGATATGACCAAGAAAACATTGGATTTTTATCGTCTGCAATTGATAAATGAAAAATGGAGCTAAAGTTGAATATTTTATTTAATATTAAATTCTATACATTTCTAAACATTGATAAACATTATATTATCATAGAAAATACTACGGTATATACCATTTTGTATAATTTAGCTCATCAAGAATTTAGTAAAATGTGACACTATTACAAAATTCTGCATTTATATAAATACTACTTATTAAATTTAATGAGCCATCTTTCATTACATTAAAAACATAATTAAAATCGAACATATTTTAATCAGCGATATTTGTATCGCATAGTTAAATGATATTTCATCTTAGCATATTTTATGTTAATATTTAGTCGTACTACACTTATTTATTTTATATTTATTTACAACATCAAATCTAAAACTTAGTCTACCCAATATTTTAAAGTAACATTTTATAGAAACAAAAAATTTTTGTTGCCATTCACACAAAAGAAACTGCAATTTACTTAATAATCCTCTAGTTATGCACCCCTGCCACTAGATGGCATATGCCTTGACCCCCGCCTTTAATCTTGCGGACACCCCTTCCATAGGAGTTGGAACGCTTGAAATATATGCAGTTTTGATTTTGATCTAACATTGTAAATTGTCCTTTTTTCAGCAAAGCTCATTTGAACTTCACACAGCAATTTTCTAATTTTCGCGAATCTTTTATGTTATTTTCAGAGATTTTTTGCGATTTGCTACGATTTTTACAGATTAGTATAAGGAATCCAGTTTCACTTTTCTAACTCAATACAATACTTTTTTTCTCTTTTCGATAAAGTTCATACAAAATTCGTACAGCGATTTTTGAATTTTTCAGCATTTTTCATTGTGATTATCAGAGCTTTTTCGCATTTCGTGATGATTTTTGACTGATCTGGGAAACACCCGACAGATTACTAAGTATCTAAAATAAAAAGAAATGTATTTTTACTTACCCATCATACGTAGTATAGGGTAAGTCTTGCAATCGTTTTGAAAATCGAAAATTTTTTTTGACGGATTTACACGTTTCGGACACTGGAGATTCCGAAAAACATATTTTTAGAAAAAAAAAATTGCCGTCCGTCCGTCTGTGTGTCTGTGTGTCTGTCTGTCTCTCTGTCTGTCTGTCTGCCTGTAACCGCTCTATCTCCCGAACAAATTTAGATAGTGACTTGAAATTTTGTATGTGCTTAGTATGTAAGAATGGGACGAAGCCTATTTAATATCAGTAACCTCGATTATCCGGAACTATTTTTTTCGGATTCTCGAAAAATTCGTTCTGATGAAAGGCATATAAAAATTTTCGAATTTTTTTTATTTTAAGGAGTAGACATAAAAGGCAATAAAATAACACAAATTTTGCGCATAAAACAAAGTCGATCGGATTATTAGTTGTCGAAATATTTCTAATCCTGTTTTCCACATTCTTTGATTTTTCATGACCCTGTATTTCATTCAAATTTCAATTCAAAAATATCTTTTAATTGGAAATGAGACACTTAATTTAATGCAAGAAACCGTTTGTGAATATGATTAATATTTTTGGAGTTATAAGGATGTTTCTTTTATGCAATTCCGTGCTACTTGAATTGTTTGGCGTTTCATACAATTTATCGAAATTGGTTCATCAGAAATTCATTAATAGAGCATGATTATGTGTTAAAAATACTTAATTATACGTTTATATATTTTTTGGAATTGCAATGCATTTTGTAAATTGTTTACATATGTTATGTTTTCATATATTATGTTATGCATATCCATGATGGGTAAGTATTACGGTGGCCTCCAACGACTAGTTTTAATTCGGGGCTGTGAAAGTTTTTACGCGATATGCAAATTAAAGATTTTTTTCAAGTAAGCTAATTAACCCCTTTACCTTTTTCCTAAATATATTTGTGAATAGTTAAAAATCTATAAATATGCGAGACGGTCAGCCAGCTTACTCGTTCTATAGTTTATGACTAAAAAGCCCATGATAGACACGGGAGTGATTTTATAACGTTTCCGTTTTTAATAGTTTACAACAAAATTGAAAAGTGTTAATGCTTTCGGTTCGTCTAGCCGTCTGGCCGCACCCTAACTCTTGAAAATATGGTCGGATTGCCCTAAACTTTTTGAACGCTATTAACTTTTTACTCTGGTATGAACTCTATTCTAGCATGGTTAATTTATTTAATGGACAGTCAAAAGTTTAACGTTATATTACGGCCTATGCTTCAAATGAATTTTAAAGGTGTTACACTCTGTCAAACATATTAAAATTTGTATGCGTTTACAAAGTGCACTAAAATATGCATTCTGTAAAACATAAGGTGAAAAGAAAAAATATTATTCATTTACAGGGTCATACAAAAGAATTCCATTACATAATGATAAAGGGGGGGATTGTTTGCGACAAATTTTTATTACATTAAGCAAGTTCATATATATTAAAATACGTTAAATTCATATAAAGAAAGTATTCCTTCAAACACATTTCCTGCGACGTTAATATCATAGTATAACAAATTTATAGAGGTGATACTCATTCCAGTTATTACGAAAGACAGTAATTTAAACGATTTCTTTTGTGTGTCCCTTTAAATGAATAAAAAATGGAATGGATGCTCTGTTTTAACATGATCGTCGTAAAATTCAGTGATTTATATCAGTTTTAATACATTTGAAATAGTGTAATGTCATTAAAATATTCTCCAAATGTTTTTTCCCCATATACAATAATGTGACTTAACTTTTGAGTGTCCTTGTAAATGAACCATTAATCGTACATACTTCGTATGCAATACCACATATGGTTTGGTACCTTACATAAGCTTTATCAATTTCATGAAAATGCCAGTATAGTTACGGGAGTTACAGCATGGATAAACGGAAAGATGGACAGACGAACAGACAAACCGAATGCATGAGCATTATTGGAAAGTGCTAGAAAGGAGATTCTTGTAAAAAAAAAGAAATAACTTACCTGAATGCTACTTCCACCGACGTTAAATTCATACAAAGAAAGGATTCCTTCCAACACATTTTCTGCGACGTCAATATCATACTCCCACAAGTGTATAGTGGTGATATGCATCCCTACGAACATTCTTTCCGGCAAATACGTCAGCCTCTTAACGTGTGCGGGCAAATACTGGTAATTTCTAAAGAACAGTGTCGGAAACTTAGCCCAAAAATATTGTATGCAGTCCACACCTACCCAACTGGGAATTTCCTCACATGTGCAATAATTCTCCGTGCACTTTGGCCTGGCTTCAGTTTCGGGCACCTCTGCTGACGCATGTTCTTGTGAAATATTATAGTTTATTTGAAAAAACACGCAGAGTATGAAATAACAGTAAACGTGATGAAAATGTTGGCACATTGTTATTTAGGAAGTAAAACTATTCGGAAATTGCAGCAAATGAAGATCGTTCGTACTACAACGAAGTTTTAAAAATACTCAGACCTTGGTGTAATAGTATGCAGTACAGTAAAGGAAATATTTTGTACATCTCTGTAAATACTGTCTTCTACAGGAAGTAACTTGTAGTAAACCTCAGCCATGTATATCAATTTCATAAAATGTGAGACAGTTTAAGATTATTAAAACGCGACCAACAAACGCGAACAATTTTGCCTGCTATAATGTTACGTAAAGGCCTTTGCGTGGTTATGTAAATTAAAAACAAATATTTTTGAACCTCAGATTGTACAGAATGTATATTTTAGTATATAACTTTATAGATTAATATGCATTTTATTATGTTCGAAAGAGTGTGACATCATTAAAATGCAGTTAAAATTATATTTTCCCATTGACCGTCATGTAACGGCATACTTCTATTTGCCCCTGTAATTAAATTATACATCCGATTTTCATAAATTATGAAACATATGACTCGACAAAATTATGTAACAAATATCTATTTTAAATTTCAAACGATTCGGTTGAGTAGTTTCTTCTCTGTTATGTGCAGGCACTCAGACGGACGGACTGAATGACGACTATTAGGTGCTACGTATTTACATATTTACGAAAGTACCTAAAAAAAGAATGAAGTTGAAGTGTTTTGAATTTTTAAGTTCATTGTTACACCCAAGATATTTAGTTATACTTTATGTGTTACTTTAAAGAATTTTTTCTATTGCAGGCGTTTTTTAGAAACTATGTCAAAAAATTGGAAATTAACATTCTAAATATTGGACTTGATTATGAAATTTAATTGTTTATTTGCTGTATTACTCTTGTTCTTCTTTAATCATTTATGCCTCGATAATACATTAAAGTACTATTAAAATAACCTTGTATAAAGTTCATTTTTAAACGGATTAAAAGCAACACAGTTTAGAATGTGTTATTTTACTTTACCTTGTACCCTAAGCATTATTGATTGCTCAAAACAAAAATATTTAAAAAAGGATTTTTTTTTTCACCTGATCCTTTTCATGACATTTCATCTGAATTGTTCTGTGACATTTATGACATTTTAATGACATTGAAAGATTGCGGGAGAAATTTTTCGGTTCGGAAATATTTGTATACTTTTGTTGTCAGAACATTATATTTGTACATTACCTAATTCTGTAAAGTACTTTAAAAAATATATTAAACAAAATATTTGAGTGGAGTTTAAAAATTGCACAAAATCCCAATAAATTGAAATTAAAGTAATTAATTTCAATTGACACAATCCGTTTAAAACTTATTAAATGATTGTGTAAATTTTCTAAGGTATTTTCAAAAATTCACGAAAAATGCTTCGGGTGATAAAATTTTCATGAATTCATAATTTGTGACGTAAAGTAATAAATTCTTTATACAATTTCTTAACCAAAAAAAAAATTTAATACTAATAATTGACAAATGTTTGATTAAAGATACTACATACCAATAACTACGTGGCTAAATTTCACTTTTTTATGTAACGCTCCATTCATAGAAGTGAATTTGTTATAAGTGTCCTTTAATTTTTTCGTGTGTCATAACTACTCAGTTTGAGTGAATATTCAAGTAGCATCAAACTCCATAAACAAGGTTACTCAAATCATTAAAATACGAAATTATTTGCCTTTAATGAAAAAATTAATATCCAATTATAAATATATATTTTTTTCAGTTGAATTTTCTTAAATTGCATAAGTATAAAAAATGACGTCTTATTGTTCACTTTTTAAGGACAAGAATAATTTGCGAACGCCAGTATTTTAAAATTGGGTTGTAACAGTTATCATTGTAAATTACTCCTCGAAAATTGGATCACATATTTATGATCGCCGACTCTCGATGAGGCTCGTTCTATCCCTAGTGAATATTATCTATTTCTAAAAAATAACAAAGTATAAATGTTCTTGAGTTGTTCTGCTGTTTGTTATGCAATGGATACTAACTTGTACGTATGATGCCTTGCAAGTAGCTTGGCAAAACGTTCACTTTTTGTATTTTTAAATGATTTTTAGTATTTTATTTATTTATTTTTTATATAAATTTTAATTTTTTAAATGTATTCAAGTCTGTCTTAGTTTATTTTATTCAATCTTTTAAAAGAATAATCTTTACAAACAGATTAACATAAAAATTGTTTCTTCATTTTCAAAGTACGTCCATTTCTATTCTTCCTGTAGTATCTGGTTTGAGACTATGTTACTATGTTTTCTATTACCAAAAAGTTAATAAAATATAAACAGCAATTATTTTTATTAAAATAATATATATATATATTCTTAATACTCACAGTTTTCTTGACTATATTTTACAATCAAGTCAAGTCTTCAGTTTTCTTGCTGATACACACAATTATAATTTATAAAAATTATTTTCCTCGATTATAAAATATTAGCTAAATAAGTGAAAGTAGTGCCTCAAAAGGTAATGTTTTTAAATAACTATAATCTTATATTATACTGTACAATACTGCGCTTTCAGTTTTTAATTTTAATTTTAGTTGGATTATACATTAACATGAGTAAGTATGCAAGTTTGTTTCTCCATAACATAAATGTATGTCACGTAATTAACTAAAAAAACAAAATTAAATCATACAGACTTATAAAATGATGTTTTAAATGAATTTAATATATTTTTTGTTTAAAGTTTTAGAGATTTAATCATCGAAACATAAAGTTCGTGGGAAAAGATTATTGAAAATTTCTATTATATTCTATTTTTAAAAAAATATTTGCACTAATAACATTTAAAAACTGCAATGAGAAGGATGTATCTACCAGTGTTACCAGATGTATCTACCAAAGTAAAGTACTCAAAATCTCTGTATATATTTGCGATATGATTATAAACTTTCATGAAGTATGACATCTTTGTAAGTTATGCATTTAAATGCATTGCACGCAGCATTAAATTGTAAGTTTTACTGTTACATCTCTGTAGTCACAAACAAGCAAATGAGTCGTGTATCTTTCAAGCTGTATCAGACAATTTTCTATGAGGTTTTGGAACTACGAAGCTAAACGATTGAAATTTTCAGATAAGAAAACTTTTTTTTTATATTATGTATATTAGCATGCATGTAGAATGAAAATGATTTATTTCATGATTTGAATTTCACAAAATTTGGCATCATTGCAATTTATGGATTTAATATTATAGCCCACGCGGCCTTCCATTGTAAGATTTACTTATTACACATTTGTAGTCACCAACAAGCAGACGAATCGTATATCAATCTCGAAAGCCATATCTGACAATTTTCGGTGAGATACTGGAACTTGAGGTAAGCAGACTCTTGCTTTCACTTTATGTCTATTTGGATGCATATGGAATGAAAATGATTGATTTCATAAAATATGACATTATTCCAAATTATGGATTTAAAGTCACTGCAAATGCAACGTTAAATTGTAAGGTCTACTATTATGATCACCAACACTCAAGTGAGTCGTATATATGACAAGCAATATCAAATTATTTTGCTACTGGAACTATCTTGCTCTGTACTTACAATTTTCAGTAAAAATACCCTTATTTTCACATTTTGTTTATTAAGATGCATGTGGAATGGAAAAAATGATTGATTTCATCAGTCTAATATCATAAAATATGACATTTCTGGAAAATTATGAATTTGAAAGTTGTATCACACAATTTTCCGTAAAATATTGGAACTAGTGAGCTCCGTAATTGCAGTTTTCAGATAAGAAGACCCTTGCTTTCTTATAATGTTTATTAGGACGCACGTGGAATGAAAATGATTTATTTCCTCAATCGAATTTAATAAATCATCATTGAGAAAAATATAGATTCCAACTCTTGGCATGTGCGGCCTTAAATTATAAGGTCCACTCTTCTATCTTTGTAGTCGCCAAAACGCAAATGGGTCATATATCTAGCAAGCCATATCAGACTATTTTCCATAAATAAATTGGAACTACTGAGCTCTGTAATTGCAGATAATAAGACACTTGTTTTTACATTCCGATTATTAGGAAGCACGTAGAACAAAAATGATTCATTTCATCAGTCAAATATCATAAAATATGACATCATTAGAAAATTATTGACTTAAATTAATGTACACAGGGTTTCAAATTACAAGGTCTACATCTTTGTTGTCACCAACACGCAAAAAGGGTCGTATACGCGGTAAACTGCATCAGACAACTTTCCGTGAGATACTGGAATTAATGAGCCCAATAATTGCAATTTTGAGATAAGCAGACCCTTACTTTCACATTATGTTTATTTAAATGCACATATAATGAAAACTGTTATTTTTCATCAATCGAATTTCATAAAATATGACATCATTGCAAATTATGGATTTAAATTCGTTACAAACGGATCGTTAAATTGTAAGGTTCAACGCCAACACGCAAAAGGATCGCATATCTGAAAAGCCGTATCAACCGTATTTTCCGTGAGATATTGAAACTATTTTGCACTGTAATTAGAATGTTGACTTATGAAGAGCCTTACTTTCAATTTACATTTATTAGAATGCACCTGGAATGAAAATAACTGATAATCATATTTCATAAAATATGACATCATTGCAAATGATGAGTTTAAAGTCACTGTAAGCGCAACATTAAACTGTATGGCATACTGTTACATTTTTGTAGTCACCAACACGCAAATGGGTCGTGTATCCGGCAAGCCGTATCAGACAATTTTCCATGAAATATTGGAGCTACTGAACCTGTAATTGCATTGTTTAGATAAAAAAAAGACCCTTACTTTCACTTTATGTTTATCAGGATATATGCCGGATGAAAATGATCAATTTCATTTGTCAAAATTCTCTGAATAACGGATATAACAAATGAGGTAACGTAACGTGACATATTTCCTTTGTATTTTGTGACACCATTCATTAATGCTTGATTTTAGGGAAAGAGGAATCGAAAATTCCGGGAAGTGCAGATATACATTGTAGCAGACGGAAGATGACCAGCAAAGCGGACGAAAAAAAAAGTAAGGCAATAAGTTAAAGTAATACACGATTCACCAAAATTAAAATAATAAAAAACTTTATCTAAATCAACATTAAATCAAAGCAATTCAAGGAACGTTTCTTTCTTTCATTTAGTCTTTCTCTAATATGTATTAAATATATAAGAAACAAAGTTTTATGTAATAGAAAACACACTAAAATATAAAAGATATTTTCTTCAGCCAGAATAAATAAAGCTATTCCGAATTTCACATGCGAACAGAAAATTAACTTGGGTTTAAAGATTACAAGATTAAATGTTAAAGACTGTTTCGTTATCGCTAACGAATCTAAAGATAGGACTGCTGTCTCTATTTCGGGAAGGAAGAATATTCGCCCCAGGTCAGGTGGATTGTACTATCGAAATAGAGTTTAATTGCCGAATCAATCTTCTTTGGCAGTGCCTCAACCTTCAGAACAATTACACGATAGTCTTTCTCTAATTTGTGTTAAAATATAAAAAAGAAAGTTTTATTTAATAGAAATTGCGCTAAAATATAAAATGTATTTTCTTCATCTATACTAAAAAAAAGTATTTCTGGATTTCATATGTGTTTAAAAAAGTTTGTGGCCATAGTTCAAAGATCAAAAGTTAGATGTTGAAAACAGTTTCGTTATCACTAACGAATCTAGGGATAGGAGTGCTGTCACTATTTCGGGAAGGGAGAATATAGAGCAATTTGTTCCAGAAATTACTCTCTCCCCATGTCAGGTAGGTTGTACTGTCCAGGTAGAGTTTAACTGTCGGATCAATCTTTTTTGGCAATTCCTCGATCTTAATTACAACGACGCGATGGATTTTGTCCTGGAGGGTTTGATTGTGAGCAGTCTTGAACTCCAAGAGGCACCATTCGCTCTGGAGAAAATTACTGAAATGAAAAAAAGAGTTACATTATAAAACATAAAAACTCGAATTTTACAGTTATCGGAAAATAAAATTAAAAAAAAAAAGACATTACAAGAAATAACTATTCGTTGGGGGCCACCGTAATACTTACCCATCGTATACAGGGTGTATCTAAACTATTGGGCAAAATTTTAAGGAGTGATAGTACACATCAAGACAAACAATGTTAAATGGGAAACTAAGGGTCCCAAAAGTTTTCTGAAGGAGACAGGCGCGATTAAAGATTACGGTCCAAAATTTCAAATAAACATAAAAAACGTAAAAATTGGTCGATTGATTTGCAGTTGTCACAAAAAGTATTCTTTATGTCAGTATTTTCTTAAAAATAAATTAAAAAGATAAATTTTTAAAAATGACGATAGAGGGCGCTTTAGACTTTGCAGTAACGAACAACTATTATTTGCCGTTATAAAAAAATAGTTGTTCGTTATTTTTTATAACGGCAAAAATAAAAAAAATATTTTTGCCGTTACAACTATTTTTTGCATCTCATTAAATGTTTTAAGAAGCTTAGACTTAAACTTAAATTTTGAGATCGAAGTCTGAATAGTTGGGAGTGGTTAAGTAGCGTAAACTGAACTGTGTTCAGAGGTTCAAATTTCAAATGATTATAAAAAACGGAAAAATTACTCGATTAGTTTGCGGTTTTCGCTAAAACTACTCTTTAAATCAGTATTTTCTTGAAAATAAATTTTAAAAATAAATTTCAAAAAATGCCGTTAGAGGGCGCCTTAGATTTTGGATTAACGTACAACTTTTTTTTTACAGTTATTTTTTTAATCTCAATAAATGCTTGCAAAAGCTTATTTTTTGTGTTCAAAATTTGAATAGGTAAGAGTGGTTAAATAGCGCAAACTGATCTGTGTTCAGAGAGGGGGGGGGGAGGTTCAAATTTGAAATGATTATAAAAAAAACATAAAAATTGATCGATTTGTTTACTTTTTGCAAAAACTCTCTTTAAATCAGTATTTTCTTGAAAATAAATTTTAAAGATAAATTTTTTAAAATGCCGATAGAGGTTGCCTTAGACTTTAGAGTAACGTACAACTATTATTAACGGGTGAATTTCACATGAACTGCCAGGTTGATGTCCTGATGTTTAAATCTAAATTTCATATTAATAAATTTATTTTTTGATATTCTAAAATCAGGTAGTAGCACATCTTTTTATGCTTAATTGAATGCATTCATTACATTTTTTGAGAGTTGTGAAATAGTGATCGTTTTTTTGTACTTTAGTTAGCAAGTAATGGGAATTCAGGTCTTGTCCTGAATAAAAAACTCGCAAAACTTCAATCTTTTTTTATGCTTCCAAACATTTAAAAAATTTTATATATGGATTAAAAGTAAAATATCCTGTGCTAATTAAACAAATAGATAGTTTATATATTTAAAATTAGTATCTAAGAGTTAAAAATTTAAATGTATTTTGTGTCCGCATATGCAGAACATGAGTGTTACTTTAGGGAAGTTAATATTATTTGTTTTCAAAATATTTGTATATTGCAGTTGGCAACGGTAGTGAGAAAACAATGTTGTTTCTTCTTTACAGTTCGCTTATTTAGAACGCGATACTTTTGTTCTATAATTGCTATTTAACAGAATGTTCATTTCAACATGGTGAGTATTTTTATTTTCTTACAGGAGTGTTACCCATTTATTTATTATTATTTTTTAACGTTTAAAAATTTTAAGTTAGGGAATGCTGTATTTTTTGTTCAGGAATCAATAGGCCCAACTAAAATTTCAATAAAACAGTTAGAATTTATTTTAGTGAAGAATTCCTTAATAAATGTCATGAGTGTTTTCGTACATGAGTGTTACCTTACATGAATGTTACTTGGAAAAAGTAACACTCATGAGAAAAGAAGTTAAGTAATTCTAAAACTATAAATCATGTGTAAGATTTAAATTATGATTATAATAGATTCATGATTCAGGGATATATTTTGTCATATTATATATATTTATAATTATTTAAAAATTGTAACAGGATTTTCATGTCTGCACACGTGTTTTGTAAGTGCTATTTAAGATTCAAATTTTAATTCTTAATAAATAATTTTCAAAGGACTATATATTTTACACAAATCATAGTTTAAACTTTTAAAAATCTTTTTTTACATATATTGTTACAAAAAAGCTGTTTGCTGCAAGATGAGTCTTATCGCTTGTCATGAGTGTTACCACTTTTCATGAACGTTACTGTAACTAAGAATCAGAATTTTGTTTATGCATTTGTTACTTCACTTAAATTAATTGTTTTGTCTATTAGAACTTTCTAATTCTTTATTATAACTGCAATGAAAATAATTAATTTTTAATTAAATTTGTTTTTAATCAGAAGTTATACCCTTTATTTAAGAAGCAAAGTAACACTCATGGCATAAACAACTATTAAAGTGCTTTAAATTTATGAAATAAATAAATACTAATACATTTTTGATTTATTAATAAGTATGTAAGAACCTTAAGCAATTTTTTTATTAATTATTGTTACAAAAAAAAATCAGAATGTTTTATAGAGGTTACACTTATGAGAAAAATAGTGACTGAGCAAGACATTTCTTGAAATTTCTGAAATATAAATAAAAAAACTCGCAAATAATCTACTGCTTAGAATGTTGTAAACTATAAGCAACTCATACCTGAGTAAATTTTTATATTTAAACCAAACTATTTTTTCAAATTTTGTTTCACCTAATACGGCAATACATTTGAAAACCACCCTAACCATTATTTTTTTTAATCTCATTAAATGCTTGCAAAAGCTTAGACTTAAAATTTCAGCTTAAAATCTGAATCATTGGGAGTAATTAAGTAGCGCAAAATTGAACTGTGTTCGGGGGGGGGGGGAGTTAAATTTTAACTACTGAACACAGTTCAATTTGCGCTTCTTACGCCCTCTCAACGATTCAGAATATGAGCTCAAAATTTATGTCTAAGCTTTTGAAAGCATTTAATTAGATAAAAAAAATAACGGTTAAAAATAGTTGTTGGTTACTCTTAAGTTTAAAGAGTCCTCTAACCAATTTTTTTTAAATTTATTAAAAAAAAATATTTTTCAAGAAAATATTGACATAAAGAACAGTTTTAGCGAAAATCGCAAACGAATCGACCAATTTTTTCGTTTTTTATAATCATTTGAAATTTGAACCCCCCCCCCCCCTTGAACACTGTTCAGTTTGCGCTACTATACCACTCCCAACGATTCAGATTTTGAGTTAAAAATCTGAATTTGAGTTTTGAAATTTAAGTTAATGTCTAAGCTTCTAAAAAAATTTAATGAGATGCAAAAAATAACCGTAAAAAATAGTTATTCGCTACTCCAAATTCTAATCTCCCTCTATCGGCATTTTTTGAAATTTATTTTGAAGAAAATACTGATTTAAAGAGTAATTTTAGAAAAAACCGCGCAATAACTTACAGCGTGAAAAAAAGAGATGTTTTAATTTCAACAATACACAAATTCTGTAAAAGTCTAGTCAGTATCTATTGGTATTATATTAAAAAGCATAATTTGTTTAATCAAAAGCCAGAATTTCATGTCTTTACATAAATAATGAGGTACGCTAATTTAAATCTTTAATGTCTGGCTTGATTTTCAACGAGTTTAAAAGGCACAATACACCTTAATATCATTTGCATAAAATGTTGAGTATGCATACCGTGACAGAATCATCACCGTCTTCTTTGACTTTTGGACTGCATGTGTGATGTTATCAATAATGGGTACTCCCGGTCTAAAATGCCGGTAATGGAGACACAGGCGAATGTTGGGATCTCTCTTCTCAATCTCTGGAAAGAAAACAAGACAATCAAGTTGGAAATTGCATGTGAAGCGTATCAAATAAGGTGCGCTTATACTCTTACGAAATTAATCCTTTAAGCGGCCTAACCGGGTTTTTCCGTCACGTAACTTTTAGAAACACAGGCTGATTTAATACGAAATCCGGATTAAAGCTAATTTTTGTAAGTGAACAAGATAAATAAATATGAAAGGTTATCAAGTAAAAATATTTTTCGTAGCTGCTATTTTATAAATCATTAAACATGAATGGAAAATCTGCTGGACGCTTAAAGAGTTAAAACTATATCTTGCTGTTACAGTATACAGTACTTCGGATACATTACAGTAGTCGAAGTCTTTTGTGTGTCTCTCTAAACACTATCTGCATTCTATTGTAGTAATCCTCAGTAACGTATATCAATTTCATAAAACGTGAAATAGTTTAAAACAATTAAAACGCGCACCAAAAAAGGTTTTTCCTTATATCATTATGTAATGGGATACTTTTGTGTGGTCCTGTAAATCAATAAGAAATATTCCTTGCACCACAAATTGTGCATATCAATTTTATTCTGTTAGAAAGAGAGCAACAACATTGCACATGAAACTTTTTCCCCATTGACCACAACGCATCGGATTGCTCTTGATAGTCTCTGTAATTCAGCTATGCATCTGATTTTCATAAAATTTGAAATGACTCGACAAAATTATGTAATACTTATATATTTTAAACTTCAAACGATTCGGTTCGGTAATTTTTGCGTTGTTATATAGGGGGAACTGGGGCACATTGATACACGGTGCACATTGATACTCCCCCTGTAGTGCACACAGGGTCATTACAGGAAGTTTCACAACAGCTCCAAAAGGTGATACTTGTAACTCAACTAATACAGAAAGTCTTGGGATGATTCAGTAATTTGATGAAATGGGAGGATGATTAATTGTTTTTGTAGGTCAAAAGTAAATTTGAGTTGTACAATTGAAATAGTATTATTCAACTGTTCCAGCTTTTTCAACCTAAAAGAATACTCTCCCTGGCAAGTAAAGATACTCTTTATTAGTTCGTCTTTCCTTATTGTTTCGTAAAATATGAAGTGTTTGATTTGAGACTCATTTTATTCAAAATGTCTGTATGGGGCACATTGATAAATTTAATGGCGGGGCACATTGATACAACATAAATCCTTTCCTAGTTCATTTTTTCTTTACCTTTTATTATTTTTTTACCATACATTCCTTAATCCAACCATTTTTCGCCAACATTTTCTAATATTAGTTTTTATTGAAGGGAAGTAGCTCTAATTTCTTTATATTAGAACATTTTATAGTGTTTTTGCAAACAAAAGACGTACGAACTTACCCAGCATCTAGTGCTAGTAGAATTAACAAAAGAAAAGGAAGGCAGCCTGGAAAATCTCAAATTTATATCGATTCTCCACAGAAAAAAGTATTTTCGACATGAGAAATGTTAAGTAAGAGAAACAAACTGCAGAACGGCACACAGATAATGATGTTATAAACAAAATTATACTTTATTTACTGTTTATAATACGATTTATAAACAGAAAATCTGGCAATTTTTTTCACCTTTCTTAATAAAGAAGATAATGCTGGGGTTGAAGTGCCAGATATGACAAAGTTACCACAGCCAACAATCAGACAAGGAACAGCCAGAACATCAGGTCATTATACATTTCATTTTGATTGCTTTAATATTTATTACAAATAAATTGTGTGTGATTTGAATTTCTATAAATATATATAAAATGGTTTGCTAACTATTTTTCTAGGAAAATATGCATTGGTGTTATTTTTTCTCCATTTCCCAGACGTATCAAAGCGTCTCATGAGGTGTATCAATTTGCCCCGGGTATGGGGCACATTGATACAAATGACTTTTATTTTATTTTTTTTTATTACATGCAAAAATAATTATAAAACAACGACTATACAATTTTATAACACACTACACAAATTTTGCTGACACCACATGGAAAAATAATTTGAAATTTCTGCTTTCTGGACACCAGAAAAATTCTTAGAAAAAAGCTGTATCATTTTGCCCCAGTTCCCCCTACGGACAGACTACCAGGCGGATGGATTGAATGACAACTATGGATACTACGTATTTGCAAAATTACGAACACACCTAAAAATTATGCGTCAAGCATAGCTTATAAAGAACTTTCCAACACATTCAGAATAATGTAACAAATTTCAGTTTTGTTTAAAAAATTTAAATATTACATCTCATTTCACCACATGGAATTGTATAACACATTTGAATACCAAATTTATCTGTTCCCATCAACAATTGAAAAATTATCTGAATATTTTAGCAGTTCTGTATGTGATATAGAGATTTGTATCTATTAGCAAAATGCATTCCAAAATGTAGCTCATTTAAGAGACATATCCCTCATAGCGTGCATGGTCACAGTGGCGTCACAACGACGTCACTGTGAGTCATTGTGGTCACATCACATCTGTGACCAAAATGCCACTACTCAGTGACGTCACATTGTGACTGAGACGTGACTTTCTTAAAAATCTTTAGAAAATTATAAAAATTCTTCAAAGCATGTTATTTACTTTAAAAAAACACTTTTGTCACAACGTCGCTTTTGTAACAGTTTTGCCACGCTGTTAATGTCAAAGTACTCACAAATTACACATTTTTCACAAATTTGTCACACCGTGACTTCACAAAGTGGTCACAATGTGACGTCACAAATGAGCTCTAAAACGGCCATAACGACTTCACATTTTAGTCACTGTGATTTCACATCGCGTCACGTGACGTCTCATCGACGATCCATGTTCACAAAGTCACAGTGTGACTTCACAACGACGTCGCAGGGACGTCACCATGCCTTACGGGATATATTTCAATTGAAAATTCCCCTTCAGTAATTTCCTCTAATAAGAAGAATGGGTACGCGAATACTTTTGTGTAGCTCTGTACATGAGATGTATAATTTATATACAGGATGTCTCAGAAGTAATGGGACAAACTTTAAGGGGGAAGGGGACATCACAAGGATTCAGTTTTACATAGCAACCCATGGTTTGAAACGTTTTCCTGGCGTGGTAGTGACGACACAAAACACAAGAAAGAAAGGACACGAACAGGGAAAGAAAACATGTTTATTTTTCTTAGTGCTGCAAAAATATTGAGACAATGCTGGGAAGTGTTGTGGAACTTGTTACACGCATCGTGGCAGCTGTTGGGGCAGTTCGAGACATTCTTGGTGTTTTGGAGATCATTAGATCATTCATTCGCCGGAGATACGCTCCGTGCATCACGGCCCGGGATCATAATTTTGAACACCTGTTTTGATGCCGATCGTTCTCTCTTTAATGTTCTTTTTTCTTATTTTTTTGTTGTATTAAGAAAAACAAACATATTTACATATTTACCTAATTAATAATATAATAAACATATAATATAATAATAAATAATAATTTAATAAACATATTTACCTGCGGTCTATTCTGTTGAGCTGTCTAAATGACAGACCAGATGTTATGACCATTAAGGTTTTCTGAGCGAAAAATCCCAGCTGGCTATCGCCCAGGTAGCTTAACAGGTAAAGCATTGGCCTTGTAAGCCAAGTATCTGGGTTCGATTCCCAGCCTGGTCAATTTTTCGCTTAGTTGGAATTATTCAATTCGTATTTTAAACCATATTCATTTTATTATAATTTTAAATTTTTCTTTCTTTTTTTTAATGTTTATTAAAATTTTCTTTCTCTTTTTAATATTTATGTGAAAATGATTTTGTTGCTAATGAGATAATATTTTTATTTGCATGCCTTAAAGTTGATAACAATAGTTTAAAAGACTATCCAAAAATGTGAAATAATGCGTTATGTAAATATGTTTTTAAATTTAAACTGTTTGGCAAGATTATTATAAGGAATATGACTTATTTAAAGACGACCCGGCGTTCTTAATAGCTTTTTTCTTCTATATTCAGTTTTATATCAACAGAAAATCCGTTATTTCATATATATACTGGGTGAGTCATAAATATCGAAACAATAGGTTATCTCCTCAAATATTGCCCCTAGACCCATACTTCCAATTGCAAAAATTCATAAAAAAAGGTGAAATTTCTGATAAGATAAGTTGCAACTCCATGAGGGGTCTATTTGAAAAAAATACAAAAATTAAATTTTTATACTGCCCCCGTAGGGCAAAATTCCCAATTAGGAAATTATTCCTTATCCATTCCTAAATTGAACAAAACAAATTTCATCTCCGTATCTAAAAATCCCACAGAGATATTAAATCCCGAAATCCTCAAAAATTCCTGACTTACACCACTTTTCCCTGCCTCTAAACTGTGATTTCTTGACTCAATTTCAACGCTTGTTAGGGAACATTCATAAGTTGCAATTTAATAAAAATCGGTTTAAGATAGCGCTTTTTCTTTGGACATAAAATAGCAGCGTATAGTTTTTACGCTAAATTGGTATACCAGACGTCTGCCCGGGTCAAAATATCTAGGTCAGGTCCCAAATAGACCCATAGGGGAAAAAGTTCGGCGTGGCCTGAAAAAATATCAACATCATAATCCGGACCGGTCTGGAAAATAGTTTAAATCATAGCCCGGTTCAGTCGCAAATTTCTACATAGTTTTTTAATTCGGCGTGGGAAAAAAATGTTTCATATGGAGGAGTTCTGACCAAAAAATTCTTTTATAGCTTTTCGTTTTTTATATTTATATTTTTTATTATTAAAGAAGCGCTAAAGGCTGTAATATATTTATTTTATCAATGAATCTCTATTTATATGTAAGTGTTACACTTATATTTTAATATCGTTAATCCATATCCCAGGCGTTGGAGACTCTGAAAAATGTTACACACTAAAACTTTTTAAGACGGAATCACATAGGAAAGAAAAAATACGTTATAGACAGATGCACTCCCTAGAAGATGTAATTGGAGCTTATTTTCTTTTCAGGTACTATTGCATTTATTTTGCATGGATCAACATATTTTTCGTTTAAGACAGAATTCCATCATAGGCAGATTTTTTTTCACTGGTTTTATTGTATTTAATTTTTTTAGCCCTTGAAAAATCTATTTTAAAAAATAAATCTTTAAGGTTTTTTTTTTTTTTTTTTTTTTTTTTTTTTTTTGTAAAATAAAGATTTTAAAATCTGTATGTTTTTTGTAAAAAATTCGATTGAGCCGAATTTTATTTATTTTATGCACGTATTAAGTCAGTCAGAGACAGTGATTTTAATACGGGTTTTGTCGAGACCGGGTTTGAAAATTTCATCCAGAGTGCATTTAAGTTGAAGGAAGTAGTCCCCTCCTTTATGAAAAGTACGCTAGGCCCGGCCTGGCGGGTCTTCAGAAAAAAGTAACATCTCGGTCCTGGCCCTACCTGGGCCCAGAATACAGATTTTTTAACATCCTCTGGAAGAGAATAAAAGGCTGAAGTTGTCAGAGGTAAATTTAAAAAGAAAAAAAAGACTTAATCCGCATCTTAGAAAAAGCATTTTTTAAAATATCTGAGGGACATTTAAACAATACATTTCATTTTTCTGCATAATGAATTTTTTATCCTCTATTTCTTGTCTTTAAATTACTAAATGTTAAGAATTTTTAAAAGAAAAAAGAACTTGAAACACGTCATTTTTGATTTTTTTTACATTAGTTTTGTTTCGGCAAATTTGAAAAAATGTTTACTTTTGAAAAAATGTTTGCTTTTGAAAATATGATTTTTTTAAAAGTTATATTATTTTTTCAATAAACATTTTTAATAGTTTTAAAATTAATATAAAAAAAACCTTGAAACAAAACTAAAATCAGATTTTCATCTTTAATTAAATGGAAAAGAATTTAAATCCGATAAATAATCTAACGAGTTATAACGATTTTTGATTGTCCCATTTAAACCAGTACTAACCACATGAAACTTTTATAAATTGTATGAAAAATTTTAGAATGTGATTTTTTTTTAGCAAATGATAAGGCTAACCATCACAAAAAAAGAAAAAAAGAAAAAAAAAATCAAAAATCTATCTCAAGAAATAGATTTTTTACGCGTTTTCTAGAATTGTTAAAGTAACATTGTTTTTTGAATTGAGCGCATTTCAATTTGTGTCTAATCCCTTAAAACCTGATGAATTTTTTAAACGGCTATAACTTTGCGAATTCTGGAGATATGAAGATGCAACATTTTGTGTCTTATCCAGGACTGGATAAGGAAAGTTTTCCTAATTGTAATTTATGTCCTACGGGGGCCGTATAAAAATTTAATTTTCGTAACTTTTCAACTAGACCCCCCCCCCCCCAATGGAGTCGCAATTTATCTTATAAAAATTTTCACATTTTTTTATGAATTTTTTCAATTGGAAGTATGGGTCTAAGGGCAATATTTAAGGAGATAGCCTATTGTTTCAATATTTATGACTCACCCTGTATATACACACACATATATATTGAGTGTTATTTAGAACAACACTCAATATTGAAATTAATAAATATTAGACTTCAAATTTGAAGTCCAAAGTTCTGTTTTACTACAAAGTTTTAAAATGTGGGAATATTTTTCATGGCCACTTTATCTAATCTCAATGTTTTAAATAGTAATAATGAAAATTAGAGCGGTCTGTAACACATTTTAAAATATTTTTTATTTATTGAGTTACATTTTTTGAAATATTTTTGGATTGTTAACCATATGATTTTTAAGCAAAATCACATGATATAACTTCTCAGATTTTTTTTTTTTTTATTTATTTAAAATTTTCGAAAAAAGTGGTGTAACTTAAAAGGATTATAACTCGAAACATTATTTCTAGAATTTTTTTTCTCATGTAAATAAACAGAAATATATAAGTTTTAATTTTTATTCAACAATTTGAAAAACATTAAAAGGTATTTAAAGTCAAAATTTAAAAATAAAAAAAATGTAATTAAAAAAATATATTCTCAGAAGTTTTTCTTTTCAAATTTATTGAATCAAAACTAAAGAAAAAAATTTAAAAATATATTTTCCAAGTTTCAATCATTTATCTTTTACGGTTCTTGACTTATAACTCTTTAAATGCAAGAAATGGTGAAAAAAACTCTCTCATTCAGAAAAACGCATCTTCACAAAAATTCATTTTCATGACAGCCATTGCTTGAAAGCTAAATTTCGAAAACAAAACAAAATGAAAAAAATAATATTTTCGATTCCACTTATAGATACATGATTTAAGGGGTCTCAGGACTCTTAAAGCTTCCAAACTTTTGAATTTATATTTTTTTATATTTTAAACTACTATCTTTTCTGAACATTTTAATATAATTGTTTCCTTGAAATTCAAATTAGAACAGAAGTTATAGCTTTTGGAATTATACTCGCTCAATAGCTGAAGAGGTATTTTCCAAACTTCGAAGTCATTTTTCTCCAAATGACATTTCTGGCATAACGCGCACGATATCTCAAAAACTTATTATTATTATTTTATAAAATCTTCAAAGCATATTTTTCGTGTTAATCTGTCTAAACTGAACCTAAATTTTTCTTTTATTAATAATAATAATAAAAAATATATATATATATATATATATATATATATATATATATTTTAGATGTTTATGTTGTTGGAATTTTCAAATTTTTCATTACTTAAACTTTGTATTAAAAATAGAAAAATGCTTTAAAGACAAATTTATTTAGGTTCAGGGTAATTATGACAATCTGGTGTATAAGTAGGTATAAAAATTTTCATTTTAGTTGCAATATTTATTTTGTAATCGTGCGTGTAAGATATTATAAGAATTTTCGGCTCGTCAAATATCTGACAGTTTGGAGCCTCCTGTAAATGCTAATTCTGCATCTTGAAACTTTTTAAATGTATGAAACAAAAGAACATACATATATCTTTCATCACATGAAAGTGATATTTTAAAATCATATACATTTTAAGACATTAAAAGTTGAAAATAGTCTGTTATTTTCCTTTTTCCCATTTTAAGAGACCCCTTAAACATTATTTTAAGCAGAAAAAAACAAAGGAATTTTTAATGCTATAATTTTTTTTTTTGAAAATTTGAACATTTTTGTGTCCCGAACGCATTTTAACTCTGTTTACTCAATTAGGCACCACAGAGAAGTTTTCAGCCTCCTGATTGGTTGGTTTCTTTTATGCGATTCGTTTTAGCGTCATCATGGAAACGCAAAAGACTTACTTTAAAAAATCCAACTGAAAACTTTATCGTGAAAGCAAAACAAATCGAAAAGTTACTAAATGGTGTAGGCAGAAAAATGTAAAGTTAAAAACTAAATAAACGTCAATATCGTGGCTGTTGACTGACAGGTCGGCTATTAATATTTAAATTTAATGTTTGTTTAGTGTATAACTTTGCAAATTTCTGTATTCACCATTTCTAACTTTACAATTTATTTTATTTTCACAATAAAATTTTCAATAATATTTTCCATGATGTAATGTCAAGCTTACTTATTATATATATATATGTATAACTTTTATTCTCTGTATAAAATACTATAGTTTAAAAACCTTTTTATAAGTATGAATATAAATAGTTTTAAAAATATATACACATTTAAAAAACTTTCGAAACTCATATCTAAATAAAAAATTGTAATTTAAGAAATTACACCAACCATTTGAAAAATGTTTCACTCGAAACATTCATCTATCATTTTAAGCTAAATACCAGTTGTTTTATTGTGTGCTAGAAAATAGCCCGTCAAAATGACGTGTTTGCATTTTTAGATGGTTGGTTGGTTGGCAAATACTGAGACGTATGCTACTGCCCGTTAGGGAGTTTGTATTTTTAAAGGATGATAAAAAATTACAACAACTGTGGTCAATCATAGCCAATTTAGGCTGAAACAATTTTGATAAATACAGCGATTAAAACTTAGAAAAAGAAAAATCTAACAAAAAAAAAAAAAAAAAAAGAAAAAGAAAAAAGAAAGAAAGAAAATTTTAACAGAAATCTGCATTTAAAACTATAGCAAAACTATCTGGTAGATGGGGGTGGGGATTATAATGGAATTTAAAACGCACCCGCGGTTTGCTTAAATCAAAAGTTTTAATTAAATAGTATTTTTGAAATCGTGAAAAGATTTCAAAGCGAAGTAAAATGTAGTGACGTCATTTACAGCTCCCACTGTAAATCTGACCATTGAGAACGCTCCGTTACGACTATGGAACGGTTTCATTGGTCAGAAAATAGATCGCCTTTAAAATCGGAGGTAACTTTTCACAATGTTTTTTATAGATTTGAAATTCGCAAGAGTCATTCACGGTTGTAAAGAAAAAAAAATTAAAGCAACTCGAATATAAAAATTTTAACAATGTTGCATTTAAAACGCACCTTCGCTTTCCTTTAATAAAAAGTTTTGATTAAATATACACTGTAAAAAATTTGACTCATTTGCTACAGCGTCACTCCACCGCTTTTATAGAAAACGGTTACTTTACTGTGTTATAGAGCATTCTCATTGGCCATAAAAGAGATATTCTATAAAAGCTGTAGGGTGCCGCTGCAGCAAATGGATCAAAATTTTAACAGTGTACTTTTTGAAATCGTGGAAAGATTTCAAAGTGAAGTAAAATGTAGTGACGTCATTTAATGCTCCCACTGTAAATCTGACCAATGAGAACGCTCTATTACGACTATGAAACGTTTTCATTGGTGAATGAGTTTCTTTTTCTCGTGGATAGGTTGACCCCGGAATTGTTATACACGGAGGGGTTTTATATATATAATTATCCGTGCCACTGCTATAAATGACTTTATACATGCTGCAATTTGAAGGTACGGTTCGTTTAAGTTACATCCCTTCATTCTCGCTAGGTATAAAAGTTAGCGACGAAAGAAACATTTCAAACTATGTAATATTGTTGGTGCAAAAGTAATCATTATTAAAATACAGCTCTTTGGCATATACTGTTATACTTGTAAGACTTTGGCATATACTGTTTGATTTTACAGAGCAGAATTTTGGTGATGGAGGTTTTAAACCAAAGTCGATCGCAGCACATGCAGCTGTGAATGGGTCCATCAGACATTGAATCAAAAAAGTTCTTTTCCAGTTTTTCCCAAGCCGATTGCTTTTTAGTTTTCTTTTTAGGTGGTGGAAAATTAAGAGTAATAGCTATAACATTTTCCGGCTTGTTAGAATCACTATTTGCACTCAAATTTTCCTGGTTAGAACCGACCGATTGTAAAACGCCATGGCTAGTGGATTGGTCGCCATCGAGACATGATGTTTTACAATTAATCGGTTCGGCATTAAATTGCTTCCTTTTTCGTGATCGCCTTTCAACACGTAATTGGTTTTCAGCGGCTCGATAATCTTTTGATTTTCTCGCTTTCTGCATTGAAAGACGTTTTTGCGCCAAACCAAATACAGTACTACTTAGTCCCGTCGACCAATTTCGCCAAATGATACGAATCGCCAAACTAATAAGCAACTTATACATGTTGACTAAATTTTTATTTTAAATAACAAAAGAACAAATAAATTAGTAAAACATTAATAAAAAGTCGAAATAAAAATCACTTTATGATTGTTTAAGTACGCGTATTGTGTTTAATGTCATTGAATGCGACATTCACGGTCATTCATTTCTTTGGCTTCGGCTTTTCCCGTATCTGTTAATTTCCATCTACCCATTTTTAAATTTGTTAGTTTTCTCCTTTATTACAATGATTTTAAACATTTTAATTTCCTATTCAAATAAAAATTCTTCTAAAAGTAAAGAATTTAATTTAAATTCAAATAAAAATTCTTCTAAATGTAAAGAATTTAATTTAAATTCAAAAGTGACCACGTCATTTTGCCAATCCTCCACCGAAAACAACAACCATTTTTCAATGGTTAAAAACTTTCGAAACTCATATCTAAAATCAAATTGATTTTCTTAGAGAAAAAAAGAAAGTCATAAAAGACAAATGTTGACCAAAAAAGAAAAAAAAATGTTTCGTTATAGAAAAATAGATGGTGCCATTATGTATTTTTTTCTGATGTGTTCCATTTAAGTTTTACTTTGTAATGTAATGCAGAATTCTAAATTAATTAGTCTTTTGTTAAATGCTAATTCAGTTATATATATATATATATATATATATATATGTACAAAGAATTATATTATGATATATTCCTACTGACGCCATTAGAAATTCCAATTTTCAAAGACCTTAAGAGCCTACATAAGTCACTGAAAAAGACCCGGATGATAATGTAAAGTCTATGGAGGCGTTATTTTTAAATATCTTGCTCATATTTTAGAAATTTTTATAATTTTTTTTCTGCATAGGAAATCTGAGGACGATTTACGACCGGGCTAGTTTTTACTTTTTCAATTTTGTTTTCAGACTTTTCATAAAAAATACTTTAAATTTCGGAACCGGTTATAAAATTGGAGCTACCTTAATATAAAAAAATGCTACCAAAATCGAAAAGTAAAATCTAGCCTGGTTGTAGATCGTCGTTAGTTATATTATGCAAAAAAGAAATATATATATATATATATATATATATATATATATATATATATAAAAATATTAAAATAATCTCCCCATAAACTTAACATCCGGGTCCTTTTGAGGGATTCGGGTGGCGTCTTAAGAGCCCACAGTAATGTCTCAAAAAGACCCGGATGATAAAATTAAACCTATGGGGGCGTTATTTTCAAATTTCTCGCTCAAATTTTAATATTTTTGAAAGATTTTTTTAATTGCATAGGACAGCTGAAAACAGTTAGTTTTAAGGCTAGTTTTTAATTTTTCGATTTTAGTTATCTTTCTTAACATTAGGATATTTTCAGTTTCAGAACCGGTTCAAACTAGTTTCGAAAGTTAAAGTAATTTAAAAGAAATCTGAAACCAAAATCGAATAAAAACTAGCCTTAAAACTGGCCGTCATTAGCTATCCTATGTAATTAAAAAAATCGTTTAAAATATTTAAAATTGTACGTGATATTTTAAAATAACGCCTCTACTGCTGAGCCCAGCATTAAAGACCGGTCACGTGAGAAACAGGTCTGAGAGAGGGGAGTCTATTTTTGATAATAGGACTGAGAGCAATGAAAAGGGAGTTTCCCCTAGTATTGCTTTTGTGGGGAATAGAGAGAAATTTCGTCTCCCCTTAATGCTTCCATACCTTCGGAAAGGCCCATTATTTTGGCAGTATGCCAAGACAGATCTTTAGAACCTGGTCAAGCAGTATAGGCTTAACATTATCATCCGGATCTTTTTCAGTGATTCGTGTAGATTCTTAAGGCACAACACTAGGCACCGTAAAAGACCTGGATGATATTGTAAAGTCTATGGGGGCGTTCTTTTCAAATATTTCGCCTAAATTTTAATATTTTGACATGATTTTTTTTGCACAAGATATCTGAGGATGATCCACAGCCGGCCTAGTTTTTACTTTTTCAGTTTTGGTTTCAGGTTTTTTTTAAAAATTACTTTAACTTTCGAAACCGGTTTAAACCGGTTCTGAAATTGAAACGATCGTAATATAAAAAATATATAAGCAAAATCAAAAAAGTAAAAGCTAGGCCCGTTGTGGATCGTCCTCAGCTATCCTATGTCAAAAAAAAAATCGTTTAAAAATATTTAAAATTGTACGATATATTTGAAAATAATGCCTCTATATGCTTAACACTATCATCCGGATCTTTTTCATTGACTCGTGTAGACTCTTAAAAACCAGAAATGAAGAAGAAGAAACCAACCAATCAGGAGGCCGGAAACTATGTGGTCTCTAATCGAGTGAACAGAGTTAATAAGCATTCCCCTCTTTAAACAAGTTTAAAAGCCGGTAAACTTAAGTGCAACAAATTCTGAAAACAGCCTTACCTTCAACGATATCTCTAATCACAAATTCATCGTCTTTGTAAGAAAAGGAGATGAACGCGTCGAAGGCTTTATCTTGGTCGAGGGTTTCCTCTTTCACAAACGTGAAGCCGTGTGAGTAGAGGGAGACTTTGATGTTAAGTTCATATTTCGCATACATCACTCTGGCAAATAAGCAAACTGCAAAGAATGCTGGCGGAAAGACATGAATTCATTTACAAAATAACAGGTATATATATATATATATTTGATAATAATCAATTTCTCAATTAATTTTCAGCAGTGAATTACGCTTGAAAATCTAGAATATTTTATACGTGAACATTCACATTATTATACTAAGCGTAGAACCAACTTTAGTGAAAAATGTCCAAGCCTGGGATCGAACCCGGAACCCTTGAAATAGCGCTCGTTCGACGAAATGCAGCCTTACCACCATATGAAGGGAAAAATATTAAGCTGGAAATCGTCCTCGTAGCTTATATGGTAGAGCAATTGGAGCGCTATTTCAAGGGTTCCGGGTTCGATTCCAGTCTTGAACATTTTTCACTGAAGTTGGCTCTACGCTTAGCAGGGTTTGAAAAAACCCGGGTTCTTTTGAAAAAGCCCAACCCACTGGGCCCAGTAGTCTAAAACCGGGTTTTTTCGGGTTTTATTGGAATTTTTTAGAGAACTGCTCAAACTTCTAATTTTCAAATGCATAATACCTTAAGTTTTCATTTATCAGTGAAACAAGGGTATAATTTTGCATTAAGTATAGATTAACAATAAAAATAAATATAAGTAAAGAAAAAATAAGGTAATATTTAAAAGATTAATTTGTATCTCATGGGACTAGATTATCAGTTTAAAACAGTAACATTTATGTATAATATATTTATTTTTTGTGTTTAAAAAAATATAATTCACACTTTTATTTTATTTTTTTACAATTTAAACAACATTTACATTGCAATAATATTAATTGGATTGTCTAAAAGTCAATGTCAGTGACATCTGTAAAGTTAGATCATTAAATGGCAATACACTTTTACTAGTTTTGCATGCCATCTTTAGGCAATCATTTAAAGTATTTGAATGCACTTTAGATTAGATCTTATCAGGGTTTTGGGGTATTATAGAGGGTTATTTAAGTTAAGAAAGGTGTTTCAGAATGTTTGAAAACAATGTACTTACTACTAAATACAATTTAAAGTAACTGATCACAAAACATACATAAATCAATGACAATAATCATCATTATAATTTGCTTTTACAAAAATTATTAGTAATAATTTTAAAAATGAAATTATCATTAAAGTACTATACTAAAACTAATACTAGCGGTAAATCGTAACTAGTAAATATTTTTTTATTATAACTAATAATAGAATAAACCAAATTATTCTACATGTCTACATCATTAAATTAGGATTATCAAAATATGTGATATTTCATAATTTCTTTTAACTGTATAACATGGAATGGATTATGTATCAAAGTATTTTCTTTTAAAGAAAAAATTAGTTTTTGTGTTTGTAATAGTTACACATACTTATAGAAAATTAATTTACAATTATTTGTTTTAAAAATTGTCACTGAGACAATTAAGACATTTTTTTTCCCTTGGAGGAGAATTGGGGTGTTAAACTTTACAAGTGGTGTACTGATATTAAGAAATATGTTACCCTACATAACTTAAAGTTGAAATTTCGAAAAAACCCATTTGGGTATTTTTCTGTATTTTTTTCAGAAAACATGCTAAATTTATGTAGTTTTTTTCATTCACATAATTAAAAAGACTGATTTTTGAAGAGATTTATAATAATATTTTTGAAAATTTTAGCAAAATTTGCTATAAATATTGTAAGAGTATTAAATGTTAAATTAGATTGTCATAAAAATCAGTGTCAATGACATTTTTAAATTTAGATGAAAAAAGTTTTTAAATCACTTTTAGTAGCTTTGCTGCTTAATAAACTCCTAAATGATTACATATTTTGCTCCAAATCACATCAAATGTAGAAAGGTATTGTTCAATTGAAACAGAAATAATTTGTGCTGAATGTATAGAAGAGAACTCGCAAAATCCACGAGGAAACTTATCTTTTTCACTCTTTTTTTTTCTTTTTAAATATATATATATATATATATATATATATATATATATATATATATATATATAACCGTCATCATTTTTTTGTTGAAAATTACTGTATAACACTTTCATTGAACATTGAAGCAGGATATTAAAAGTTAAGATTAATCTTTAGCTATAACAATGCAAGCAGTCAGGATGGGTTCACGTTTCAAGTGCCACCTTTAGGTATACATTAAGATTTGTTGCCCTTGGATGCATTTTTAAAATATAGGCATGAAAATCTTAATTCTTTACAAGCTAATTTATTTTTTGGTCATTTTATCAATGCTTAGAAATTCCTTTAAATATGGTTATTTTGAAATATATTTAAATTGGCATTTATCTTTGCCTTATATCTTAGATTAAATAATGATACAGTTGTGAAAACACAAGAAAATTTGAAAAAACCCACAAATGGGTTTTTTATGGGTTTTTTCAAGTGGGCCCGCCTGAAAAAACCCGGGCGAGTTTTTTCGGGCTGGGCCCACTTTGGCGAACCTTGACGCTTAGTATTAGTAATGTGAAAGTTCACGTGTTAAATATTCTAACAGGTATATTTTGTAGAAATCGTAAGACAAAGTGTTCTGCAAGATAGGGTGACACAAGCAGTAGTTGATCAAATAAAGTCATTGCTACAAAGGTTTTATTCTATTTCCTTCCTGTTAAGTTTTAGAAACAAACAGATAACAGCTACAATCCATCATACAAAAAACTGGTGAAACCAGAGAGAAAAATAGAGCTCGATTAAAAAAAAAAAAATCTTACAGCAAAATTTGGGAAATATTTTTAATGTGCGTGCAAAAGAAAGGGAATCAGATGATCTGTAAAGCTTATGAAATAACCCAAATTTTTATTAGCTGAAAATGAGGACTGAGCTGTACTGGTGACTTATATTCAGAATTATACTATTATCCACTCAAAATGATTACTGAGGAAAGTAGTCAATAGAATATATTGTTATGTTGTCCCAAATCGGTTAAGCCCCACAATGCTGAACCAATATAAACCATGATGTGATAATTAAAGTATAACATTAATATAATGAAGTTGTTGAGTAATTGATGTAGATAAGTATGTTTGAATACAAATATTTAGTATATGATTAAATCGTATCTATTCAAGGTTTTGAGTTTACTTGGAGCTTTGATCTTCCAGTTATCAAAAGAATTGGTATGGAATTGTGTTCACACTTTGTACAGAACGAACCGTTCTCATACTTCATTACATCAACCTGTAACATATAGTTATGAACTCAAATTTTAAACTGGTTATGGATGATTGAAATACGGAAAGAGTTAAAATGCCTCTTTTTCCCTGATTGATTATAAAGCACCAGTAAAGCTCAGTCCTCATTTTCAGCTAACAAAAATTTGGGTTATTTCATAAGCTTTACAGATCATCTGATTCCCTTTCTTTTGCCCGCACATTGAAAATATTTCCCAAATTTTACTGTAAGATTTTTTTTTTAATCGAGGTCTACTTTTCTCTCTGGTTCCACCAGTTTTTTGTATCATTTCATAGCTTTTTCAGATCCTGTCAGGAACTTTATCTATCACCTTCAACTACAAATCTAAACTATTATTTGTATTAGTTTAAGATTAATAGGGGGGTTCCGCCCCCCTGTTCGCTACGCTCGCTAACCCCCCCGCATAATCGCTTCGCGATCCCGTCTGGAATTGCTTCGCGATTCCAAGTTGTAGGCTACCCCTGCTTGCTGCGCTCGCCAATACCCTATGTTATGAATAAGCAGTTGCAGACATTTCAAATGATGTGTCACACGACTGGTGTTGTAAAAAAATTAAAAATGTGCCGCCTTCTGGGGGGCAGAGTGGGGGTTTGACAACCAAGACATCCATAAAATGAATAAGCAGTTGTAGACCTTTCAAATGATGTGTCACACAACTTGTGTTGTAAAGAAATTAAAAATATGCCCCCCCCTAGGGGGAGCACAATGTGGGGTTGACACACAAGACATCTGTAATATAAATAAGCAGCTGCAGACATTTCAAATGATGTGTCACACGACTGGTGTTGTAGAGAAATTAAAAATTTGCCCCCCCTGGGGGGGCAGAGAGGAAGGACACACACAAGACATCCATAACAGGAAAAGACAGTTTCAGACCTTTCTAAAGATATGCAACACGAGTGCTGTGGATAAAAAATTAAAAAGTTCCCTTTGGGGGGGGGTGACATAGTGGGGTGCGGCGCTCCAAACATGCATAATTGGAATGAGCAGTTACAGTTGTTTTAAACTATAGGGGGGGCTCCGCAACCCTGCTCGCTACGCTCGCCAACGCCCCGCTTAATCTCTTCGCGATTCCGATCGGTATTGCTTTGCAATCCCGGTTGGAATCGCATCGCGATGCATAGACGGAGCCGTTCGACTCATGGAAGGAGTGGTCCAACCGGATTCGTTATTTCCGGAAATCTTACACATCAGCATCTTTCAGGATTCATTTTAAGGCTAGTTTTTTTTTTTACTATAGAAGGATTAGTAGGCATATTAGTTTGGCGAAATACTTGAAATGACGCCAAGTTGGCTTTAATTTTGGCGAGTAATTTTGGACGCCAGATTTGGCGATATATCACCAAGTTGGCGAAAAACTTGGCGACATTTAGCGACAGAACCGCCCCCTCCCAGATGGTAGTCCCACTGCAGTTTCTCGGTATATGCGTAGATTTTCTTATGACGATAGGTATCTACACAGATTTTCATAGCTTCATTTTCAAATAGTTATTTTTATAAATATATAAGGTTTTTTTTTCTCCTAATTATCCCTTTTTAATTGAAATATCTATATTGTAGTAATTGTTTTACTTCGAAACACTGTTTTTACTGTTTTACTTCATACAGCACTATCGTGCTGTATGATAAACCTTTGGAGACGAGCAACCGGTATAAGTGCCAATTAACCCTTTCCGGCGCGGAAAAATTCTGTTAGTATAATGAGAAATTATCGAAAAATACCGGAATTTACAAACGACTTTTTAAGAAATCAAGAACTCCTTAATTTAAGCTTTTATTGTAAGAGCAAGATTTTATTAAAATATTATTGATGCCAGTTGCAAGTTTGGAATTAAAATTAGGTGCGTCCAGACCGGATACACTGCGCCGGAATTGGTTAAGGTGTTGAAAATCATTCATTATTCTTACCAGTTACTTTTTAACACTTTCCAGCAAAGTTGAACTGTGTTTATGATTTCGGTTTATCTGTCCATCTGGCAGTCTGGTCGCGTTCTAACTCCCGTAAATATACTCGGATTGCCCTGAAATTTATGGAAGTTAATAACATTTACTCTCATACCAACCCTATATAAAATTATTCTTCTAGTATGATTAGTTTATTTACAGGGACAGTCAAAAATGTACCGTTACATTGCGGCTTATGAGAAAAAATTGTTTCAAATGAACTTTAAAGATTTTACTCCCTATAAACACAGTAAAATTTATATGCATTTACGAAGTGCACTAAAATATACATTCTGTAAAATATGTGGCAGAAAATGGCTATTTTTTATTTTCATGGCCACACAAAAGAATTCCATTACATAATAGTAAAGAGGGGAATTGTATGCGACATATTTTAATTATATTACACTATTTTATGAATAAAAAAGTTGATATATGTCGCTGAGGCTTAATATAAATTATACGATATAGTCATACATAATACGAAATGCATAGCATTTACAGGGACACACAAAAGATTTCATATGGCATATTTTTCCGAAGTACGGTATGTGTATCCGATGATGGTTGATGGCTGGATGAAATGCATTTTAATTATGGTATGTGCTTTTAAGTTTCAATAAAACTATGCATATTATATAATATATATAAATGCTATAATTGATATACAAGGCTACACAAAATGACTCGCATACTTCATTGAATATGAGCGTAAATTACTTAAAGGTGCTATTAAATAAGTTCACTAGTTTTAAGAGTGTTTTAGTTTAAAATAAATTTAAGCTAAATACTAATAAAGGTAATAATAGTGTTAGATAAACTACAGGTTTGAAGAAAAGTATTCAAGAATGCTTCCATCTATTAGTATAAATTGCTGAAAGACAAATTTCAACCTGTTAGGCATTTTTTTTTTTTTTTTTTTTTGCTAAACTAAATTTTCTCATTAAATAGTATATATATCTACCGACAGATCAAATACAGGGCTATTAAAAAGTATTGGAATACATATTTGGTTATAGACATTAACCTTATTTCCCTAAATAACGAAGTTTTGTTAAAGATTTGAGGTAGTGTCGGAAAGTTTTTCTTATTTTATGCTTAACGCATGGTTTTTATTGCTTTTTATTGTAAAGTTTGCCTTATTTAATTGGCCTATTTTCGGGATTCAGTTACAGAAAATTTTCTCTTGCACACATATGTGGTAAAAGTGTACAAAGTGGATGAATGACGGTGAAATCAGACGACATGGTGTTGGACGTCTACACGCTATCAAAGAAAAAGGTCGTCGGAGACTGTCTCGCATGGTGAAGCAAAACCGGAGCCAGACAGTGGCTCAGCTGACAGCCCAGTACAATGCAGGGCCAAGTAGAATGGGATGACTGCAGCTAGCGCGGGTTAATTGGTAGGGTCTTTGGACAATGGAAACCACCTTCTAAATTTTCTCTCGCTTTGGGGTTACTGCTTCTGTGAGTACACATACAGTGATTGATTTAGGCTTTTTATCGCTCGAATGACTAAATGAATTTATTATTAATAAAGAGTTTTTCAGTGATGTCTCAGTTGAACACCAAAGGAGAAATCGTGTAAATTTTTTTGTTTAAATCTTGTAATTGCATGATATACAAATATATGCAGCAAGTAAAATATTTATTAATTATTTATTGATTACACATATGTTTATTTGCAATTGATAAGAGTGTAAAAATGAGACAAATAATTTTAAAAGCTTTTTAAAAATTATTTACACTTTTGAGAAAAATACGTCAACATCTGATTTACATAACGCATATTTATTTCGCTATACTGCAAGGGGATCGCTATAATGGATTTTACCAGTTTAAATAACATGTGAGGCAAGATTAAAGAGAGGTAGTTTGTATTATGCTTGTTACGGATTTGCTTGTTACCATTTTGATGCCTAATTACATTATTTTTTAAAAAATCAAAGTGCTCCGATAAAAAACACTTAAAATGTGAAAAACAAATGAGAGTTTATCTTATAATGACATATTCTTTATTAGTGTAAGAATTTACTAAGAAATGAATAGAAATCCTGATTTTCTAAATAAAAATTGGACACACCCTTTAATACAGTTAGATTTTGCTTTACAAATAATATTAAACTTTGATTGAATCTTGCTTTAAAATAAAGACGAAAATTTAGTTAATTTCAATCAGATATTAAAGAAGTAATATTAAATAAGTAAACTATCTTTCCACTAAATTTATCCAGTCTTGTGCAAAAAATAAATACTTCTGAAAAAAAAATTTTCAAAAAAAGAAAAGAATGGTCTTTTTTTTTTTTTTTTTTTTTTTTTTTTTTTTTTTTTTTTTTTTTTGCGTGTGTGTGTGTGTTAATGGCCTAGATTACTGTCATGGGCTTATGTAGAGATCTGCTCGACCCGAGGCCCGTTCCCGGCCCGATACGACTACATGAGGTAAACCTTTTAAACTGGTCAGGACAACCCGATAGACAAAATAAATGGGACGGGCCTTCAAAAAAATTAAGCAGGCCATTTGGAACTGTCATAAAAATTTAGACAAAGCCGATGAAATACAAACTATTTTAAATGGATATGGCTTTCTGGAATATAAATACAAATATTTTGCACAAACCGATGCTTGTTTGACGTACATCAATTAAAAAATATAAGAAGTACAGCCGTTATAAAAAATGTAAACAAAGCTGGAGAAATACGAACCATTTTAAATGGATATGACATTCTGGAAAATAAATATAAATATACCACACAATCCGATCGTGTTTGACATGCATCAATTAAAAAATATAAAAAGTACAACCGTTATAAAAATGTAAACAAAGCCGATGCAGTACGAACATTTTAAGGCTACAGTGGACTCTCAAAACTAATTTTTTTAATTTTCAATGAATTTTTTTTAAATTTATGGAAGTAATCATAATATATATATATCTTATTTCACATTTTTTCTTAAATATATTCAATAGTTTTTGAGATACAGATTTTTTTTTTAATTAACAAAAATGGCAATATTTCAAAATGCTCCATACGAAATTCTTTATGCCCAATTTTTCTGATTTTTTGATTAAAATGCTCTCTATGTATGAGTTCACAAATGTTACTAAGCATTTTTAGCACTTACTTCTAAAACATTAAAAAAAATGATTTTAACTTAGTTCTTTTGTATTTTCCGTTAAAAAATCATTAAAAAATTCATATAACTGAAATTAAAAAAATTTACATGCGTCTAAAAAAATTATTTCTAGTAACATTTGTTAACACATACATAAAGAGCATTTTAAACAAAAAATCAGAAAAATTGGGCATAAAGAATTTCGCATGGAACATTTTGAAATCATGAAAACTACGAAAATATTCATTCTGAGAAAAACAGGTTTTAGTAACTACAGTGGTTATAATTGCTTAATATTTTCATACTGACACAAGTATGTATACAAGAACATTAATATTAGGTATTTAACTAAATGTAAGTAAATAATACTTACGGTGACATTTTTACACCTTCTCCTTCTGGATAAATAATGTCATCGACATTTTCGTAGTTGATCTCATCACATTTTTTACGAAATGCCGAGCATTTCAGTCTATATTTAAGAAAAGAACATGCTTCACTGCAACCTTTTTTACAGTTGCATGACACAACATGGAGCAATGATTCAGGTGCTGGGTCTTGGCACATTTGAACTGGCTGAAAGAGATCGTCTGACCTGTGAGCCCACGCCCATTCTTTAGGAGGGATGTTGCTTCCTAGGCTAGCTTGTACCTGATGACAACATCGGAGAAAATGATGCTGCACAGCTTCATGTGTTGGTGGTAGTCTTGCAAGATGACCTTTGCTTTTTGTGGCAGATTTAGCAAATAACTGGAACCTTAAGGTGTTCAATTTCTGTGTGGTATCTATGTCCACTGTATATAGTGCAACATGGAATTTTTTTCGAACCTTGATGATTTCTTGACGGGTAGAACTTAATTTATTGAACATGCAGGCTATTTCTCCAAGCTGATCATGTTTTTTTAAAGTGTCACAAAGCTTTGACTTTCTTTGCCCAAAAAGAGCGGATGTTGTATCGCATCCGCTGATTGCAAGAGTAAAAAGAGCATTGATGTAATTGTATTTGAACGACATGGTTGAAAACCACTTGGTTTCGATGTTATCTTTTCCTGGCTTTTGGAAAAACAGATTTTTGTGCTGATAACCTAAGCTCATCATGATCACGAGAAGGTTAATGTCTTCTCCGACAATTACGACGCTTACAAAAGATTCGGATTCGGCTCTTAAAATGGCAGAGATAACTATCATGACATCAGCTTCTTCTTTTGCCTGCTCAACTTGAATTCTGTTATTAACTGACTTCAAGGAGTAGGTTATGATTCCGACCTGTATGTATTTCTTGTTCACTCATAACTTCCGTAAATATGAACCGATTTTGATAATTCTTTTATTTTGTTTGAAAGTATAAGATACCCATGTGATCCCATTTTAATTTCATTAAATTTTGATGATTAGAACTTTTATAAAATAAAAACTTTCAAAATTCAAATTCGTTTTGAAGCAATCGTTCAATTAAAAGCGTTCATTCTTTTCAATAAAATATATTCAACCATTAAAAAATACAATTGCGTTTCACATTACATCATAGGCAAAATGTATCACGAGAATTAAAGATAAGAGAATTAAAATAAAATAAATAAACACGGATAATAGATTTAACATTAACTAAAAAAGCGAAAAATGGGATACTACCAGAAGAAACTATTATTCTTATACAGATACGAAATTTTTTTTCTTCCAAGTACGAAATCTAGACTAAATAAAGGTCGGGGTGTAGATAGATTTTGCGAAGTCAGCGAAAGCAGATTGACGCTAGTTTATTCTAGCAGTTTGGTGTTAATGCATATGAATGCATAGTTTTAAATATGCTTATGATTTGATAAAAAAATAATGATTTGTCTCCAATTATCTTTCATTGTTGCAAACCTTTTCAAATCATAAGCATATTAAAACTATACATTCATATGAGTCAATGTCAAATTGTCGCCAAACTTGATTCTTTTTTCGAAGTCGGTTAATATTTTTCTTTTTAAAAAAAGCATATTTTATTTTGAAATTCTTGTTTGAAATTTTTAATTTGTTTTAAGTAATGAAATGAAGCTGCTCTTATCACTGTCATTCGCTTCGTCAACAGATGATGCGGGTCAGTGCCCTTTTTTCTCTCCACTTGTTACAGATTGATCTAGTTATACGCGACAAAAAGTATACAATGCATCTCAAGTCAGGTTCGTGCTGAATACGTTCAATTATTTTCTGGGACCATTCATCTCCACATTTTTTTGCATCTTTCAAAAATGTAATTTTCGTTTCTAACTTCATTATTTTATGAATCAAATTTCTCTTTGTATAGGGCTTTTTTTTATTGTTTTTCGTTGAAGTCACCAGAATTACCTTCTTCACATAAGAAGCAATTATCTTGAAGCTTGAAAGAAGTGCTCGATCTGAGGGACAAACTATAGTCTGTGTAGAACCTTCACCCCAACGAAATATGCTGCTATCATTCTCTCATTCGCATTTTTTGGGCAATCATCCTGTATTCTAACTTCCTTCCTACTTTTCAAAAAACTGATGAACATTACTTTTGATGAATATTACTTTGACGCTGCACACTGTGTTCAAAGAGCTTGGCAAGTCCTTTCTGGCTCACAACAAGAGTATCACTATTTGAAACCGTTTGACAAATGAAACACAATTTTGGGTCGAGATCACTCATTTTTCATTACTGCACGAGAAGAGATGCAATAAACTGAATAACAGCATATTAGAAGAGTATGTCTTTAAAAAAGAACACTTGCATCTGAACGAAAGCAGTTCGGGAACGTCACGTGGCCACAATCTTCCATCTACATTCCCTTTTTTATCCCCAGACCTTTCTCCCTTTGTAATTGTTTTTCTTATAAGGTTTCTAGAATTTGTGCTTCATCTGCCTGCCTTTCTTAAAACTTTTGCTTCTCATCCATCAATAGGTGTATTTAATATTCATTATTAGTGATGAAAAAAAAAAACTTTTTTGGGATGGGAGGTGAAAAATAGGTCACTCTCTGTAAAGTTTAAAAAAAGTGACATTTTCAAAAAACCATATCGCGCTTAGTAATGGATTTAGAAAAATGTTTTTGTAACTAAATTTATAGAGAATTTAATGTTCTTTCTTTTTGTAAATAAGTATGTTAAACAAAAAGTTTATAAATTTCGAGTTACAGGCAAAAAACTGAAAAAAGTCCGAAAATTTCATTGTTTTTTGGCTTTACAAAGCTTAGCCTCCAGATATTTTGTTGGAAAACCGTTAATTCTTTTTACTAGCATCCCCATAAACTTTTAAAATCATTAAATCTTCCAGCAGAATTTTTGCACCTATCAGCCTTTTTTCTGACAATTTGACTGGCCTATTATTCCTTGCGCTGTTTTTACAAATTTGCAACAACTTAAAATAATAACATTTCTAAAATATGTGAAAAATATTTTCCGAAACGCTGAAAATATGAATTTAAAAAATAAAAATAAAATGCCAAAAAATTAGTTATAATTGAAAAATAATTGCAATCTACACACCGAGAACTTCTAATGCATAAAATGATCTTAAAATGATTAAATTCTTATCTATAGTTTTTGTTCTTATAAATCATTCGTAATGGAATGAAGTTGACCAACTTGAGCATTAAATATCTCCTAAAATGATTATTTGACTCGCCTATCGACGTGTTTATAGAACATTTTTCAACAATGCTACTTATTTTCATATCTTTATCTGCAGTAGTTTTCTTAATATTAACCCCTGATAAGCACACATCTAAACAGTATACCTATTTAGGCACTGAGGATGAAGAATACCCAATTCATTTTCAAATATCTTTGTCGCTATTAAAGTTAGAGAATATATATATAAGGTATTTGTGCCCTATATGGACAGGGCTCTCAATATGGACACCCCTAATATTTTTAAAGGTAATAATTTTAATCGAGAGATGGCTCAACATTTTCGCGAAGAAAAGCAGTTGAAGAGATAATTAAGGTTGGAAAGTGTAAAAAAGCGCGCTATTCACTATTTACGAGGAAACCTGTTGTTTCGAGATGTGCTGATCTTAATTACTTGTAAACTTAAATTCTTATTAGATATGGTAAAATTACATTAAATGTTGAAAAGTGGAGTATTTTAGAAAGCTAATAAAACATATTTTCGATTGATATTGCATATTTTGCTTTAAAATATTTTCCTTATTCATTTGTTACTAGATTTAGTAAAACTACGCCCGGTTCCCAATATGCACAGCTTATGTCCCCATCGACTACAACTGTAAGAAAGAAGAAAATTCAACGTTGCCAAGCAATAAATTGAAAAGACATCAAAGTGGTAAAATCTTTGTTCAACAAAATGCCATTTGAACAATCCTCCCAAAACCTTCCTCCAAAAAACCCCTGCAGAAAAATAAAAAGAAGCCCCCCCCCCGCCAGTAGGATATCTGTTGGTGAAATCATAGGCACCAATGGTATGACTTCCTCAACAAAAGAGAGCTGGTACTGCTTCTTTTGCAGTATTGATGCTTTTTCAAACATGCGGCCATGCATCACATGTGGCAGATATGTTCATGAGGATTATATGGGACTTACTGCCCATGGTGAAAAAGTTTCTATTTGTCCGTGCTGTGAGGACTGGGTAATAACAGATGTAAATTCGCAGACAGATGCTATAAAGCTAAGTAAAACCAACAATATTATTTCATAATATTAGAAAATAAGGGGCTTTGTATGGGTCTTCGAAGGGTAAAAGCCGAAAATGATCCTCCCCTTTGGAAAATGCATGTTCTAAAGATATTTATTGTCTCCCCTCCGCCTCCGAATACTTTAAGATACATTTTTTTAATTCCCCCTCCTCTAAAATCCCTTGGAAAAGTGGTTCTTCCCTACACACTGAGTAGAAAGTCAATAAGGAATCACCTGTCCATTATAGGGACAGGTAGTTCCTTATATGGACACTTGTAAACATTTTTTATTTTTATCATATAAATTAAACCAGAATAATTACAAGGTCGCTAATTTTAATAATGATAGTCAATAGTCCAAGGATAGTGGACACACATTTTTGGAGTCCTCTGACTTGTACATGGGGGTGAAAAAAATACATTTTCCTTAAGGTGTCCATATAGGGTACAGGTACTATATATTTAATTAAGCTTAAACAATTCTGCATAAAACAGATATTATGTTAATTTGATTGGTGTCAATTGAAATAGATAAAAATGCCATCGAAGCTGAAAAAAGTGCCTTTTTGAGATTTTTTTTGTTTTTGTGCTGTATCCTTCATTCTAATGGACTAAAATCTAAAAAATTATAGTGTTTTGGAAAGCTTAAAAACTGCTTTAAAAAGTGCTGAAATCTGTTTTTTTATCCACTTCAAAAAGTCCAGTTATTTTACTACTTGAATGCACAGAAGTGGTGTATACTAAAAAATAGGTACAGGACAAGTTTTATGGAAATCAGAGATATATTATTCATAACAATCTTTATTTTCAAGCACGAAAATACAAATAAACACAAAAAATATAGCTAAAAAGAATTTTTGTTACAGCACTCTATACACATAGGGCATCGATGGATATATATGACTGTCTTATATATATATATATATATATATAAATATATATATATATATGACATATACGTGCATATAAATACAAAAATTTACATAAGCTTATAAATATTTTGGGATACAATTGTAATCATAATTTATTACTAAATGTAAATTTAAAAAAAACACTCATATGATCCGAGAAAAAACTCTTGAACACTCGACTTAATACAAATAACTGGCAAACTAAATTAAAAATACCCACAATGTTACGTGCTCATTGCGTTATAACAACTGAATCTCAATAACGGCTACTGAACACGTTTCCTCAAGATCTCAACAAAATATCACCGAAGGGGAAAGCCCTTTGTTAAATACGTACAGAAAATTATAACAAAATAAGATTTTGGGGTGGGTACTTTGTACCTAGTATGCTTGTCAAGGGTTGACGAAGAAAGATAGACCTTGGTTCACAAAAAAGTCAATGTCAGCGCCGGTGAGAGCTTAAGTTACTTTTTTTTAGAATAGAGGTATAGTTAAATTTCGTAACGCATACCAGAACTTAAAACGCACTTCCAACAATTATTATTACTAGGACTTCCCTCAGAGGGATTAGTCTGAGCGATATTGCATAGATTTAACAATAATTTGCAAAAAGTAAAAGAAAAAATAATAACATGCTACCTTTAATTGACCATATACTGCCACAAGTTCAAATGACGAAAATGGCCAAAGTAAAATATAGAGTTACAAAATAGTCTATATAAATTCGTATACACGGTTAAAAAATGGAAAAGCAATTTATGCAAAACACCCGTGCATGGGTATAAATTTGGAAATATGCAATGCGTTAAAAGTAATACAGATAATAAAATACTAAAATAACTTGTATCGGAATTTGAGCTCTTTGAAATTACATCAAAAACATAAACAGACACTACAGCAATTTTAGGACCTAAAAATGGCACAAATCATGAATGTTGAATAGAAAAAGGGAATGGTTTATATGGTGTATGGACCCCTTAAATAATTAATACATAATAGTTAATCTTATACTATAATGCGAGCAAAAATTGTGTGTGTGTGGGGGGGGGGGGGGTAAATTTTATCTCAAAAACGGCTCTAACGATTTTCGCAAAAATTTGGATTTTACCATTTTCGGGCACGAGAAGACCATTGGGCTTGGTCACATGTTCGAGAAAATTCGATTATTGGGTCATTTTGGGTCATAATTGGTCAAGATCAAGCTTTTTATATCTAGAGAACGGCTGGATCGATTTTAAGGAAATTTTCTATCCAATCGTTTTTTGGCACAACAAAACTATTGGGCTGGGTCACATGTACGAAAAATTTCGATTAGTGGGTCATTTTTGGGTCATTATGGGTCAAGCCATTTTTATCTAAAAAACGGCTCTAACGATTTTGACCAAATTTTATATTGTATCGTTTTGGATTACAAGAAGACCATTGGTTTAGGTAACATGTTCGAGAAAATTCGGTTAGTGGGTCATTTTTGGGGTCATTGTGGGTCATGCTATTTTTATCTAGAGATTTTCTCACGCAATTTTGACTAACAATTGCATTCTATGGTTTTCGGGCTCGAGAAAAACATTGGGCTAGGTTACATGTTCGAGAAAAAATTTTAATGGGTCATATTGGGTCATTAAGAGTCTGGGTCAAGCTATTTATGTTTCAAGAACGGCGTGATAGATTATAACGAAATTTTGTATGTAACAGTTTTTTGACATGAGAAAACTAATGGGCTAAATCACATGTTTGAGAGATTTCGACTATGAGGTCATTTGTGGGTCATGATGGGTCATAATGGGTCATGGTCAAGCTATATCTAAAGAACAGGTGGATCGATTTTAACGAAATTTTGTATGCAACATTTTTTTGGCACGATAAAATCATTGGACTAGGTTAAATGTTCGAAAAATTTCGATTAATGGGTCATTTTGGGCCATTAAGAGTCTGGGTCAAGCTATTTATATTTAAAGAACGGCGCGATGGATTATAACGAAATTTTGTAGGTAACAGTTTCTTGACATGACAAAACTAATGGGCTAAATCACATGTTTGAGAGATTTCGACTATGAGGTCATTTGTGGGTCATGATGGGTCATAATGGGTCATGGTCAAGCTATATCTAAAGAACAGGTGGATCGATTTTAACGAAATTTTGTATGCAACATTTTTTTGGCACGATAAAATCATTGGACTAGGTTAAATGTTCGAAAAATTTCGATTAATGGGTCATTTTGGGCCATTAAGAGTCTGGGTCAAGCTATTTATATTTAAAGAACGGCGCGATGGATTATAACGAAATTTTGTAGGTAACAGTTTCTTGACATGACAAAACTAATGGGCTAAATCACATGTTTGAGAGATTTCGACTATGAGGTCATTTGTGGGTCATGATGGGTCATAATGGGTCATGGTCAAGCTATATCTAAAGAACAGGTGGATCGATTTTAACGAAATTTTGTATGCAACATTTTTTTGACAAGATAAAATCATTGGACTAGGTTACATGTTCGAAAAATTTCGATTAATGGGTCATTTTGGATCATAAAGGGTCTGGGTCAAGCTATATACATTTAAAGAACGAAAGGATCAATTTTAACGAAATTCTGTATGTAACAATTTTTAGAAACGAGAAAACTAATGGACTAAGTCACATATTCGACAGCTTTCGACTATAAGGGTCATTTGTGGGTCTTAATGGGTCAAGGTCAAGCTATTTCTAAAGAATGGGTGGGTCGATTTTAACGAAATTTTGTATACAACACATTTTTGTCATGAGAAAATCATTGGGGTAGGTCACATGTTCAAGAAATTTCGATTAGTGGGCCACTTTTGGGTCATTCTAATTTTATCTAGACAATGTTTCGCGCAATTTTGACTAAATTTTGTATTTTATCGTTTTCGGCCACAAGAAAATCATTGGGTTATGACAGATTTTTGAGAAAATTCGATCAATGGGTCATTTTGGATCATAAGGATTCAGGGTCAAACTAACTATATCTAAAAAAAGGCTCAATCGATTTTATCTAAATTTTGTATCTAATGTTTTTCGGCATGCTAAAACTAATGAGCTAGGCCACACGTTCGAGAGATTTCGATTATAAGGGTCATTTGTTGGTCATGATGGGTCATGCTAATTTTATATAGAAAATGGTACTCACCATTTTGACTATTTCTATATATATTTCTACTATATATATTTTGACTTTGTATTATATCGTTTTTGAGCAAGAGAAAACCATTTGGTTTGGACACATGCTCGCGAAAATTCGATTAGTGGGTCATTTTGGATCTTAATGATCTAGGGTCGTTCTAATTATATATAACAATGACTCAATCAATTTTACCTAAATTTTGAAACAAAACGTTTTTTGTCACGAGAAGACTATTGGGCTGAGTCGCATGTTAAACAAAATTATATTAGTGGGTCATTTCGCTTCATTGCTGAATGCTGCCAAGCTAATTTTACCTAAAAAATGGCTTAAACGATTCTGATTCAATTTTATATTCTACTGTTTTTGATTACCTGAAGACGATTGAGCTATGTCACATGCTTGATCAAATTTGATTAGTAGCTCATTTTGGGTAATACGGGTCAGGGTCACGAAAATATAGCAACAGCCAATAACTTATTGTATTATTGGTGATATTTGACAAAATATTGGCGACATATGGCCAAAAAATCCACTATAAAAATTACGCAAACCAAAACACGTATTTGGAGCCAAATGAAAGAATGCCTCCAAATTTGGCTATATCTAGGAAAAAATATTGCCTTTCAGAATGTAAAGAATTTTTTTATGCATTCTTAAGAGGATTCGAGATGCATGTTTAAACCAATCAGAGTCGAGCTAAAAAAGTGATTTAGATCGATCTCCTTTCGTTGTAAATTTTAAAATAAAGTAAAATTTATAAACATGCGCATAAAAACATAGTTTAATTATTGATTGTTTTTCTAAAGAATAATATTATAAACATGTTTTACAGTAATAATACAGAGTTAATGATACAGTGAAAATACTATATCGAGTTGAACACAAAGTTAATTTTGACCGAGCTAAGCTCGGTCTCCCCTGCTAGTATAGATAAAAGTATAATATCTACATCTGATTTCTATTGATGCGATGAGGTTCTCCATAGGAATTTAGGGAATTCTCTCTTTAAAAAGTGATACATAAAAATTCCGAAAACGCCAACAAAGGAATGCAATGCGTCGTTTAACTGTGTGTTCTAGATAGAATTAATTCGATTTAAATGGATCGTGCATGCTGGCCACTACATACACAGTTTTATTTTATTTTCAAACCTATTCTCAAGAAGTTGAGCAATATCTTGGAATAAATAAAATGCTTTATATGCTACAATGCACTGCTTGTAATATAAGGTACGACACTACATTTGAATATCTCATCTGCATAACCTTTGAGATGTCAAAGAATCATCACAAGTGATTTTGAATCTGAACACATTTCTTCGGCAAAACATGCAGGCTCAAATACGCCAAAGTGAACTCGATTATGCATTTTTACCCGAATAAGTTATTATTTTAAAGACCTTTAATGACAAATGAGGAAATGTCTCTATGATAAAATCTCTTGATTGGAAAAAAAATACTGTCCCTCCCCCCCACATATCATTATGTTTCGGAAGTCTTTTGTGGTATCCTGTAAGTGAATAATAAGTTTTCTTTGTGCGGCATATTCTGCAAAATTTATATTCTAGAGCACTTTATAAATTTTACAATAATCTCTTTATGTTTCAACGGTACACTGTAAAGAAAAAAACTCCCTTACTTTACACCAAAAAGGGTGGCAACTAAGTTGCCACCCCAAGTGGTGTAATGAAATTCCACTTGTAAATTGGTGTAATGAGCCACCAACTATCAAATGGTAAACAAACACCATTTGTAGTGGCAACTTAGTTGCCACCCTTTTGGGTGTAAAGTATGTAATATGTTTAAAATGTACGTTATAATAAATTGTCTCAATTAAATAGCACACTCTTTGCGTGAAGCTATTTTTTTTAAACTAGGACTTCCCTCAGAGGGATTAGTCTGAGCGATATTGCTGAGAATGCACATTTAATAACTTGCGATAAGTAAAGAAAATGAGATGTTACCTTTAATTGGTCATTCATTGTGATAAAATATGTTGAAAATAAGCATATTGAATCATATAATTGCAAAATCTGATATATAAAGTTGCATATACTGTTTTTATAAAAGAAAAGCAAACCATGCATGGATATAAAGTTGGAAATGGGCAAAATGTTAAAAGTAATACAGAAAATAAAACACCAAATTTTCCTATATTAGAAATATAACTCTTTGAAATGATGTCATGAGCATAAACAGAAGCTTTGCACCGATTTGAGAAACTATAAATGATATAAACTATTATGTTTGAAGAGAATGGAGTGTATTTTATATGGTGTGAAACCCGTCCGAATAGTTTATAATGTTCAATATCTGTTTTCCACGGATGCAATAAGGTTGTCGATAAGAGTTAAGAAATATTCTTTTTTAAAAATTTGTCCTAAACGAGCACTTACATCTTATAAGTTACGGTGATGTCAAAGTTATAGTTTCTGACCCCAACAGTATCCTAGAAATTGCAATATTCTCAATAAATTGGTTTTAAAACTTTTTCTAGAAAAAAAAATTTAATTTGCGAAATTAAATTGTCGAATGTTTTAGAAATCGTTCATAACGAGAATATTATATCTTAAAAGTTGCCACCAAAAAAAAAAAAAAGATTTTAAATTTTTAGTCATATCAACATTAAAGAATTCTCAATTTTAGAGCTTTTTTTGCTCGTGCATTAGTGGTGATTATTGTTCCTACGCAAAATATAGTATATTTTGCAGCAAAGATGGTTACTAACATTTTTTGCCCATATTATTTTTTAAATCGGCTACGTACTCCCAATGATAACGAAAAACACACAAACGTTAATGCTTTATAGCATAGAAATACAGAATCAAAAGCTATTTATCTCCTATTATATACACATAAACTATCTAATTAGTGCTACCAGATGCATTTTTAAATATACATAGATCAATATAATGCTTCATTTTTCTTTTATTAGTATTTTTTAGTATTCATTTTTCATTTATTTGTATTATTCAGTAAAAAACTCACTTTCTTAAGCCAGAATTACGTCAAACTTTTTATAAAAGCGCCTAAGTCCATATAACAGCGAAGTATTGTGACGAGTATTAAATACAAGGTAGTAAGACACTTAGCCAAACGCAGGTAATAAATCGCCAAATATTGTTCTTTTCGCCCTCTCTGGAAATGAATTTTTTCCGTACATTTAAAAAACACGATTTTGAGTCATCTTATTTAAAATTCAAATAAATAAATAAGAGGAAGCAATAATAGCATAAGTCAAAACATTTTATTTCAGCATCAAGGAATTGTATCGTAGTTACACATGTGGAAAAAAGCTGCTTTTGGCCAAAAAACGTTGTCTTCACTAAATTTGAGTCCGATTAAAAAAGTACCGTGATTAATTAAATTGTTATAGGCAGAGCTGCCAAGTCTCCGGCATTTTGGATACCGGTATTTTAATACAGAAAATGTTTTATTAAATTGGAACATTCTGCGGATTTAAAAAATAACTTTTCCTATAAGAAAATTCTGCTGTGCAATAAGCGGGGGCTTGGCATCCCTGTATAGGAATATTTCGTAATCTACTTTTTAACCTTAAAAAAAGCAACGAGCATTTTTCGGGTACAAAAAGGATTGCTAATTGTTCCATTTTGCATACAAAGTACTGATTGTAATATTGATACATCTATGGTGATAAATTTCCAATAAATTTTCAAATCCCATTTATTTCATTAAAAATATAAATCTTTTATTCATTTAGTTTAAAATGAATGAATTTAGTTTAGTTTAAAATGTTTTTAAATAATTTCATAATACTTTTGAAATATCACTTTTCATTGGCCATTTTTTTAAGGCATTTAGAAAATGGTTGTTGTTTTCAGTCAAATATAGACTTTTGTCTGTCCGCATTTTATTTTATTATTATTATTATTTATAAATGGTTGAGAAATATTCATACTTAATCCATAACGTACATAATATATGACTCTGTTATTACATAAGTCACCTTTTTATTATCATAAAAATTATGTTTTTACTGATTTTTATTAACTCAATAGGAAAAATTTTGTGTTTTGAGCAATAGATGTCCGCATTTCCTATTATTTATTTATTTTAACAAAATTCTTTGTATTTAGAAGAATTTTTATTTAAATAGGAAATCCAGATGTCGCTGTTAATAAAGAAGAAAGTTACAAAAAAGTGTACAAAACGAGTAGACACATACTATGTAACATTGAAAAACGACGAATTCAAAAAAGACGTCGTATGAAATATCATCTTTTAAAGCAAAAAAACGAGGTCTGATTATCCAGCCTACTGATTACAAAATGTGCATTACATTAAAAAAAAAGTACTGCAAATATTGATTTTTTTTTTCTTTTGTGCAGTTTTGGCTTCGAAAGGTGCGCTATGTTGCAAAACGATATAAGCGACTATGAAAACACACTTGGTAAACGTTCATGCTCAATTTTACAAATAAATATGGCACATATATGCCCTATACACACCGAGGTACCTAACTGGTGCCAAAATGGCGTTCAGTTGCCTAACATGGTTATCATATAAATGCTATAATAAATTGTTTGTTCTAAAAATATTATCATTTATTGATTGTTATTTTTTTTTTTTAATAACAGAAAATGTTTCGTTTATTCCTTTTTTTTCATTTTGAAATAAATAAATAACGTGTTATTATAGCATGCTATATGTATCTGGTAATCAAACCGATGTTTTCCCCTAGTTGGCATAAAAAATCTCGCCAAACCTGGTGCTTATATCTCTAGTATATTATCTCAAGTATTTTATTTATGTACACTATAATTGTTTTTACATACCACTTACTCCTTCTTGTACATAGAAATAGGTAAGTGGCTCCTTTATGCAGTATAAATTGTATAAATCTTTACAAAATAGCCCCCTTTGCCTCTTTTTGGATCGAATTTTAAAAAAATCAATGTCTAATTCCAGTATTGCTCCCAGGTATGCATACATAGTCCAAATTTCAAAGTTGTATGCCAACAGGAAATGGATGAAAAATGGAAAAAGATGTCACATATGCACCAGGGTACATAATTGGCTTCAAAATGGCATTATTTTAGCTGAGATGGTAACCCGGCTTTATTAACCATTTGAAAAATGGTTGTTGTTTTCGGGAGAATGGACCCGATGATGTTACCACTTTTGAATGATGTTACCACTTTTGAATGATGTTACCACTTTTGAATTTAAATTAAATTCTTTATTTTTAGAAGAATTTTTATTTGAATTTAAATTAAATTCTTTACTTTTAGAAGAATTTTTATTTGAATAGTAAATTAAAATGGTTAAAATCATTGTAATAAAGGAGAAAACTAACAAATTTAAAAATGGGTAGACGGAAATTAACAGATACGGAAAAAGCCGAAGCCAAAGAAATGAATGAACGTGAATATCGCATTCAATGATATTAAACACAATACGCGTACTTAAACAATCATAAAGTGATTTTTATTTCTTCTTTTGCTATTTAAAATAAAAATTTAGTCAACATGTATAAGTTGCTTATTAGTTTGGCGATTCGTATCATTTGGCGAAATTGGTCGACGGGATAACTGAGTAATACTGTATTTGGTTTGGCGCAAAAACGTCTTTCAATGCAGAAAATGATAAAATCAAAAGATTATTGAGCCGCTGAAAACCAATTACGTGTTGAAAGGCGATCACGAAAAAGGAAGCAATTTAATGCCGAACCGATTAATTGTAAAACATCATGTCGCCAGGGCGACCAATCCACTAGCCATGGCGTTTTACTATCGGTCGGTTCTAACCAGGAAAATTTGAGTGCCAATAGTGATTCTAACAAGCCGGAAAATGTTATAGCTATTACTCTTGATTTTCCACCACCTAAAAAGAAAACTAAAAAGCAATCGGCTTGGGAAAAACTGGGAAAAAACTTTTTTGATTCGATGTCTGATGGACCCATTCACAGATGCATGTGCTGCGATCGATTTTGGTTTAAAACCTCCATCACCAAAATTCTGCTCTGTAAAATCAAACAATATATGCCAAAGTCTTACAAGTATAACAGTATATGCCAAAGCTGTATTTTAATAATGATTACTTTTGCACCAACAATGTTAAATAGTTTGAAATGTTTCTTTCGTCGCCAACTTTTATGCTTGGCGACAATAGAGTGATATAACTTAAACGAACCGTACCTTCAAATTGCAGCATGTATAAAGTCATTTATAGCAGTGGCACGGATAATACACAATAAAACAACTGGTATTTAGCTTAAAATGATAGATGAATGTATCGAGTGAAACATTTTTCAAATGGTTGGGGTAATTTCTTAAATTACAATTTTTTTTTTTTTTTTTTTTTTTTTTTTTATTTATTGTTTGTTTATTTACTCATAAAAATATTTATTTACTTTCATTTTCTTTTTTTAATTATATAAAATATTTCTTTTTATAGTTATTAATTATTATTATTATTTTATTTACTGTAAGTTCTTTTTGAAAATAGAAAATAATTTAAAAATGTGTATGTAAGCGTTATTTGAAAACGGAGTTTTCGCCAAATGGGCTTTGAAAAAAATTGCGCCAAATCTGATGCGCTTGTGGTATCCGTGATGAAAAATTAGTGACCAGAATTGACTTCCACACACAAACAAAATATAAGTTAAAAGGAAACATGCAATAAAAATAAATATAAAGAGAAAATGATGTCATAAAAGAAACTTTTTATTTAAAAATTTTGTTTCTAATTTTCACACACGAAATATATAAAATATTCTTCTAGCGATCAAAAAATGCTAAGAGATTATCACAAAATCTCAAGATCAAAGTTTTTACGACATTTTTTTAATTGTATAAAAAAAATAACAGTTTTATTTTCCTGCATGATTAAATTTTAAAATGTTTTATTGCATTCAATATTTCTGAGTGCGTAAATGATTACTATTTACTCCATGTACTGATTCGGTTATCTACGAAAATATCCAGCCGGTGGAAATCACGCGCACCAAATTTCTGTGACGTATGCAAATAAATTGTGCTTTTTTATCAGTTTTTTTAATATAACTTTTAAACTAATTCGAATTAATTTTTAAAAGTAGGTGCATTCACCAGATTACCTTCATAGGTACCTATTGGTACAAACAGAATCAAAATCCGACAAGTACTTTTTGAGATTTGCTTGACGAAAGAATTTTTTTGAATTTTAATATCGTTACGTATCTCTGAGTATAAAGACTTCGCTTCGCTCAGACAATTATGGCTGTATTAAATTTTAAATGTAATTTTTAAATTATTTTTTATTTTGCTACCATTTATTAAAGTATATAAGTAGATGGTAAAAAAAGAAATTTTCTAATATTTACATGATTTTAACAGCAAAAAAAAAAAAAAAATAATTTAAAGATTACAGTTTAAATTTAACACAGCCATAAATTAAAATAATTAGTTTCATGCAAAAAGGCTGCTAAACTACCTTTTAATTGAGGTAATTTATTATAACATGCATTTTAAACATAATACTCAGTTATTAAACAACGTAATTTAGTATATTTACATACTTAAAAACATAGTTATATGGGTCACATAGTGTGTTTGGGGGTTGGTGGGGGCACAATGTATCTGCAAAATCTCTAAATTTCAGTATAGTTTCATTACTGTTTGTCACAGGTGTCACAAAATTGAAAAGTGTAAAAGCACAAATAAATTCTATTAAATACATGTTTTTCGTTTATTTTGAAACTTTAAAAGATTTAATATTACAACTAAATACTATAAAAGAACATTGCGCTTATATTTTGGCAAAGGTGATCTGGAAAACACATGTTAAAAAAATGTATCTAACAGTATTGTATGACCACTTTTGGATTTCAAGAATGAAGTAACATCCTTTTTTGAAAATGTATGTTTTTTTCACACAAAAAATCCCAATATGTTTATATATATAATTTTTTTTTACAAAAAAAAAGCGAAGAAACAAAAGACGATATTAACATAAATTTGGCGCCCCCTCAGTTTCCGCGTCCGGGGCGACCGCCCCCTTCGCCCCCCCCGTTTCATACCGCTCTGAATGAACATACCGGCAGCCCCCCCCCCCCTTTCATTGAAGTTCTAAGATTTTCCATTAAATGTATTCAAATTCAAATAGGCATTAATGATGATTTTAATTATGTTTTACTAATTTAATAAATAGAAAAATAAAACCATGACAATCTCTTTAACTCTTTCAGTATCAACATATATATATGAAAAAAGAAAAAAAACGAAAAAATAATGGAATTTTTGTTTCTAATAATCTAAAAATACATCAAAATACAAATATATTGAAAAAATGAATGTTTAAAACAAGATATAACACTATGTTTATTTAATTTCGTGTTAGTTCAAGTTATGCGGAATTTAAAGCAGTAAAACACTATAAAATCAAAACTAAATATTTCAAAGCTCTATACGAAAGTGACAATTTTACGACTTCTTTTATTATTAATTTTCATTTTTAAAATATCGAAATAGCTAGACTGCAGAATCACATATTGCAAGTATCATGCATTTATATATATATATATATATATATACGTACAACAAATATAACACAAATACAATTTTTTACAGAGAATTAAGAGTTATTGTATACAAAACAGAAAGAAAATAAACGCCACTTACTTATTAGAAAAAAAAACCCAAAAGAAAAACCAAAGCAACAACACTGTTTTGCAAAACTATTTATGTTTACGGCTATCATACAATAGACTCTATTTCTGATTACTTAAATTGTCCGAACTAATTGAATAAGTCGATAAAAGTTCTAAATATGAACTATGTCAGCAATTTCTTAATCATTCATTATTACCGCGAAATATAATCGAAATTCAAAGAACGTTTTTCACGGAACACAACAGAATGTTTCAACAACAGCGCCATTTTGCATAATAATCTTATCCCCCGCGCTGGTTGCATAATCGCACCGACTTGCTCTCGCTGGATTAAAAAAAACACCTGCCGTTGTGTTGATGAATTGAATAAAGTCTTTCAAAGTGCGAATTATAATGATTTGGAGTGATTCAGAACGCCTATTTTTTTTCAAAGAGGTATGATGCGTCATTCGAAGTGTAACGTAACATTTATTTTGGTATTGGCACCCCAAAAATAATATATTTACACCTTATTTCACATCTCATACAGCCGAAGTAAATGTGATAAAACTCTTTATTTTTTACAGTGTAGTTATAATTAAAAAGTATTTGGAACTATCTCAACCCTTCGGCCGTAATGTAACGGAATATTTTAACTGACCCTATATTTGAACTATCTACCCAATTTTACTAAAATTTCTAATGACTCAACAAAATTTGCATCAAATACATATTTAAAATTTCAATCGTTACGGTTGGGTAGTTTTTGTGGAGTTATATATGGACAGACTGATGAATAGTCAGACAGAGGGACTTATCAGACGACGACTGTATGCGCTATGTAGTTATATAATTTTGAATGTACTTAAAAAATAGTTAAATTTAAAAGCGCATGCCAAAATTTAAACAAATTTCAGCAAGTGTTACTAAAAGACAGTATTGTAGCTGATTTTTTTAATGTGTCCATGTAAATAGAATAAAAATGCTATTAATATTCTGTTATAACGTAATCGTAGTGAAACTCGGTGATTTATATCAGTTTCAATCCATCTGCAATAGCGTAATATCATTAACATACTCTTTGAACTTTTCTTACCCATAGACGATTATGTAATCAAATTCTTTTGGGTGCCCCTTTAAAGGAATTTCAATCTCACATACATCATATACAATACCAAACATGCCTAGGGGACCTTAATAAGGTTTACAAATTACATTAAAATAAGCGTATATTTACAGGTATTAGAGCGAGGCCAGGCGGATGTATGGCCACATGGACAAAGAAACCGAATGCATAAACACTTTTCAACTTTGTTGGCAAGTATTAAAAATGCAACCCCAAGGCTGAAGATTGAAATCAGATTAATTCCTTTAATGCCAAATAAATAAATAAATAAATAATAAAGCTCTCCAAAAAACCAGAAAAGAACTCGGAACTTATATATGGCATAATTGGCGCCAGAATAACGTTATTTTGCATGGCTTAGTAACCCTGCTATTGTTGTTTATTTATTAATAAATTGTTTATTTACTTAAAATATATATATATAGTTTTTTTTCAATATTTATTAATTAATCGTGTTTTTATTTATTGTTATTTCCCTTTTAAAATAATAGAAAATAATTGAAAAATATATATGTAACTAATATTTAAAAAAAAAAGATTTCGCCAAATTTGCCCCAAATCCGATGCATATATGATATACCTGCTCTAATAGTACTTTTCTAACATTACCTTTACCTTGGCACTCCAGTTTGGAGTCAAAAAGTGAGATTTGTTGCAAATAGATGAACAGCTGCATAAATAAACCTGATAAACGTTTATGCTTATTTTTACATACTAGCAGGGGAGACCGAGCTTAGCTCGGTCAAAATTAACTTTGTGTTCAACTCGATATAGTATTTTCACTGTGTCATTCACTCGGTATTATTACTGTAAAACATGTTGTTTATTTAGAAAAACAATCAATAAGAAAACTATGTTTTTATACGCATGTTTATAAATTTTACTTGATTTTAAAATTTACAACGAAAGGACATCGATATAAATCACTTTTTTAGCTCGACTCTGATTGGTTTAACCATGCATCTAAAATCCTCTTAAGAATGTATAAAAAAAATTCTTTACATTCTGAAAGACTATATTTTCTGCTAGATATAGCCAAATTTGGAGGCATTCTTTCATTTGGCTCCAAATACGTGTTTTGGTTTTCATAATTTTTATAGTCGATTTTTTAGCCATATGTCGCCGATATTTTTTCAAATATCACCAAGTTATTGGCTTTTTCCATATTCTCGTGACCCTGACTCGTATTACCCAAAATGAGCCACTAATCAAATTTGATCAAGCATGTGACATAGCTCAATCGTCTTCAGGTAATCAAAAACAGTAGAATATAAAATTGAATCAAAATCCTTTAAGCCATTTTTTAGGTAAAATTAGCTTGGCAGCATTCAGCAATGAAGCAAAATGACCCACTAATATAATTTTGTTTAACACTCGACTCAGCCCAATAGTCTTCTCGTGACAAAAACGTTTGGTTTCAAAATTTAGGTAAAATTGATTGAGTCGTTGTTATATATAATTAGAATGACCCTAGCTCATTAAGACCCAAAATGACCCACTAATCGAATTTTCGCGAGCATGTGTCCATCCAAATGGTTTTCTCTTGCTCAAAAACGATATAATACAAAGTATAGTCAAAATGGTGAGTACCATTTTCTATATAAAATTAGGATGACCCATCATGACCAACAAATGACCCTTATAATCGAAATCTCTCGAACGTGTGGCCTAGCTCATTAGTTTTAGCATGCCGAAAAACATTTGATACAAAATTTAGATAAAATCGATTGAACCATTTTTTAGATATAGTTAGTTTGACCCTGACTCCTTATGATCCAAAATGACCCATTGATCGAATTTTCTCAAAAATCTGTCATAACCCAATGATTTTCTTGTGCCCGAAAACGATATAATACAAAATTTAGTCAAAGTTGCGCGAAACGTTGTCTAGATAAAATTAGAATGACTCAAAAGTGGCCCAGTAATCGAAATTTCTCGAACATGTGACCTATCCCAATGTTTTTCTCATGCCAAAAATATGTTGTATACAAAATTTCGTTAAAATCGACCCACCCATTCTTTATATATAGCTTGACCTTGAGCCATTATGACCCACAAATGACCCTTATAATCGAAAGCTCTCGAATATGTGACTTAGTCCATTAGTTTTCTTGTTTCTAAAAATTGTTACATACAGAATTTCGTTAAAATTAATCCTGCCGTTCTTTAATTATATATAGCTTGACCCAGACCCTTTATTATCCAAAATGACCCATTAATCGAAATTTTTCGAACATGTAACCTAGTCCAGTGATTTTATCATGCCAAAAAAATGTTGCATACAAAATTTCATTAAAATCGATCCACATGTTCTTTAGCTATAGCTTGACAATGACCCATTATGACCCATCATGACCCACAAATGACCCTCATAGTCGAAATTTCTCAAACATGTGATTTAGCCCATTGGTTTTCTCATGTCAAAAAATTGTTACATACAAAATTTCGTTATAATCCATCACGCCGTTCTTTAAATATATATAGCTTGGCCCAGACTCTTAATGAACCAAAATGACCCACTAATCGAAATTTTTCGAACATGTAACCTAGTCCAATGATTTTATCGTGCCAAAAAATATTGCATACAAAATTTCATTAAAATCGATCCACCTGTTATTTAGATATAGCTTGACCATGACCCATTATGACCCATCATGACCCACAAATGACCCTGATAGTCGAAATCTCTCAAACATGTGATTTAGCCCATTAGTTTTCTCATGTCAAAAAACTGTTACATACAAAATTTCGTTATAATCCATCACGCCGTTCTTTAAATATAAATAGCTTGACCCAGACCCTTAATGACCCAATATGACCCATTAAAATTTTTCCTCGAACATGTAACCTAGCCCAATGTTTTTCTTGTGCCCGAAAACCATAGAATGCAATTTTTAATCAAAATTGCGTGAGAAAATCTCTAGATAAAAATAGCATGACCCACAATGACCCCAAAAATGACCCACTAACCGAATTTTCTCGAACATGTTACCTAACCCAATGGTCTTCTTGTAATCCAAAGCGATACAATATAAAATTTGGTCAAAATCGTTAGAGCCGTTTTTTAGATAAAAATGGCTTGACCCATAATGACCCAAAAATGACCCACTAATCGAAATTTTTCGAACGTGTGACCCAGCCCAATAGTTTTCTCGCACCAAAAAACGATTGGGTACAAAATTTCCTTAAAATCGATCCAGCCGTTCTATATATATAAATAGCTTTATCCTGACCCATTATGACCCAAAATGACCCAGTAATCGAATTTTCCCGAACATGGGACCTAGCCCAATGGTCTTCTCGTGCCCGAAAATGGTAAAATCCAATTTTTTGCGAAAATCGTTAGAGCCGTTTTTGAGATAAAATTTACCCACACACACACACACAATTTTTGCTCGCATTATAGTATAAGATACATATCGTCACGATATATGTTAAAATTATTACGCATTTATATTTGTTAACATATATCTTTAATAAGGACAAATAGACACAACAAGTAACAAGAAGAACTTAAATTAACTACAGTTAGAAACAGGCTTGGGCAGTTACAGTTAAATTGATGTTGCCATAGTTACGATTATATTACATCTCCCCTTTCAAAAATGTTTTTTTTTTAAGTTCGTTTAAAGATCAAGTCTGTTTACAGGCTTTACAACTCTTTCTGATCTTGTAACAACGGGTTTGCTTTCAGTCATATTGGAAGCAGGCACACTTAGATCCTTTCCGGTAGAAATGTTTGGTTTGTCATCGGAAGTATTAGCAGTAGGATGTTGATTTTTTATTTCTATGGGTATCCTCCTTTTCCTTTCAATTTGAAACTTCAATTTAGTTGGTTTGATTTGGCTAGTATTTCGTCTAAATTCTCCATCAGGCGTCTTCAGATTATATGATCTAGGAGCGGCTTGGGAAGTTACTGTTGCTGGTATCCAATTCCTTGGCGCTTGTTTTAGCATAACACTTTGATTCGGTTGTAATGGAATATTAGAAGATGGCTTAGCATGAAGATCGTGGTAAATTTTTTGTTTCAATCTAGCTTCCGTTAAAATTTCTGTTGTTTGACTCATAACTTTAGGCTTCAACAATTCTTCGGCAATTGGAACTGTGGTTCGAAGGCGTCTGCTGAAAAGACGTTGAGATGGTGAACCTAAGTTTTCTCTTGGCGTGTTTCTAAAATTCAATAATGCTAAACGTATATCTTGGCCTGATAGTTTACATTTTCTTAGCAAATTCTTGGCTGTCTGTACTGCTCTTTCTGCCAATCCATTTCCTTTAGGATACCGAGGACTTGAAGTTTGATGGTTAAACATCCATTCTTGTGAAAATTCCTTAAATTCAGCAGATGAGTAATTAGGAGCGTTGTCACTTTCTAAAATTCTAGGAATTCCATGAACACTAAACCAATCTTTGAGGATCTCTATTGTAGATTTGCTTGTCAAATCTTTTAAAGGTTTGAAATCAATAAAACCAGAATAACTATCAGTGATAAGAAGATAATCTACATCTTGATAAGTAAATACATCAGATGCAAGAATTTCCCATGGTAGTTTAGGAATCTCCTTTGAAATTAATGGTTCTGTCGGAGATGAATTCTGAGTTTTCTGACAAACTATGCAGTTCTCTATCAGCGAAATTATGTCTTTGGACATTCCCGGCCAAAACATGGATTCGCGAGCTCTTCTTAGACAACTTGTTATACCCAAATGTCCTTTATGAAGATTTTCTAATGCTTTAGCTCTGAATTTCTCTGGGATAATTATACTAAGGCCTTTAAATATTAAATCTTTTTGAACTGAGACTTCGTCCAAATATGGTAGATATTTTTTACATGAGTCTGGAACGAAATTTTTGTTTTGGGGCCAACCAGTAGATATAAAGTGCTTCAATAAAATAAGTTCGGGATCTGTATTTGTGAGATCTTGTAAAATTTTTAAACCAGCGTTTGTAGTTGGGATTGAAAACAGAATCTGGTAATTGCTCTCCTCTAGCAAATCTTCATTATTGCAATCTCTGCTAAGTAAATCCGCTATATACATTTCTTTTCCACGTTTGTAGCAAACTTTTGGAGCATATTGTTGAACTTCTAAAAAGATCTTTCGAAGTCGCGGTGGAATTCGATCTATTGGTTTGTTAAAAATCGATTCCAATGGCTTGTGATCAGTTTCGATGATTACCTCATTTCCATAGATGTACTGATGAAATTTTTGGCATCCAAATTTCATTGCCAAGGCTTCTTTTTCTATCTGAGGATAAGACTGTTGAGCTTCATTCAGAGCTGTAGATGCGAAAGCTATAGGTCTTCCATCTTGGAGTAGTACAGCTCCTAATGCAAAAGAACTAGCATCAACTGAAATTGTAACACTTTTGTTCGGATTATAGAACTTAAGTGAAGGCGCTTTCTTTAATAATTCTTTGATTTCTGCTAAATCTCTGTCTAATTTATTATTCCAATTCCATACTGCAATTTTCTTCAATAATAACCTCATGTTATGTGTTTTTTCCGAAAGATTAGGAATAAATTTATGCAGATACTGAATCATACCAAGTAATCTTTGTAACTCTTTTTTGCTAGTTGGTGTTTTAATTTTATCTATGGTTTCAACTTTTTCTGGATCAATCATAATACCATCACTTGTTAGGATATGTCCTAGAAACTTTACTTTATGAACTTCAAATTCACATTTGTCTTTATTAAGTTTTGCTCCTGCATTTCTTAGTGCTTGTAGGACTAATCGAGTATTTGAACGGAGAGTATTAGTGTCAGACGCATGAATCAAGATGTCATCCATTGAATTTTCAACTCCTGGTATACCTTGTAAAATTTTGGCTATTTCACTTTGAAAAATTTCCGGAGCTGATTTTATACCGAATGGAACTCGAAGAAAGGAATGTCTTCCCCAAGGAGTACTGAATGTTAAGAATGGTTGGGTATGAGGCGAAACTTTCAATTGCCAAAAGCCCTTTTTCAAATCTAATTTCGTGAAATATTTTGATCCACCTACATTAGCGGTAACCTCTTCTAAAGTTTTTAAAGGAAATTGCCTTCGCATGAGTATTTTATTCAAATCAGAAGGATCGATGCAAATTCTTATTTTTCCTTTCTGTTTCACGATAACCATGTGGTTACAAATTGGTGTAGCTTCGTCTACTTTCTTAATAATCCCATCCTTAACCATTCTATCAAGCTCTTGTTTCACGATTTTTCTTATCTTAAACGGAACTCTTCTTGGTGGTTTGATCTCTTTTTGAGCGCATTCTTCAGAAAATTCGGCTGTGTATTCAAAATTTTTTATACACCCTATTCCTTGAAACAAATCCTGAAATTCCTCTTCCAACGCGTTAACTATTTCAATTCTTTGGATTAACCCTGCTTCGATGCAGGTAATTCGACCTAGGACTGGACTAATCCCTCCATGTGCTATTATTAACTTAAGTTGCATATGCTTATCTTTAATTCTACAAGAAACTATAGATTCTCCTGCCACATCAATAGCATGACCCGAATATGAGAGGAGTTTGCGGATATTTGAAGGTTTTATTTCTATATGTAATTCTTTTGCTAAGCGAAATGGTATAACATTACACTGAGCACCAGTATCAAGCTTCATAGGAATAGCCTTATTGTTAATTATCACGGTCTCGTACCAGTCAGATTTATTAACATCGACGCTTGCTATCAGGAAATTTTTATCTTTCACAATCGTGTCGACATTTTCAATTTCTTGTACTTTATACTTTTTTCGGATTTTTGACCTACATTTCTTTGCAAAATGGTTTTGTTTTTGACAAATCCTACATTTCTTGCCAAATGCTGGACATTCATTAATTTTATGGGTACTACCACAATTTCTACAATCAGTTATCATTTTAAAGATTTTAGTATTAGAATTAGGCTTATCTATCTGTGAACTAAACTTATGCGACTGCATGTATTTTTTCGATATCGCAGAAATTACTGGTTGCGATTTATTATCATCAACAATATTTTTTAATTGCTTTGAAGCACTTTCAGAAGCTAAACAAATCTGTACGGCTTTATCTAAGTTTAAATCAGCATCGCTTAAAAGCTTTTCACGAACATCGTTGTTTTCAATTCCTACAACAATTCTATCACAAAGTAATTCATCTTGCATAATCCCTAGCTTACTGGAAAACCAGGAAAGAAATAGTGCGAAAGAAATTCGTAGTGCGTATGTACGAAAGTCACATACGCACTACGTGGCGCGATTTTTTCTCCCGTAAATTGGCAAAAACTTTGATTTGGTGGAAGTTTTGAATATTGCTCTAAATGTTAATATTTATGGTGTATTGTGTTATTTATGTATTTTATTCTATTTATTATTTTATTTATTATTCTATTTATTATTCAGGCCCCACCAGTTTCCGAGAGGTTCTGACCTCAAACTGGTAGACGGTAGGTGCTGGGTTCGAACCCAATCGCGACCGTCGGCCTAGCCGTTCGAAGTTTTCCGTGGTTTTCTTCGAACCTTGCGTAAATACGGGTTAGGTTCCCTTAGAAAGACCCCCACGGAGGGCATCCCACCCCATAGGGCCTATATCCCATAGCGTAGATAATCGGCCGACAAAAATACACCAACACCAACACCATCTATTTATTATTCTATTTATTATTCTATTTATTATTTATAACTGTTTACTTATTGCTTCCACTGTTGTTTCTTTTTTAAATAGATTGATGAAACAAAATAAATGGGTTACCATGTGAGACATTCAATCACCATTTTGTTGCAATCGCGCCAACTTAGAAATCATATGACATCTGTGGCATATTTATGTTTTCATAAAACTTAACCATAAAAAAATACGTGCAATCACGCAATAATCGCAGGGGAAGACACATTGCTTAATGAGAAATAATTTTAAGTAATCTATGTAAAAATTATAACAGAATATAATCTATGATTAAAAGTAATATCTAAAGAACGCATGTCAAACACGTATTTTATTTAAAAACGAAATAATTGTTTCCAATCTGCACGCGTGAAATATATAAAATGCTAATGGCAATTAAAAAATGCTATTATAATGATTACCGCAAAATCTCAAATACTAAGTTACTAACAAGGAAGGTCTCCATTGGGGGCACACTCAGAATTTTTTGAAAAAAATACGAATTAAACTACTCATGTAGGTAATAAAAGATCAGTGAAAATTAGCGGCGGAATTACATTATTAGATATGTAAAAAAATAAAATAGTTTGGAATAATTGGCGTGAAAAGCTGAAAGCGACGCGGGATTTGGCGAGCAGTGCATTTCCTCGCCAAAAGCAGACGATTTTAACGAATCTGAAAATTGATTTTAATTGACTTCACTGTTAAAAATCTGCAGCATTTACTTCAACGTCACTCCACTACTTTTATAGAATATCTCTCTTCTGACCAATGAGAATGCTCCATAGCACGGTGAATTGACCGTGTCATACACTGTTAAATATCTGATGCATTTTGTTGCAACGCACTCCACCGCTGGCATATAATATCTCTATTCCAACCAATGAGAAAGCTCCATTTCATGGCCAAGTAACCGTTCTCTATACAAGCAAGGGAGTGCGTTGCAACAAAATGCAGCAGATTTTTAACAGTGCATTTTTCAATTTGGAACAATTTTAATCAATTTAAATTGTGTTTTAAATGATAAAATATATTAATTTCATTTTGTTATAAGTACATATAAACGTATATGACAAAATTACACTTGAAGTAAAGTAAAAATTCAAAACTAAAATTACTTAAACTAAACTTATTTAAATAAATTGAACATAGAAAGTTTTTCTTAGAAAAAGTATTCGAAGCGTAAAAGCGTATTTTTCAAAATTTCGTTTTTTCGCCAACCGGAGATAAATCGCCAAATAAACGAAATTTTTATTATTTGTTCACGGACATTATAAGGAGGTTCCGCCGAAATTTTTTTATAAACATATAGAACTATATGAGAAGAACATTCTGTAATTTTTTCAGATTTTTCTAAGTATGCCCGTATGGAAACCTTCCTTGTAAGTATTATGGCTTTTTTGTTTTAAATATATAAATAAATAATAATAATAAAATAGATTTCCTTTCCAATTTTTTTATTTCATTTAAATATGTTTTATTTTAAGTAAATAAAAATTGCATGCGTATTTTCTTTTCTCCATGTGCTCGAATTCTGGAATTTAACGAAAACATCCAGCGGGTGAAAAGTGACGTACATCAAATTTCTGTGACGTATGCAAATAAATTGTGCTTTTTTATCAGATTTTTTAGTATAACTTTTAAACTATTTGGAATTAATTTTTGAAAGTAGGTGCATTCACGAGGTTATCTTCATAGGTACCATCTGGTACAAATAGAATCTAAATCCGACAAGTACTTTTTGAGATTTGCTTGACGAAAGATTTTTTTTGATTTTTAATATCGTTACATACTCTGAGTATAAGCCTTCGCTACGCTCAGACAATTACAAACCTCAACATTTTAGTTACTTCTATAGCCAAATTCTTTTGTGTGTCCCTATAAATTTTATATGAACATCATAGTCTATAGTAAGAAAATTATCGTGTACTCCAGTAATTTATATCAATTTCAATATGGTAAAATTACTGTAAAGTTAAAATATATTGCAAACGATTTTTCCCCATTAATCGCAATGTAGTAGAATCATTTTCAGTGGCCCAGCCCTGTAAATGAACCGAGAATGCTGCACATTTAATTTTCAATACCGAAATGCCACAGTAAATCCTAATAACATGTATTCATTTCATCTGATTCATTTCATATTATTATATTTACACGAGTTATAGCACGGCCAGATAGACAGACGGGATGACAGATAAACTGAATTCATAAACACTTTTCAACTATATTGGAACGTTTTAAAAATTATTGGCAGAAAAGTACTTTTTTCACATTTAAAAACGGAATATACGTGTTTCAAATGAATACTATCAACAGGATTACAACATTATTGAACAAACTTTTCGAACTTTTGCATAACAGAATTATGATCTTGAATTATTGCCATTTGTAGAATAACACCAGCGTAGACGCGCATAGATACGTTTGTCCTTTATAATATAAGTATAATAGTTACTTAAAAGTGTTTACTTGTAAGATAACGTGACCACTAAGAATACATAAAAGAAACATAATAACCCAGAAATTGGAAAATACTTACAGAGAGAAGAAACTGAAAATATCAATACAAAATCTGTCACTGGACATAGATCAACGTCATCTAGCTTCCATATAACTGACCCATGGAGATTTTTTCCTTGTATATCGTTTGCTCCACATCGAACGTTGCCAAAATCTTCGATCTATATCAATTAATAAATAAAAATTCATTTAGAATGTATTATAGCAAAAGTAAACATCAGAATCTAAACTACAAGAACAAAATAAATTCGTATGAAAAATTTAATTAACCATTAAGGAAGACAATACTTAAAATTTGTCAAAATATCTATTTTCTTTTTTTAATATTAACTGAGAGTTTTGTTTAACTGCGAATAGTTTGACACTTCATTTTTACCTACACGGCAATTATATCGCGAGATATTGTAAATTTTGTTCACAGATCCATCGCAATTACGAGTACAAATGAAAGCTTTTTTGTTAATTTAGAGATTTTTTTCTTGTTATCCATGGTCTATTTATTATTTTTGTGCATGGATTCAACATTCAAGTTCTGTGATGTGCATCAAAAACTAATCATATCTAGTTTATTGAAGGTGTCACAGAATTTAAGGTTTTGTAAAATTCCATACAATAATTCTTGAGATAGCGCTATTTCGATAATCACGAATGATGCATCATGGCAGCCCACCTTATGAGCGATTTGCACCAAAAAGTAATCAGCGCATGTTGTATCAAGTACTAAATAAATCAGAAGTTTTATGATAATGCATACATTAGTTCTTGAGATATGATTATTATGGAAATTGTGAATAATGCCGTATAACAGCGCCACCTGTTGAACGATACATACAAAAAAATCAAATCTAGTTTATATCAATGATAGCTGAGGACGAGTCGGCCTAGTTTTTAATTTTTCGATTTTGTTTGTATATTTTTTATATTACGATAGTTTCAATTTCAGAGCCAGTTTAAACCGGCATTGAAAGTTAAAGTAATTTTTTTCTAACCTGAAACCCAAACTGAAAAAGTAATAACTAGGCCGGTTGTGGATCATCCTCAGATATCTTGTGCAAAAAAATCATGTATAAATATTAAAATTTGGGCGAAATATTGGAAAAGAACGCCCCCATAGACTTTACATTATCATCCAGGTATTTTTCTTTGCCTAGTTATGGGTCCTTAAATTGCACCGTCAGGTATAAATCAAGACACCTCAGACAACAATAGATAAAAAACATGTTTTAAATGTCAATTTAAGCATAAAAATCAGAGAAACTTTTAATGCAATATTTATTTTTATTTATTTATTTATTTATTATTATTATTATTTTGCCAAGAACCCCCTTAAAATTCTTTACATATATGAGAGTTCTTACGATATGAATATGGGATATTAGCCAATTCTTGAAGCCAAGTGCATCACAATCACATTGCCAGGGGTTGCCAGACAGAGATATCTGCTTGAGATTCAGCTGGCTGTCCATTATCGACATCGGGAATCTCCTTAAGTTGTTGTTAGATAGGTAAAGTTGGACGAGATTCGGAGGTAGCTGTGCTGCATCTAGGTTATCCAGACTGTTGTTTTCTAAGCTCAGTCCTAAGACATTGCCTCCGAGGCGTAAAGAAGAATCAAGGTTCTGATACATCACACGATAACGCCGGTCATCAGAGGAGAACATTTCATTAATCTAAAACAGTTTAAGAGCCGACACTAGTCACTGAAAAAGACCCGGATGATAATATTAAGTCTATGGGGGCGTTATTTTCAAGTATCTCGCTCAAATTTTAGCATTTTTACATCTTTTTTTCTATGGGATAGCTCAGGACGGCTAGTTTTAGGGCTAATTTTTTTCAATTTTGTTTTTATATATATACAGGGTGTTTAAAAATGGCCGGCATATTTGAAAAATCAATAAAAATTAAACGGGCAGTGATAGAAATACACCGTTTGTTGCTATATGCTTGGGACAACAGTAAATTTTCAGGCAGACAAACTTTCGAAATTAGTTACAATTTTCAACAACAGATGGCGCTGCAGGCGATTTGAAAGAAATATTGCAGTTGCAATAGACGTCATACTGGAGGTCACACACTAGAAATAGACAATTCTGATTGGTGGAACTACCCTGACCTCCATTTGAAATACAATGGCTATCAGTTGATTGCAAGTTCCCTACAGAAGAAAACGCAATCTATGAGTCGTCTTTCTGCTGTAAGCGTTTGCTGTGAAAAAATGGCTTATTCCTTAGAACAGAGGATTTTTGACTTGAAAGACCAGGTGTAGCTCCACAATCCAGAAACAATTGAAGAACTGAAGAGTACATCTCTTCTGCATGTAAAGCCATCCAGTCTTACACATTTACAAAGACTTCTGGTAATAGACTATGAGACTATGCCATATTATTGCTGTGTATGATGGATATGTTTAAAATATCGTACTTTAAATTTTTCCGGACTGCAGAGCCATCATTTGTTGAAAATTGTAACTAATATTGAAAGCTTGTCTGCCTGAAAATTTACTGTTGTCCCAAGCACATTGCAATGTGTATTTCTATCGCTGACCGTTCGGTTTTTATTGATTTTTCAGATATACCGGTCATTTTTGAGACACCCTATATGTATATATATTTTTATTAGGATAGTTTCAATTTCACAGTCTGTTCAAACCGGTTTCGAAAGTTAAAGTAATTTGAAAAAAAAAATCTGCAACCAAAATCGAAAAATTACGAACCATTCTTAAAACTAGTCGTCCTCAGTTATCTCATGCAAAACGATGATGTAAAAATGTTAAAATTTGAGCGAGATACTTGAAAATAACAGCCCCCATAGACATTATCATCCGGGCTTTTCTGAGCGACTAATGTAGGCTCTTTAGAGCATTATGTTTTACTTCATTGCATTTGAGTGACAAAGTAATCATTAATTAATTGAATATTAAAACCATTATTGAAAGAAAAAACTTAAAATTCAATTATATGAGGACCTCAGAAGCCAAAGATGCAAGTGGCAAAAGATCGATTTAGAGTGAATTGAGTTCAAAGATAATTGACGTTAAGTTTGAAAATCAATAACAATTGATTGAATTGCAATTGGAAACTGCCGCTTGTTTCATTGTGGTCTTTGAACTCTTATTTCAGTAACTGTGAAAAAAGTGCAATTTTTGTTAAACTTACAATTAATCAACATTAATTGATATTCGGCAAAAGTGGTTGATCTCTAGAACGCAGCACTTAATTAGAAAATCTCTCATTACCTGACAATTTCATTACCTGAAAAGAAAGAAGCTTATTTCCAAGTCGCTTACTTCGCTTCTTACTTACCCATCATACGTAGTATGGGGTAAATCTTGCAATCGTTTTGAAAATCGAAAAATTTTTTTTGACGAATTTACACGTTTCAGATACGGGAGATTTTGAAAAACATATTTTTAGAAAAAAAAAGATTGCCGTCCGTCTGTCTGTCTGTGTGTTTGCAAACGCTCTATCTCCCGAACAAATTGAGATAGAGACTTGAAACTTTGTATGTACTTAGTATGTAAGAATGGGACGAAGCCTATTTAATAGAACTAACCTCGATTATCCGGAACTATTTTTTTCGGACTCTCGAAAAATTCGTTCTGATGAAAGGTATATATAAGTTTTCGAAATGTTTTATTTTAAGGAATGGACTTAAAAGGCAATAAAATAACACAAATTTTGTTTTTAGAAAGAAGTCGATCGGATTATTAGTTGCCAAAATATATGTAATCCTGTTTTCCACATTCTTCGATTTTTCATGACCCTGTATTTCATTCAAATTGCAATTCAGAGGTATATTTTAATTGCAAATGAGACGCTTAATTCGACGCAGTAAACTGTTAGTTTATATTATTATTATTTTTGGAGTTATAAGCATGTTTCTTTTACGTAGTTCGGTATTACATGTGTAGTTTTTCCATTTTATATAATTTGTCGAAATTGGTACATCAGCAATTCATTAATAGAACATTACTATGTATATTAACAATGTTTAAATTTTTTTTGGAATTGCAATGCATTGTATAAATAGTTTTCACATGTTTTATTTTCATATGCATATCCATGATGGGTAAGTATTACGGTGGCCCCCAACGACTAGTTTTCAATTTTGTCACTTATACCCCTTGGCTTCTGAGGTCCTCAATATAACATCGAATAAAAATAAAATTACCTCAGTGTGGGATGAAAAGTCCCGGTATACGTGTCACTTAAGATGCTCAGAATTCTTCACAGCAGTTATTTTTTATTATAAAATTTTCAGTATTTAATCAGAGCATTTTCGCTATTCATTTACAGAAAATTTTCTGATTTGAAAATCCGGGGGTAAAAGATTAAAAATTAAGCAAAATGCTCACGTCGCAAAGTGGTCAAGTTAAAAAAAAAAAAAAAAAAAATACGTGTGGCACTTGGGGATTGCCGTGGTAAAGCTATTGCATAACATTTTTTATCAACTTATGCAATTATAATTATTTATTTATTTTTTATTTATGCAGTTTTTTAACCATTTGAAAAATGGTTGTTGTTTTCGGGAGAATGGACCCGATGATGTTACCACTTTTGAATGATGTGGTCACTTTTGAATTTAAATTAATTTCTTTACTTTTAGAAGAGTTTTTATTTGAATTTAAATTAAATTCTTTACTTTTAGAAGAATTTTTATTTGAATAGTAAATTAAAATGGTTAAAATCATTGTAATAAAGGAGAAAACTAACAAATTTAAAAATGGGTAGACGGAAATTAACAGATACGGAAAAAGCCGAAGCCAAAGAAATGAATGAACGTGAATATCGCATTCAATGATATTAAACACAATACGCGTACTTAAACAATCATAAAGTGATTTTTATTTCTTCTTTTGCTATTTAAAATAAAAATTTAGTCAACATGTATAAGTTGCTTATTAGTTTGGCGATTCGTATCATTTGGCGAAATTGGTCGACGGGATAACTGAGTAATACTGTATTTGGTTTGGCGCAAAAACGTCTTTCAATGCAGAAAATGATAAAATCAAAAGATTATTGAGCCGCTGAAAACCAATTACGTGTTGAAAGGCGATCACGAAAAAGGAAGCAATTTAATGCCGAACCGATTAATTGTAAAACATCATGTCGCCAGGGCGACCAATCCACTAGCCATGGCGTTTTACTATCGGTCGGTTCTAACCAGGAAAATTTGAGTGCCAATAGTGATTCTAACAAGCCGGAAAATGTTATAGCTATTACTCTTGATTTTCCACCACCTAAAAAGAAAACTAAAAAGCAATCGGCTTGGGAAAAACTGGGAAAAAACTTTTTTGATTCGATGTCTGATGGACCCATTCACAGATGCATGTGCTGCGATCGATTTTGGTTTAAAACCTCCATCACCAAAATTCTGCTCTGTAAAATCAAACAATATATGCCAAAGTCTTACAAGTATAACAGTATATGCCAAAGCTGTATTTTAATAATGATTACTTTTGCACCAACAATGTTAAATAGTTTGAAATGTTTCTTTCGTCGCCAACTTTTATGCTTGGCGACAATAGAGTGATATAACTTAAACGAACCGTACCTTCAAATTGCAGCATGTATAAAGTCATTTATAGCAGTGGCACGGATAATACACAATAAAACAACTGGTATTTAGCTTAAAATGATAGATGAATGTATCGAGTGAAACATTTTTCAAATGGTTGGGGTAATTTCTTAAATTACAATTTTTTTTAACCATTTGAAAAATGGTTGTTGTTTTCGGGAGAATGGACCCGATGATGTTACCACTTTTGAATGATGTTACCACTTTTGAATGATGTGGTCACTTTTGAATTTAAATTAATTTCTTTACTTTTAGAAGAGTTTTTATTTGAATTTAAATTAAATTCTTTACTTTTAGAAGAATTTTTATTTGAATAGTAAATTAAAATGGTTAAAATCATTGTAATAAAGGAGAAAACTAACAAATTTAAAAATGGGTAGACGGAAATTAACAGATACGGAAAAAGCCGAAGCCAAAGAAATGAATGAACGTGAATATCGCATTCAATGATATTAAACACAGTCAACATGTATAAGTTGCTTATTAGTTTGGCGATTCGTATCATTTGGCGAAATTGGTCGACGGGATAACTGAGTAATACTGTATTTGGTTTGGCGCAAAAACGTCTTTCAATGCAGAAAATGATAAAATCAAAAGATTATTGAGCCGCTGAAAACCAATTACGTGTTGAAAGGCGATCACGAAAAAGGAAGCAATTTAATGCCGAACCGATTAATTGTAAAACATCATGTCGCCAGGGCGACCAATCCACTAGCCATGGCGTTTTACTATCGGTCGGTTCTAACCAGGAAAATTTGAGTGCCAATAGTGATTCTAACAAGCCGGAAAATGTTATAGCTATTACTCTTGATTTTCCACCACCTAAAAAGAAAACTAAAAAGCAATCGGCTTGGGAAAAACTGGGAAAAAACTTTTTTGATTCGATGTCTGATGGACCCATTCACAGATGCATGTGCTGCGATCGATTTTGGTTTAAAACCTCCATCACCAAAATTCTGCTCTGTAAAATCAAACAATATATGCCAAAGTCTTACAAGTATAACAGTATATGCCAAAGCTGTATTTTAATAATGATTACTTTTGCACCAACAATGTTAAATAGTTTGAAATGTTTCTTTCGTCGCCAACTTTTATGCTTGGCGACAATAGAGTGATATAACTTAAACGAACCGTACCTTCAAATTGCAGCATGTATAAAGTCATTTATAGCAGTGGCACGGATAATACACAATAAAACAACTGGTATTTAGCTTAAAATGATAGATGAATGTATCGAGTGAAACATTTTTCAAATGGTTGGGGTAATTTCTTAAATTACAATTATTTTTTTTTGTCTTTGATATTAATTCAAGTTTTTTCTTTTTCTTTGATATTAATTCGAATTACACTTTTTGAGCATGATGACCGATAAGAAAACAAATTTTTTATTTGCTGGAGCCCTATCATCTTCACATATTTAAAAAATATTATTCTTAAATAAAAAGTTGAGAGCTTACTTTTTGATCTCCGTAGTCCTTGCTGCACTTGATAGTTGAAGATGACTTCAGTGAGGAGGTAGTGGGAAAAAAAGTAGAGGTGTTTGGAGAGAGGAGAAAAAATACCTATCAGAAATTTAATAGATTGCACTGTTTGGTTTTACTGATTTTTAATATGTTAGGTCTTTTATTAAGATTTAAGAATGACAAAAAACTTAGTTTTGCCAAAAATCGCTAAGGGGCGCTGTAAACCTATTTTTATGAATTGGGACAAACTCTAGTTAAAGAGACAATATTAAAGATATCTTACACTATGGTATTTAAGTAGTTATTAAAGAAGTCGAAAAAGTTATAATTTTTGTTTTAAAACGGTGGCAACCAAAATTTGAAAAAATGTTTGAAAGTTAAACTGTTTTAATAAATTAGGCTTTAAAAGTTGTTTATTAAAACATAGTTGTTTTAGTTTTAAAGTAGTTGGTGATTTTAATAGGGTTGCCCCAGGATGCCCCCATATCTTTGCCCCCCCCCTGAAGATATAAAAAAATGGAGATAGCCATTTTAAAGAACGGAAAAAATCAGTTCGGAAAATTTCGGGCCATTTGAAAATTATTAACCCCTAAAAATGTATTTACTAATATTATTTCATGTTTTTATTTCAATAATAGGTAGGTTCCAGCAATGTAATCGCTAAATCCGCAGCTATATGTTTACTGTTTAGTATTTAGAAGTTGGCAACTCATTGTAACCATGACATTTTACCCATAATTCCTCTCTCCAAAGCTTATTAAGTTTAATTCAATTTTCTTTTATTGAATAAATGAGAAGTCTGCCGAAATCTGCCGAACTGAAACGACGTTAGCCGGAGTGTTAGGTTTTTTTTTCTCGTTACGGAATTTCTAGATTCGGTCGCCGCGCTCAAAGCCCGCGATAAAAGCTATGCAATAGCTTAAAAACTGTATAAATATATGCAGTTTTTATAAATATAAAAAACATATAAATTACATTCGTTGAATTACATTCAGTTTACTAAGAAATATTAGTAAAATATAGATAAAAGGATATACAGGGTCACGCAAAGAACTGGATACATGGTTGCCTTTGGATGATAATTTCTAGAAATGTGAATTGAGTACTTTAAAGAGTATTTTCGTTTAAACAAAATTTTAACAAAATACTTTTGTGTATTAATGGTACTAGGTAAACTACAGGCCTAAACAAAAGTATTCAAGTATGTTTCCATTTATTAGTATAAATTGTTGAAAGGAAAATTTCAACCTGTTGGGGTTTTCTTGCTAAATTAAACTTTCCCTTTATATAGTCTATATATCAAGCAACAGATCAAATTCATGGTTCTTTCAAAGTATTGAAATACATACTTAGCTATGGACAGTAATACCTTATTTTCCTGGATAACGAAGTTTTGCTAAATGTTTCAAGAAGTGTTGGAAAGTGTTTCATAATCTATGCTTAACGCATGATTTTTCTTACTTGTTAGCCTACTAGTCTAAGAGATATAGTAAATTCAAATGACAATTTCTATTTTATTTATTTTTTCTTTTTTTTAGTGAAACTCAAACGTAATTTTCGAACCTATCTTTTTTGTTTCGTCTACGGTGTTTCAATCACTGAAAATAGTTGTTTTTTGTACTATCACTTATTTCGTAGATTCAATGTTTGGGACGATTGATTTTCGGCCCTACAACTATGTTAATACTTACTTCCAGCTGTGATAAATTATTCCGCATAAAATGCGGGACAAGTGCTAAATTCGTGGAGCTGCAGTCAACAAACATTGAAAGACCACCTTCATAGTCGGTACAAATACATGAACACACATCTGGACAGTTGAGATGTTTTCTTTCCTGTTGAGATCCCAAACACATCCCCTTTTTCTCGTCATCTTTAAGCATATCAAAAAAGGGCATATTGTTGCAGTCACATATCAAAGGATTGCCTATTTAAAGAGACACATAACTGTTAATCATCTATCTATCTCTATATAATAAAACACAGTATAACGTATGCTGCTCCAAATCGTTTTTTTCCCGCCAAAAACTGTCATCGGAATTGATGTTTCTACCGAGTGTGTGGCCGAAGCATGACAGCAAAAACAGAAATTTGCCAACAAAAGGCAACTAGTCGTTGGGAGCCACCGTAATACTTACCCATATATGCATATATAATGTATGAAAATAAAACATTTGTAAACTATTTATAAAATGCATTCCAATTTCAAAACAAAATCTAAACGTGTATTTAAATATTTTTATTATGCATAGTAATGCTCTATTAATAAGTTGCTGATGAATCTATTTCGACAAATTATACAACACGCCAAACTACTCAAGTTGTACTAAATTACTAAAGAGAAACTTCCTTATAACTCCCAAAATAATAATCTTATTAACTAACAGTTTATTGCGTCGGATTAAGCGTCTCATATCCCATTAAAATATATCTTTGAATTGAAATTTGAATGAAATACAGGGTCATGAAAAATCGAAGAATGTGGAAAACAGGATTACAGATATCTCGGCAAGTAATTATTCGATCGACTTTGTTCTCTATGCAAAATATGTGTTATTTTATTGCCTTTTATGATCACTCCTTAAAATAAAAAAATTGAAAAATTTTATGTACCTTTCATACACCTTTCATATACCTTTTTATATGTTTTTGAGAGTCCGAAAAAAATAGTGCCGTGTAATCGAGGTTACTGATGTTAAATAGGCTTCGTCCAATTCTTACATACTAAGTACATACAAAATTTCAAGTCTCTATCTCAATTTGTTCGGGAGATAGACCGTTTATAGACACACAGACAGACGGACGGCAAATTTTTTTTTCTAAAAATAGGTTTTTCGAAATCTCCAGCGTTTAAAACGTATAAATCCGTCAAAAAAAAATTTCGATTTTAAAAACTATTGCAAGACTTACCTTATACTACGTATGATGGGTAAGTAAAAATGATATTCTTTCTTTTTTTTTCGAATGGGGGGGGGGGGGGTTAAAAGAAGAAAATACATATTGAAAGTGCCATAAAAATAGTAATAATTATTAAATATTAGTATTATTGCAATAATTGCAGCAGACTTTTTTAATTACACAGTTTTATTGTATATTTGTTAAAATTTTGTTTTATTAATAAATCTTCATTTTGTTATGGTATATTTGCCCCAAAGCTTCATTTATTCAGGAGTATTGTAAATGCTAATAGTGTGTTTAATAGAACAAAACCTATCTCAACTTTGCTCGTTTAAATGCACTAGTACATCGAACCCGGGGTTCTCGGGTCACAGAGTAAAGGTGAAAAACTTTTTTTTATTTAAAATTGAAAAGTGTAATAAAATTTTATGTATGCTTTTTAAACTGCCAACTAATTCCAAACAGCAATTTTATATGAAACATATTAATTACGTAATCAGATAAAGCTTTGAAAATTATCGATACTTCCGTATTGGACGCAAGATAGAAGTTATTAGACAAAGAATAAAATTGCGTTCTTTCAGTTTTTAAAACCAACTAAGAAAATATGACACACAGATATTTTTTAAAATACATTTTGTAAAGGTTAATTGATGTATCTTTTGTAAAGTAAGTTTACAACGAACTAAAAGTCATTAAGTTGATAGTTAAAAACGAAAAAAACCCAACAACATTCACCGGGTTTTATAACCGACAATATTTTTTCATAACAGGTTTTTAATTGCTATTTTTTTCAGTTGCTATGAACAAATGGCAACCAAAATATACAGTGATCTGTTATTTTCCATGGAAAAAAGAGATAGATGGAGGTGCAGTATGCAATTAAAACGATTTGAATGGGCGTTATTCTACCAATCTAAGTCTCTTATTCGGCCCAAACAACACAATCACGTGGAACAGAGGCCGAATTCTTCAACATCATTTTTTCTCTAAAATAATGAAAAAAAAAATTGGTGTCACTTCCAGTCAATAAACTGAATCTCCATTCTTTTTTTTTTTTTTTTTTTTTTTTTTTTTTTTTTTTTTACTCTATGGCTATTTTTCCTTTATTTCCCACATAAATGCGATACTCAAGTTGCCACCATTAGAGAAATTGAACTAAAAACTACAAAAAAATTTAATAACTCAAAAACAAATTGAGATACAGTTTTCTAACAAACTGCATTTAAAAGAGCATTTTTTTCTCTATAAGATGGTTTAAAGATTGAAAACGTGCTATGTTTAGAAGTGAAAAAATTTGCAATTGCGAAAATTGCGAAACCGAAATTTCATCGGAAAGTGTTGCCATTCAAAACATGACGTATGCGTTACGCACAGATACGTTTGGCCTTTATTATATAGATTTAATATCATTTGTTCATTTAAATGCTAATTTTATTTTAATCAGTTTTTCTTGTCCAATTTATGTGAAAAACACAATTTTTACCCACCATCCGAAGATGGACATCTACATCAGTCTATATTATAAAGTACAAACGTATCGATGCGTAACGCTGGCGTCATTTTGCGAATGGCAACACTTTACGTCTGAATTTTATTTTAATTTTCAATCATGGATTTTTTACTTTATTAAATATGAGATGGAACCCTTCGAAATTCGACGAAAGAAAATCTTTGAAAAAGAACTGTTTTATTTATTTATAATAAATCAACAAATTTAGTTAAATAAAAAATACATCTTATATTGGTCAGTCTATTTCTCAAGCAAATATTATTTTGAGCTAAAATTAACAAAACACTATAAATCTCAATTATTCAAATTATTAAAAAAATAAAACCGAAATTCACTGGATTTTATAACAGAGGCTTTTTAATTTTTTTTTTTCAATTTTGAGAAAAAATGGAGTGATTCTGTTGCCACAATTACAAAATTGGTACTAAAAACTATAAAAAAAATAATAAATCAAAAATAAATTGACATACAGTTTTGAAACAAATTGCATTTAAAAGAAAATTTTTTTCTCTATATGACAGTGTAAAAAATAAAAATATGTGATGTTTAAAAGTTTAAAATTTGCAGTAGTAAAAATTGCAAAACCGAAATTGCAGGTAAAAGTGCTGCCATTCGCAAAATGACGTATGCGTTACGCGCAGATACGCTCGGCCTTTATAATATAGATTGAATAGAACAAATTATTGTAACCGAAACTTTTTTCTTTTTCCGTTTTTTGATGTATTTACACATTTTAGAAGCCAGATATACCAAAAACCTTGTTTTTTAAAAAAATGTCTGTCTATCCATTCGTACGTTTGTATATCCGTGTGTCGTCATTGTACCATCGAAAACTATATGATGATACGCATAGAATTGAACCAAATTTTTTGCATGTTTTTTGACTGTGGCAAGCAGGTTTTTCTTCATTTTTGAAATATTCCGCTGAAAGGGAGCTGTAATAGCGATTTTTGTGCCATTTTCAATATTCTACCTCCGAAAAGTGTATGAAGTTATGCACAGAAATGAACCAAATTGTTTGTGTAAGTGTTTGACTATGATTAGTAGGCCCTTCCTGAATTTGAAAAAAAAAAATAAAAATAAAAAAAAAGAGAAATCAACGTTGTAAAAGCAATGTCAGTGCCATTTTCATTATTATACCTTCGAAAAGTCTATGAAGTTATGTATAGAATTGAACCAATTTTTTTGTGCATGTTTTTACCTAATGGTCAGCGGATGTTCATTGAATTTGGAAATATTCCGAGGAAAAGGAGCTCTTTGATAGCCATTTTCGCATCATTTTCTCAATTCGCCATATTTTTATTGCCTATCGGCTTGTGCAAAGATGGTAACTCGCGCTAAGCCGACTATTTGCAAACAGCAAATGACAACAGAGTAAAAGAAAACTATTAATATTAATAAATACCGTGATCGAGATTAACTTGTTTTTACGCCGATTTATTGAGTGAAGCAGAAATATAAGATGAAAATCAAAGTTGGTGTAGTGTTGAACTAATAATATTAAGGTATTAACATGTATAATTACTTTCTGAAAATTTTAAATGTATTTAATTATATAATGTAGATTTAATTAAGTTTTGATAAAAAAATTTAATTAAAATAATTAATTAAAAGAGTTTAATTAATATGTAATTATATAATTATTTACCTAATTCTTTAATACAGTAACAAGGAATTTAGTTAAAATTTAATTGTGCGATTAATTATGATATTCTTTAATATAGCAATAAAGACCCACCTGCTAATTCCATGCTTTTCAAAGTTTTGGGTAGTTGATTCCTCTTCATTAGCTTGATATCATTGTGAGTGACATTTAGATATTGAAGCATTTTTACTCCCGCTAACACCGTCCCCAGAGTCTTGATCTGGTTCTGATAGAGATGAAGCTGACGAAGAGATTGAAGCCCCCTAAATTCACCTACGGTAAAAGTCTGCGGAAAGAGAAATTTCATTTCTTGATATTTAAAGGTCCCAAAATAGTCACAGAAAAAGACCCGATGATAATGTAAAGTCTATGGGAAGCGTTCTTTTCAAATATCTCGCTCAAATTTTAATATTTTCGCATAGGATAGCTGAGGGCGATCCGCAACCGGCCTAGTTGTTACTTTTTCGATTTTGGTTTCAGAATTTTTTAAAATTATTTTAAATTTCAAAACCGGCATAAACCGGTTCTGAAATTGAAACTATCATAATATAAAAAATATATATACAAAATTAAAAATTTAAAAACTAGGCCGGTTGTGGATCACTTTCAGCTATCCTATGGAAAAAAAGAAAAATCATGTAAAAATATTAAAATTTGAGCGAAATACTTGAAAAGAAAGCTCCTAAAGACTTTAGATTATCATCCGGATCTTTTTCTGTGACTAGTGTTGCGTCTTAAAGAGACAATATTACGATCTTAAAATATTACGAAGGTAAGCCCGAAAATAAGTTTTCGCTGGCGACTGGGCCAAAGGTGTGGACGAAGGACGAAAAATATAATGAAACATTAAAGATAAAACGTAACTTTAATTTCCTACTCAAGAGCCAACTGAGCTGACACACTTATCAGCTACAAAAAACCCTCCAGGAAAAAATTCTGGGCTGTGCACCATTCTAGCCCCAGTAGATTTGGACGGAAGATGCGTTTTGAATTCATGGTCAAAGCAGGCAGTGATGAGAACACGCACTTTTAAATGTCTGCTGCATTTTGTTGCTACGCACTCCGCCGCTTGTACGTAGACCCCTTGCACGTGACGTCATATGTTTCATCTGGTGCCCAGACATAAGGCAAATGGGGTGTTTTCACAATTGTAAACATAGTGATCTGCGTTTCATTTTTTAAGTACTTGGGAAAATAATACAAGAATAAGAAAAATCAAAATTAAACAGAAAGACCACACGTGCTTTAAACGGCAAACGAAGAGTTATGTTTTGTTTGGGCTCCATATGTGCACCAGATTATAGTATAAGCCGTGACTGTGACGTGAATGCAAGGGGTCTATAATATTTATATTCCGACCAATGAGAATGTTTCATAATGCAATCAAATAACCGTTTTCTATGCAAGCGGCCGAATGCTTAGCCAAAAAAAAAAAAAAATGCAGAAGATTTTTAACAGTGCACTAATCACTCAAGAAGACCCGACTAATAATGTTAAGTCTATGGGGCTGTAATTTTCAAATATTTCGCTCAAATTTTAATATTTTTACATGATGTCTTTTGGATAGGATAGCTGAGGACGATCTACAACAGAGCTAACTTTTACTTTTTTGATTTTGGTTTCAGACTTTTGATTAAAAATTACTTTAACTTTTAGAACCGGTTCTGAAATTGAATCTATCGTAATATTAAAAAAAAAAATAACCAAAATCGAAAAGGTAAAAGTTAGCCCGATTGTGGAATGTCCTCAGCCATCCTACCCAAAAAACATCATGTAAAATTATTAAAATGTGAGCGAGATATTTGAAAATAACAACCCCATAGACATAACATTATCAACCCGGTCTTTTCGAAAGACTCGTGTGGCGCCTGAAAGCAGTTGTTTGCTATATATGTATTACACTGTATTGAGAGTAGACATCCATAATCGTTACGTGGAAATCTATGGGGCAAATGCTATGTCAAAACAAATAGTGCAGAAATGGTGCCTCTAATTCAGCGAGGGGTATCAGCAAATGTGGGATAGACAAATGCGTGGACAAACATGTACTGACATTACAGATGAAAGCAATGCTTGGATACAGCTTTGGAATCAAAGCTAATCTCACAGGCCGTTCAACGTTTCTTTCGTATGCAGAAATTTTTTTTTATGGGTTTTTCTTTTAAGTTGTTTAGGGATAAGACAAATGTTTCAACTTTCTGGGGACTTACGTAGAAAAACAAAATTACGTCGTATCTTTAATGTTTCATTATATATTTTTTCTTCATACATATGTCTGTCCACAGTCGCCAGAGGAAACTTATTTGCAGACTCACCCTCGTTCATAACGGATTAAAAACAATTTCAAATATACAGATAATTCAATTACTAGCAGGGGAGACTGAGCTTAGCTCGGTCAAAATTAACTTTGTGCTCAACTCGATATGGTATTTTCACTGTATCATCAACTCTGTATTATTACTGTAAAACATGTTTATAATAGTATTATTTAGAAAAACAATCAATAAGAAAACTATGTTTTTATGCGCATGTTTATAAATTTTACTTTATTTTAAAATTTACAACGAAAGAACATCGATCTAAATCACTTTTTTAGCTCGACTCTGATTGGTTTAACCATGCATCTCGAATCCTCTTAAGAATGCATAAAAAAATTCTTTACATTCTGAAAGACAATATTTTTTCCTAGATATAGCCAAATTTGGAGGCATTCTTTCATTTGGCTTCAAATACGTGTTTTGGTTTGCGTAATTTTTATAATAGATTTTTTGGCCATATGTCGCCAATATTTTGTCAAATATCACCAATAATACAATAAGTTATTGGCTGTTGCTATATTCTCATGACCCTGACCCGTATTACCCAAAATGAGCTACTAATCAAATTTGATCAAGCATGTGACATAGCTCAATCGTCTTCAGGTAATCAAAAACAGTAGAATATAAAATTGAATCAAAATCGTTTAAGCCATTTTTTAGGTAAAATTAGCTTGGCAGCGAGTACACTAGATCAGCAATGAAGCGAAATGACCCACTAATATAATTTTGTTTAACATGCGACTCAGCCCAATAGTCTTCTCGTGACAAAAAACGTTTTGTTTCAAATTTTAGGTAAAATTGATTGAGTCATTGTTATATATAATTAGAATGACCCTAGCTCATTAAGATCCAAATTGACCCACTAATCGAATTTTCGCGAGCATGTGTCCAAGCCAAATGGTTTTCTCTTGCTCAAAAACGATATAATACAAAGTCAAAATATATATAGTAGAAATATATATAGATATAGTCAAAATGGTGAGTACCATTTTCTATATAAAATTAGCATGACCCATCATGACCCATCATGACCAACAAATGACCCTTATAATCGAAATCTCTCGAACGTGTGGCCTAGCTCATTAGTTTTAGCATGCCGAAAAACATTACGTACAAAATTTAGATAAAATCGATTGAGCTGTTTTTTAGATATAGTTAGTTTGACCCTGACCCCTTATGATCCAAAATGACCCATTGATCGAATTTTCTCAAAAATCTGTCATAACCCAATGATTTTCTTGTGCCCGAAAACGATAAAATACAAAATTTAGTCAAAATTGCGTTAAACGTTGTCTAGATAAAATTAGAATGACCCAAAAGTGGCCCACTAATCGAAATTTCTCGAACATGTGACCTACCCCAATGATTTTCTCATACCTAAAATATGTTGTATACAAAATTTCGTTAAAATCGACCCACCCATTCTTTAGATATAGCTTGACCTTGACCCATTAAGACCCACAAATGACTCTTATAATCGAAAGCTGTCGAATATGTGACTTAGTCCATTAGTTTTCTCGTTTCTAAAAATTGTTACATACAGAATTCCGTTAAAATTGATCCTGCCGTTCTTTAATTATATATAGCTTGACCCAGACCCTTTATGATCCAAAATGACCCATTAATCGAAATTTTTCAAACATGAAACCTAGTCCAATGATTTTATCGTACCAAAAAAATGTTGCATACAAAATTTCGTTAAAATCGATCCACCTGTTATTTAGATATAGCTTGACCATGACCCATTATGACCCATCATGACCAACAAAAGACCTCATAGTCGAAATATCTCAAACATGTGATTTAGCCCATTAGTTTTCTCATGTCAAAAAACTGTTACATACAAAATTCCGTAATAATCCATCACGCCATTCTTTAAATATAAATAGCTTGACCTAGACTCTTAATGACCCAAAATGACCCATTAATCGAAATTTTTCGAACATGTAACCTAGTCCAATGATTTTATCGTGCCAAAAAAAAACGTTGCATACAAAATTTCGTCAAAATCGATCCACCTGTTCTTTAGATATAGCTTGACCCTGACCCATTATGACCCATCATGACCCACAAATGACCCTCATAGTCGAAATGTCTCAAACATGTGATTTAGCCCATTAGCTTCCTCATGTCAAAAAACTGTTACATACAAAATTTCGTTATAATCCATCACGCCGTTCTTTAAATATAAATAGCTTGACCCAGACCCTTAATGACCTAATATGACCCATTAAAATTTTTTCTCGAGCATGTAACCTAGCCCAATGTTTTTCTCGTGCCCGAAAACCATAGAATGCAATTTTTAGTCAAAATTGCGTGAGAAAATCTCTAGATAAAAATAGCATGACCCACAATGACCCCAAAAATGACCCACTAACCGAATTTTCTCGAACATGTTACCTAAACCAATGGTCTTCTTGTAATCCAAAACGATAAAATATAAAATTTGGTCAAAATCGTTAGAGCCGTTTTTTAGATAAAAATGGCTTGACCCATTATGACCCAAAAATGACCCACTAATCGAAATTTTTCGAACATGTGACCCAGCCCAATAGTTTTGTTGTGCCAAAAAACGATTGGATAGAAAATTTCCTTAAAATCGATCCTGCCGTTCTCTAGATATAAAAAGCTTGATCTTGACCAATTATGACCCAAAATGACCCAATAATCGAATTTTCTCGAACATGTGACCATGCCCAAAGGTCTTCTCGTGCTTGAAAATGGTAAAATCCAAATTTTTGCGAAAATCGTTAGAGCCGTTTTTGAGATAAAATTTACACACACAGACACACACACACACACAATTTTTGCTCGCATTAAAGTATAAGACTAGCAGGGGAGACCGAGCTTAGCTCGGTCAAAATTAACTTTGTGTTCAACTCTATATAGTATTTTCACTGTGTCATTCACTCGGTATTATTACTGTAAAACATGTTGTTTATTTAGAAAAATAATCAATAAGAAAACTATGTTTTTATGCGCATGTTTATAAATTTTACTTTATTTTAAAATTTACAAGGAAAGGACATCGATCTAAATCACTTTTTTAGCTGGACTCTGATTGGTTTAACCATGCATCTCAAATCCTCGTAAGAATGTATAAAAAAATTCTTTACATTTTGAAAGACAATATTTTCTGCTAGATATAGCCAAATTTGGAGGCATTTTTTCATTTGACTCCAAATACGTGTTTTGGTTTTCGTAATTTTTATAGTCGATTTTTTAGCCATATGTTGCCGATATTTTGTCAATTATCACCAAGTTATTGGCTTTTGCCATATTCTAGTGACCCTGACCCGTATTACCCAAAATGAGCCACTAATCAAATTTGATCAAACATGTGACATAGCTCAATCGTCTTCAGGTAATCAAAAACAGTAGAATATAAAATTGAATCAAAATCGTTTAAACCATTTTTTAGGTAAAATTAGCTTGGCAGCATTCAGCAATGAAGCGAAATGACCCACTAATATAATTTTGTTTAACATGCGACTCAGCCCAATAGTCTTCTCGTGACAAAAAACGTTTTGTTTCAAAATTTAGGTAAAATTGATTGAGTCGTTGTTATATATAATTAGAATGACCCTAGCTCATTAAGACCCAAAATGACCCACTAATCGAATTTTCGCGAGCATGTGTCCATCCAAATGGTTTTCTCTTGCTCAAAAACGATATAATACAAAGTATAGTTAAAATGGTGAGTACCATTTTCTATATAAAATTAGGATGACCCATCATGACCAACAAATGACCCTTATAATCGAAATCTCTCGAACGTGTGGCCTAGCTCATTAGTTTTAGCATGCCGAAAAACATTAGATACAAAATTTAGATAAAATCGATTGAGCCTTTTTTTAGATATAATTAGTTTGACCCTGACCCCTTATGATCCAAAATGACCCATTGATCGAATTTTCTCAAAAATCTGTCATAACCCAATGATTTTCTTGTGCCCGAAAACGACAAAATACAAAATTTAGTCAAAATTGCGCGAAACGTTGTCCAGATAAAATTAAAATGACCCAAAAGTGGCCCACTAATCGAAATTTCTCGAACATGTGACCTACCCCAATGATTTTCTCATACCAAAAATATGTTGTATACAAAATTTCGTTAAAATCGACCCACCCATTCTTTAGATATAGCTTGACCTTGACCCATTAAGACCCACAAATGACCCTTATAGTGGAAAGCTCTCGAATATGTGACTTAGTCCATTAGTTTTCTCGTTTCTAAAAATTTTTACATACAGAATTTCGTTAAAATTGATCCTGCCGTTCTTTAATTATATATAGCTTGACCCAGACCCTTTATGATCCAAAATGACCCATTAATCGAAATTTTTCGAACATGTAACCTAGTCCAATGATTTTATCGTGCCAAAAAAATGTTGCATACAAAATTTCATTAAAATCGATCCACCTGTTATTTAGATATAGCTTGAGCATGATCCATTATGACCCATCATGACCCACAAATGACCCTCATAATCGAAATTTCTCAAACATGTGATTTAGCCCATTAGTTTTTTCATGTCAAAAAACTGTTACATACAAAATTTCGTTATAATCCATTACGCCGTTCTTTAAATATAAATAGCTTGACCCAGACTCTTAATGACCCAAAATGACCCATTAATCAAAATTTTTCGAACATGTAACCTAGTCCAATGATTTTATCGTGTCAAAAAAATGTTGCATACAAAATTTCATTAAAATCGATCCACCTGTTATTTAGATATAGCTTGACCATGACCCATTATGACCCATCATGACCCACAAATGACCCTCATAGTCGAAATCTCTCAAACATGTGATTTAGACCATTAGTTTTCTCATGTCAAAAAACTGTTACATACAAAATTTCGTTATAATCCATCACGCCGTTCTTTAAATATAAATAGCTTGACTCAGACTCTTAATGACCCAATATGACCCATTAAAGTTTTTTGTCGAACATGTAACCTAGCCGAATGTTTTTCTCGTGCCCGAAAACCATAGAATGCAATTTTTAGTTAAAATTGCGTGAGAAAATCTCTAGATAAAAATAGCATGACCCACAATGACCCCAAAAATGACCCACTAACCGAATTTTCTCGAACATGTTACCTAACCCAAAGGTCTTCTTGTAATCTAAAATGATACAATATAAAATTTGGTCAAAATCGTTAGAGCCGTTTTTTAGATAAAAATGGCTTGACCCATAATGACCCAAAAATGACCCACTAACCGGAATTTTTCGAACATGTGACCAAGCCCAATAGTTTTGTTGTGCCAAAAAACGATTGGATAGAAAATTTCCTTAAAATCGATCCAGCCGTTCTCTAGATATAAATAGCTTGATCTTGACCCATTATGACCCAAAATGACCCAATAATCGAATTTTCTCGAACATGTGACCTAGCCCAATGGTCTTCTCGTGCCCGAAAATGGTAAAATCCAAATTTTTGCGAAAATCGTTAGAGCCGTTTTTGAGATAAAATTTACCCACACACACACACACAATTTTTTTTCGCATTACAGTATAAGATATAATTAAAAAGCTCAAAAAATTATTTTAAAAAACATTAAACATATTTCGAACTTGCCTTATGTTCCTCTTCAGTAACTTAGCCGCCCTTAGCGATCAGTTTTGGTCTTCCTTTTTAAATGTATGCTAAGGAATCTATCGAAGAATACTAATGTTGTGCAATCGAATTCAAGCAGCGATCCTGTGAAAGCGAATTCAAGCAACAATCGAAGTAAAAATCACATTATTTGAATCACGTGCATCACGCACCCAATAGTAAAACGACTTTTCCCAGATCTGAAAAATTTTACATCAACTCTTAGCACTTTGAAAGGCAAGCAGTTGCATTTGTGTAATGCTGAATTCCCACAGAAATTTGGGGATGGGGGGATTGCAAAATAAAGAAAAGCAGCTCTTTTCCTGCAAAGATATAAAGGTAAAAGTTAATTAAAAGTTTCTGGTGCAAATCTTAGTCACGGGAAAAAACTGAATTGTCGAAACAACTAAATTTTAGTTAATATGGTTAAAACCAAGGGTTTTGGTTGAAATGACCAAATTTTAAAGAAAAGAGTGTTGAATTAACAAAGGCATTTGGTCCGTCCAAACACAATTCGGTCATTTCAACTAAAATATTTGGTTGGAGCTATATTAATCAAACTTTAGTTGTGTCAACCAAACAGATTTTTCCGTGAATAAACTTTTATAGGGTATCTTATATCCCACTGCACTTCAAAGGGTTTTAAAGACTGTAGCTTAAAAATTTTACAGCGACTGTTTTCGCAGCCGAGATGCTAGTACTTCTAGTTACTAGTTCTAAAATACACTTTTAAGGGGGGGGGGGATTTTTTTCATTTGACTAAATTTTGTTCATCTCTGTCCTCTGTCTGTCTGCCATAGATTCCGTACACAAAAACTATATACGTCTGAGAGTTCAAATTTTGTGTACTTACAGCTGAATACCTCTTGTCACACAACAAATCATAAAATTTTGAAAAAGACTATTATTTTTTATTTTAATAGTTGCACGCAAATTTAAATAACTATAAAAATGATTATGTATGTATCATAAATTAAAGGATAAAATAAATCATGTGAAAAACGCGCTTATTTGTTTTTACTTCATCATATTATTATTTTTAATTTGTCTAGACGTTGTGAATTACAACATACACATCACAAAGCAGATGCATAATCAAATTGATTATTTACTCACAAAAACTTCGTTCAATTCGTAGGATCGAAAATAAAAAAAAAATATATCTGGAATGGTTTTTAGCACTTTCCAACAAAGTTGAAAAGTGCTTATGCATTCGGTTTTTCTGGCTGGATGGCCGTCTGTCCACGCTCTAACTCTCGTAAATATATTCGGATTGCCATGAAATTTTTGGACCTAATTTAGGTTTACTCTAACACGAACCCTATTGAAAATGAAGTTTCTACCATGATTAATTTATTCACAGGGACAGTATAAAGCTTTCTATTACATTACGGCCTATGGGAAAAAATCGTTTCAAATGAATTTTAACGTTAATAACATTTTCCAAAAGTTTGAAAAGTGCTTATGCATTGTTTGAATAGTGCTTATGCATTAGGTTTGTCTCTCCGTCTGTCCGCGCTCTAACACCTGTAAATATACTCGAATTGCCCTGCAATTTCTGTCTGTTATTGAAGTTTACCCTAGTACGAACCTTATTGAAAATTAAGTTTCTACCATGATTAGTTTATTTACAGGGAGAGTCAAAATTTTTCCATTACATTATGGCCTATGGGGAAAAATCGTTTCAAAGGCGTTTTAACGATGTTACACCCTGTCAAACATATTAAAATTTACATGCATTTAAGAGGTGCACTAAAATATGAGGTGAAAATATAGCTATTATTCCTTTACAGGGCCACACAAAAGAATTCCATTGGATAATGGCAAAGGGGGGAATAGGGGGCGACGTTTTAAAAATGTATTAAACTGTTTCATGTATAACAAAATTGATATAAGTCACTGAGGCTTAATATAAATTATACTGTACTGTATTGCATAATATGAAGTACATTGCATTTACAGGGACACACGAAAGATTTCAAATAGTATATTCCGGACGGTATATGTGTCCGATGATGGCTGATAGGTGGATGTAATGCATTTTAATTATGATATATGCTTTTAAGTTTCACTAAATTTTTGCACATCATAAGGGTGTGTATAAATGTTATAGTTGGTATACAGGGCTATCCAAAAAAGCTCGCCAACGTTACTGAGTATGAGCGTAAATTACTTAAAGGTGGTTCTTAAGTAAGGTATGCATGTTTACGCTGAACTGCATTCAATTTACAAAGAAATGTTTGCAGAATATAGATAAATTGATATACAGGGCCACGCAAAGAATTGTCTACATGGACATCTATGAATGATAATTTATAACAAAGTGATTTTAGTTGTTTTAAGAGTGTTTTAGTTTAAAATGAATTTTACCTTCCTACTGACGTGTAATAAATATACAAGGTAAAATACAGTGCTGAACAAAAGCTTTCAAGTATGTTTCCCATTTATTAGTACAAATTTCTCAAAAAGAAATTTTAAGCTTTTTTCTTGCTAAACTAAATTTTCTCATTTTATAGTAAGTATATCAACTGACAGATCAAATATAGGGCTGTTCAAAAGCATTGGAATGCATATTTGGCTATATACCCTTATTTCCGTAATTAATGAAGTTTTGTTAAAGATTTCATGAAGTGTTGGAAGGTGCTTCTTAATCTATGCTTAAGACATGATTTTTCTGACTTGTCATCGTTTTAATGCGGTTTTTGTCGAAGTCTTGCTATAAATATTATTAGTTAAATATGACAATTTGAAATAGGATAGGGATAATTTCCAGGAGGCTCATTCCTAAATATAATTATGCTGCCATTTATGCAAGGAATAATTCATTTTCTTTTGACAATTTTCGTTTGTTAGTTTAATGATATTTAATGATACTATTTTGAAGGAGGTATTTATTAAGAGAAATCCTCTGCGCGATCTGCGAACACACTTACCCAGAATTTTTTTTCTTTTTTACAGTTTGTGGGCTGCGGGAATATCAAGGAAACGTAATTAATTCGAAATTAATATTATATAAATTGAAAGGTTACCTTTATTAAGTTATGCGTTAGGAACAACGTTCTAAGATTAGACAAATATTTCACGCTCCCATTGATGGAAATGATCTTGTTGAAACTCAAATTCAATAGCTGAAGCGAGGAGTTGAGAGGCCTGAAAGTATCCGTATCCATCCAACGTATTTGGTTTTCTTGGAGAAAGACCTCCGCATAAGGAGTAGCATAGACTGACAGGAAATTCTCATCGGTGAGAAACTGGAGTTGGTTTCCGATCATTTCCAGTCGCTGAAAAAGTGAACCGCTCAGGCTGCCATTCAAATTTAGTATCTTGTTTCCATTCAGTTTTAGGTCGCCAATCTTGAAAGCAGAATCTAAAACATTAAGAATCAGAATATGAAGTTTTGAAATAAAAATTGAATGCATATATTCGCTTTTGCTGAAAGTAACTAAAGACATTTCCAGCTCTTAACCCGGGAGAACTCGCTAATTAGAATTTCTCTCACAGTGCCCAATTACTTTTCTTTTACTTTATATTCACTTAATATCAACTTTTTTTCTTTGGCTTATTACTTTTCTTCACAAAAGAGGTAAAGTAATCGAAAAATTTAATTAAAATGAAAAATGTTTTAAATAAGAGTCTTAATAAGGGTACGATGGAGAAAGAATATCTCATGCAGCGAGTTCTCCCGGGTTAAGAGCCCATAGTAGTCACTTAAAAAGATCAGAATAATAATATTAAATCTATGGGGCTTTATTTTCATATACCTTCCTCAAATTTTAATATTTCTACATGATTTTTTTGCACAGTATAACTGAGGACGCTCTACAACCGGGCTAGTTTTTACTTTTTTCGATTTTGGTTTCAGATTTTTCTTAAAAAATTACTTTGACATTCGGAACCGGTTCTGAAAATTAAAAGTATCATAATATAATAAAAATATAACCAAAATCAAAAAGAAAAATATACCTCAGATATAGATTGTCCTAAGTTATCTTATGCAAAAAAAGTCGTGTAAAAATATTAAAGTTTGAGCGAGATATTTTAAAATATCGCCCCCATAGACTTAACACTATCATCCGGGTCTTTTTCAGTGACTCGAGTGTCATCTTAATTCAGACAACAACCATTTTCAGCAAAGAAATAATAATTCAGGTATTTCATGCCAAAAGTAGCAAAAGTGGTTCGTTCGTACACTGCAAAAAATAATTGTTAGTTTTACGGTATAATACTGGCACCCTTGCTGCCAGTATTATACTGTAAAATCTACAGTAATAAACTCTAAAACCAGCCGTAATATACCGTTAAGCAGTAAAATGCGGTATATTACTGCTACTATATTTATAAGACTGTACACTAATGCTTATTTACGGTTTATTACTGTTAATTTTACGGTATAATACTGGCAGCTGGGACGCCAGTATTATACTGCAAAACTAACAATCATTTTTTACAGTGTACTATAACGAAATTTTAAATATACAGTCGACTCTCGTTAATTCGAAATCGGATAATTCGCTTAATTCGAACTAAATACGAAGTCCCGAAATTTTCAGCGGCAAAATAACGTTAAAAATTTTCATTAATTCGAACTCATTTTCTCTCGACTTCGTTTAATTCGAACTAACGAGAATTCCGATTTTTCATTTTTCTCTTCTTTCTCACGGATTTCAGATTATTTGAATAACTTTCTTCCTTTGATTTTTGAGAAAATTGTTCCGAACACGTAGACATATAATCTAATGCATTTGATATCCACTTTCTTAGTGCCCCGTCTGTCCATGAGTGACACTTTAAATTTTTCTTCCATTGTGCTTGTTTCTAATCTTTTAATTAGTTTATGTATTTATACATTCTATTGTAAAATTAAGTCATATTCTAATGATAACAGACGAAATAAATTAAAAAAACACAATAACATTAATTCCTTTGTAATAGTACCATATTAAGCATGTTTTCATATCATATTTTTCATAATTCGAACTTCGGATAATTCGAAAATTTCTTGTAGTCCCGACGAGTTTTCGAATTAACGAGAGCCGACTGTATTCAGATTTTGATGTAAAAGTATTCAGTACTTCTAATATAGTAAAATATCTGAAAACTTTTGTATACCATTGTAAGTATTATCTGTTTTCTATTGTACAGGAAGTAACTTATAGTAAACCTCAGCAACGCATACAATTTCATAAAATGTCAAGTAGTTTAATATTATTAAAACGCGCCCCAAACAACATTTCACCCCATACCATTATTTAATGGAATACTTTTGTGTAGCCCTGTATGTTAATAACAAACATTCTTTGCACAACAGATTGTGCAGAATGTATGTTTTTGTATATACTTCATAGATGCATGTTATTTTTTATTATGTTCGAAAGCGTGTAACATCATTAAAATATACTTGAAACTATTTTTCCCTTTGACCGTAATGTAATGGATAAATTTTGACTATCCCTGTAATTGAACCATCCATCCGAATTGCAAAAAATTTTAAATGACACGATAAGATTATGTTACAATTATAAATTTTAAATTTCAAACAATTCGTTTCGGTAGTTTTTGTGTTGTTATATGCGGATGGATGGACAAACAGACGAACAGATTCCCTTGAAAAGTGAATCTAAAATATAAAGAAACAGAATATGAGCCAAACTAATAAAATTTGCGAAAAATCAGCGTAAAATCAAAACAATAAGTAGGACGCGTTTCGAGCTGGAAATTTTAATAGTTCGTCATCGGCCAAATTAAACACTTGTCCATAAGTACACAAGGTCGCAAATTGACTTCATTTCAGTGAAATGAACTTCATAAATAAACATCGAAAATCCACAACATTGTCCCTTTATGGGCAGACACTAACATTTGGACAGAGTGTGGGTTTGGGGTCTGGGAATCATGATTAGTGAAAACAGACAAAAATTACGCGGAAGTGTTTTTTTTTCGGACGGCTGCAATAGGTAGCATTTTACTTTTTGTAATGAAAATATTTAATAATTGACGTAAAAATTTCAAAATGCTAAAGACATACCATGATTTATGTCATTTGCAGAAAATGACGAAGATGTTTCTCGAATATGATTGTAACTCAGGTCCAAAGTCCATATGTAGAAATCCCATCCGTACAATTTCTTGTTTGAGCTGAGCTGAGTTGTCTTGAAATTAAAAAGTCTAGAGAAACTAAAATTTGTGATATTGTTGAATTCCAAATATATTTGCTGAAAAAGGAAGAAAAAAATTATTGAATCCTTCTTTCATCAATAATACAGTAAACTGCCTATAACCGAAATGCTCGGGAAATACATCGTCCCGGATAATCGAGTTAAAAAAAACCTTGCTGAAAAATTCTGTATATTAAAAAGAGTAACGAAATGGAAATGGATTAATAAAAGTCTGCGGAGATACCGCAGAAGGGGTTACCATCGGGGGGAGGTTCTGTCGCCAAGTTTGTATGAAATGAGGAATTTTCACGTTTTCTAATTTTAGCTAAAAACAATAGAAAACTAAAAGATATGGCGGGCAGTGAATTTTTTTTTTTATTTTGAGCTGTAATTATTGATTTACAACGGTGTTTACATGACACTATTTACCGTGTCGCGAAAACGGCACTTTTCCTACGCCGTCGGTTGTGATGTCATCGTTCATGATAACACACACGCGTTCCGAAGGACTGTGTTGATTACTGCGATTGCGATCATGATACGAGCAATTCCATCTCAGCTCAGGCAGGGCATGTCAATTCACCATCACAGATTTTTTTCAAAAAAATTCAGTAGTTAGAACTAAGTGATTTATAAAATTTCCTAAAAGGATTTTTCCCTAAAAAATTTATTTCTCTGATTACAGTACTTTAAAGTTCATGATAAAATTGGCAGTTTTCAGAAAAACTGAAAAACGCTTTATTTTGAAATGAACACAATACCAAACATATTCAACATATTAAGTCAATTTATTTTTTATAAACAGTTATTAAAAAGAAGTTTACTTTGGCATAGTTTTAAAAAATATAGTGACATTTTTACTTAATAAAAAAAATTAGATTTTAAGTACAAAAAATGTAGTTATTAGTGAATTTAAGATTTTTTTTCAGTATGAAAAAAAATATTTTAAAGACAAACATTGATGGCAATCCAAAGACCTTTAATGGGAGTTTTACAGCAAATTTTATTTTAACTCTAAGGTGCTTACAACTTTTGTAATTCAATTTTAAATTATGCAAAATTTTGTAAAATCACTACTTTTGACATGCAATTTCTCAAAAACACCTTTTTTAAAATTCTGATAATATGCTCAATTCATACCTTATTAGTCTCTAATAAATACCTTACAAGCAAATCGTGTGTTTTTGCTTAGAAAATTTTATATGATTTTTTGAAAATAACATGTTGTGTGTATTTTTAAACAGACCACAAAGTCAAGCTCTTCCTTATTTAACTAACTTGTAATGTAATTAATATTTCAAACTAAAAAATACATCACTAGTACATAATTATTACTGTTAAATTATAGCTAATCATTTGCTTAAATTTAAAAATGCGTAAAATACAGCCAATAATAAAATTAGTATTGATAATAAATATGTCATTTCATTCCATACTCATAAATGTGTTAAATTACTCTACAGTGTGTTAAATATTTTGTTATGTAGTTTGGATATAATATATTAATATGCAAATACATACATTACAACTGAATTAGATTTTTTTTTTTTTTTTTTTTTTTTTTCAAGTTTAGGTTTTTTCCAATCAGTTTTTTTTTTCAGAAAACCAGAAGATCAAGCTCTTTCTTATTTCTCTGAATTTATAATATTATTTTTTAATGAAAAAATAATAATATGCACATTATTATGGCAGATAAATATAAGCTAATCTTCAAAAATTCCTATTCATAAAATTAAATAAGTCAAACCCTTTAAAAAAATCTGTGCTTGTAATGCATTTTGACTTTGCTGAAAATTACTCACTAATACTGCCAAATGAAGTACAAAGCTACCACTGGCAGAATACTCAGATATCGTTATTTACCTGCACAGCATATTTTAGAGAAGAAATAAAGAGTTTTATCATAATTTCTGATGATTAACTCATGATACAGCTGATGCTGTTTGTGACATAAAAAAAGTAAAAAAAGAATTCTTTTAGTTGTACCAATTACAAACGTTGGAATCACCTGTGTATATATCAGATGGAGCTGGAGCACATTTTAAAAACAAGTAGCAGTTTTATGAATTGCACAAAAATAAAATTGTACTGAAGTAGTGGATATTTTCCGGTACTGCCCATGTTAAAAGTGCATGTTATGCTATTGGGGAGTGAGACAAGCACTATGCGACAAAATTTAATCTCCAAAAAGAGCCAATAAAAGCTATCCAAGATTCTGTCTCATTTGTTGCTGAACTATCTTCCCTGCTAAAAAATAACATTCTAGTCCATCCAGACAGAAATATTATTCAATCCTATAGAACTAATAATGAGAAAGAATATGCTAATGCAAAATCTATTGTTGGTATTAGATCTAAACATTATAAAGTGATTGTAAATAATGAAAATTATATGGAACGAGCAAGTAAAAATGAATTGACAAAAGTTGAAACCTTCAGCCAAATAAAAAGACAATATTCAATACATAGTTTCCAAATCGGTGATTTCATTGGATGCATTTATGAAAATAATTGGTGGATAGGACAAATCAATGGTATATCAATCACAAGAACTAAATGACATTAAAGTATCATTCATGTACCCAACATGGTCCATAGATAAAGCATTCCAGTGGCCAAAAGAATCTGGAAAGAAAAAATATGAATGTACCATTGGAAAATGTGCTTCTAGAAACAGAAAAACCAGTTACAATAGGACAATCTGAGCGACTTCATACCTTCATCGATAAGGAGTTGAAGTTAATTTAAGAAACCTTCACTACCTAATTCTTCTGTTATGTATGTATTTGCATATTAATATATTATATCCATACTATATAACAAAATATTTTACACACTGTAGATGAATTTAACACCTTTATGAGTATGGAATGAAATGACACATGATCAATACTAATTTTATTATTGGGTGTATTTTACGCAATTTTAAACTTAAGCAAATGATTAGCTATAATTTAACAGTAATAATTATGCACTAGTGATGTATTTTTTAGTTTGAAATATTAATTACATTACAAGTTCGGTTAAATAAGGAAGAGCTTGACTTTGTGGTCTGTTGAAAAATACACACAACATGTTACTTTAAAAAAATCATATAAAATTTTTTAAGCAAAAACACACGATTTGCTTGTAAGGTATTTATTAGGGACTAATAAGGTATGAATTGAGCGTATTATCAGATTTTTAAAAAATGGTGTTTTTGAGAAATTGCATTTCAAAAGTAGTGATTTTACAAAATTTTGCATAATTTAAAATTGAATTACAAAAGTTGTAAGCACCTTAGAGTTAAAATAAAATTTGCTGTAAAACTCCCATTAAAGGTCTTTGGATTGCCATCAATGTTTAGCTTTAAAGTATTTTTTTTCATTCTGAAAAAAAAATCTTAATTTCACTAATAATTATATTTTTTGTACTTAAAAACTAATTTTTTTAATTAAGTAAAAATGTCACTATATTTTTTAAAACTATACTAAAATAAAATGCAGTTTAATAACTGTTTATAAAAAATAAATTGACTACATATGTTGAATATGTTAGGTATTGTGTTCATTTCAAAATGAGGCGTTTTTCAGTTTTTCTGAAAACTGTCAATTTTATCATGAACTTTAAAGTACTTTAATCAGAGAAATAAATTTTTTAGGGAAAAATCCTTTTAGGATCTTTTATATATCACTTAGTTCTATCAACTGAATTTTTTTGAAAAAAATCTGTGATGGGGAATTGACGCATATCAGTACCGTCTGCCTGAATTGAGATGGAATAGCTCATACACCGATTTTCTTTTTCTCCCGTTATAAAATCCATGTGTATTGCATTAATTATCATGACTGACATTATACTCTCATCATAAACATGTATATTTGTTAATATTTTGTCTAATTATTAGTACATGTATGCAAATTAAGACGTCGAAATTTCTTATTTGAAACAGATGCAATGATTTATTTTGCGGATTTTATTTAATTATTTTATATGAATAATATTATAATAATATATTTATATATCATTTAATATTTTTATTTAATTATTTTAAATCCAGTGTTTTTCCATTATATGTTATCACAATGACCATAAAGCAAATTTATATGCAGTGGAGTAGTCGAAAAAAAAAGGAGGGGGGGGGGTACTTTCTAAGCAGATGATAAGACACTCAAGGTAGATGGAAATTCCTACAGATTATATAGATATTAATGCTCTTTTGAGAAACAGAGGGTATAACGGTGTTCCTTTAAAAAACGAAGTGATACAGTAACGGTGTATGGCATGTTTATTTTCTTTCTTTGGGGGGGGGGGGAGGGGGGTGTAAAAGCAGAAAAATACAGTTAAGTTAATGTTTAGAAAGAAATTTCCCGGCGTTATAAGGCAGGAAAAGAAAAAAACTGCTTTAATGAAACAACAATCACTTATAGATCAAGATTTAAATAAATAATTTAATGAAAAATAAAAATTTGTTCAGTTACGAATCGCTTCCGTAATCATACCTGAAATTGGTATATTTTCAAATTGAAAAATGAGTCAAAATTCCGATTTATTGATTAGGAAATAAGATTTTTTTAAAAATCCTCCTTAAAAGAAAAGAAAAAAATAACGCACACACAGTTAAATCCAAAATGGCAACTTTGTGACACAAGTTTTAATTTACTTCTGTTCGGAAATGCATGAAACTAGGAAGTTTTGCTATTCAGAAACTATATAATACTTTTTGTTTTCTTTTTTTTGGCCTCCGATGCTATTTCTTTCCGACAAGCTAAAAAGTGTCGTGTCAAAAATTGTCGCCCCCTTTTTCATAATCTGGTCGTTAAAACGAGACATTCATACAGTCTACATATTTAAAAGACCTGGCTGTTTTATTAGTCATCAGTCCTGAATTTTCTACTCTACCGATTTTGATAATTATTTTTTTAAATGAAAGCTATTTATCTGTAGTTGTGCCCATTTTAGCTATTTTTTAATTTATTTCCATTTTTATATTTTATTTTTAATTTTAAATGCTTTTTACGATATTTCTTCAAAATGGTGGCAACTCAGTTTAGCTTTTCTGTCGATCATAAAAAATTTATTTTCCATTATCACTTTCCACCAGTCAAAAGCTTTATTTCATCAGTGAACATGTCCTCGCATTTAAAAGAAAAAGTTAATTGTTTTCGTAAAATTTAACCACAATGAAATGATTGCGTATAATTATGCATTAATACAGGTAAAAAATTTATTTACTGAGAAATAATATTAATAATGTAAATAAAAAAACAGAAAATAAATTATGATAAAAATTAATGTCTAAAGCAAAATAAGAAAAATTTCAAATGAGGAAAATGATGTCATTCAGCAACCAGATAAATGTGAATTACAATATTATTACGGAAGCCTTTTCATATTACTAATAACAGTAACTTAAAAAAATTTTTTGATGAGAAAATGACGTCACTATTTAAAACATCGCATTTTTACTCATAACGATATTACATTTCAATATTTCTTTTCATTATGGATACTAAGATTGAGATTTTACTTTCAGATGACTTCAGTTAGTGAAAATAATGTCATAAAAAATGAAATTAGTTTTTTTTTTAAATAAAACTATTTTTCGGTGAGGGCATATAAAATAAAATTTCTGAATTTCGCCGGCACTCAGAATACAATTTTAACTGAAGATGTGCGAATATTTGCATGTAAAATTGTTACTGGCAAACTAGACATTAAGTTTGGAAATGTATTTATTATATATTGATTCAATAATGTAATTACTTTTGCTTTTTTAAACCAAATCGATCGGGTCTTTTAAACATTTCATTCGTCGAATTTGACTGGATTCCGTTCGTTTTATTGTTAAAATGCATTTCCTTTTACTCAGAGTCTATAAAAAAGCGTTTAAACTAAAGAAAAAATCCGTTTTTGATGAATCTAGTCAATGAAGAAGTAGCACGTCAAATTGTACCTCTTTATTATTCCGCAATTACAATGTCTCAGAGAGAAATTGCTAATCAATTGGGTTTTTCACGCCTTTCTGTTTGCTATTATATGGATAAACACAAGAAAAAGAAAGTTAGTTCATTGCATTCTAAACGGGGTCGCCCTTCTAAAAGACCTCTATCGATTTTTTTTTTTCTAATCGGAGGCAAAACTGAATTCGGCAATGGCAGAATTTACATTCAACTTGTATTTTTTTTTTCGCAGTAAGAGTTAGTCCTATCAAAAAATTGTCAATATAAAAATTGTCGATAGTATTAAGATGGCGTATAGCAAATTTAATTGGATTTGGTATATTTCGAATGGAGAAAGTTAGGATTTTTTTCTCCCTAAAACCCTATTTTTTTCGAATCTTGAACTCATTTTAATTGTAACAAAAAATCTACCATACGTAAATATTTGGCCTTTTATGTGGAAGCAGTAATAACTTTAAACTAATTTAACATCTATTATAGTTAACTTTACCACTGCCGCGACCGGGTATATCCGTTCACTAGGCTTCAGGTTTCACTGCAGTTGAAGCTTTATTTAAATTAATATAATTCTACAAATAAAAGCCACTTTTAAGAAATTAAGTTATTATTGATGCTTTCAAGGCTTATAAACATATATGTAATAAAGAAATTATACCTTGATAGAAAATCCCTCTTTTATTAACATTTAAAATAAATTAAGAGAAGAAAACATTACAATTTTGCCCTCTTGCTCAGCGGTCAGGGGTAGAAGTTACGGAGATTTTTCATTTTTCACAAACCCCTCCCTATTACCATCTACTTGATCAGATTTGATTTAACGAACTTGACTAGATTTTCTGAATCAGCTTGGAAGAGATTTCTTCAGAATCATAGAATTTACCGTATCGTAGAAAAAGTGATATATGTAGAAAGATAGATTGATAAATAGGTAAAGTTTTTAATTAGGGGTGGTTTTGTGGTTGAGAAGTCATGATCTGTGTAGATCTGAAAAAAAATATTTTAGAAATTTCAACATAAAAGAGAATGTAATAGGTAAGCTCTCTAAAATGATAAAAGTATGATCACCAAACTTTTTGAATAGCAGTTTTACCAAATGTCTTAAATTCCTGCTTAAGACTGCTTCTCCTTCGAGTAATATATCTACTGATAGGTTGTTTAAAGGAGTTTCGTTCAGATACAGTTTTGTTAAGAATATAATGCGCTTCCTGCTGTTAGAATGTCAATCTAACAGAACGCGAATTTGTTAAAATTTGAAAATATAACAAGGTGATCTGTTTGAAACTTTAAGATAGTTTATAAAACATAAGAAAATTAACAATGAGAGGCCGTTTCTTTTATTGCTGTTTTTGAATATTGGCTGTTTTACTTCTATAGTGTATGATGATTTATGTCACATTTCAAATTTGGCAATAGTTTTTTTTTGTGTTGTAGATTTTTTTTTTGTGCAGCTGTTTTTGGCCACGGTTTTTGTTTGTTCTCAGTTAAAAATAAATGCTGTTGAAGTAATTGTTCTTTTTTAGCAGGAAAAAATGTTTTCTTGACTTTTATATACGTATTTAGAGAGGGTAACATGAATTTATTCTTTAAATAGTCTAAGTTACAATGTTTTGAAGTCAGTAAGGAGATTTTTGAGTGTTCATAAACCACAGATATTTAAATTGGGCAGTTTGCAAGTATGTTTGAACAGATGGCACTGCCGTGCCATTCTTTAGTAGACACTCACCCTCGGACTTGTTACATGGAACAGTTGATCCACGTGTAGCAAATTATTGTGCCTTGCGGAAAATGTGCCGAGATTGTGCAGGACGTCCAGCAATTTCGAGGGAATATACGTCAATAGATTATTGTCAAGATTTAGATTGCCAACCTTCTCTGTACCCTACAAAAAATAAGCACACACATTAACAACTTCGTGCATCCAAAAAATTATCTATGATTTTTATTTTTATTTTTTTTTTTAATGTTTGCATCGAATGGTTTGAAATAATCAGAGATAGTTAAAGTTGGGAGCAGAGCCGTCCTTATGGAGGACAGCTTAAAGCGAGGCCCGGTGCAAGAATTTTGCGAGGCCATTTCTTTAAGGGTTTTAATATAAGCTTATCTATACTATTAATAAAAACTAATGGTTTTCAACAATATTGTGACCCGGTAAGCCAGGCTTTGAGCCCCTAGCTAATACAAATGAGTAGCATTTGTTTGTGTGTTTGAACGGGTAATTTCTGGAACTATTGAACCAATTTCAAAAATAATGATGGCAAATTGATGGAAAAAGTCCTTCTTCCAACATAGGCTATATTTGATGTAAAGACCTCCCTCTTTTCTTAACTAAAACCATAAATATATATTAAAGATTTTCTTTTATACCTTCTTCTTTTTATGAAAGAAAAAACATTTTGTGTCTGAGTGCGAGGCCTCTCTTGGCGAGAGGCCCTGTGCGGCCGCACCTGTAGCACATCCCTAAGTATGGCTCTTATTAGAAGATTAAATATCTATGAAATAAACAGGGGAGACTGGGACACTCACAAGTGAACAAATCACACTTGGGTGGGGGTGGGGTAAATGGGTTAATTTCTATAACAAAAATTAGTGATTACAGTAAACAACTTTTTTTAACAGATGGTAATTTTTCTTTCAGTCATCTTTATATTTTTTCTTACTCTTTTTTTATAGATTTATAAATTGTAAAAATTGTTCACATGTGCTCTATTTGCGGGTTAGATGTAAACACACACGGAGCAAAAAATATTCTTTAACGTGTGTTTTAATCTGTTATTCGTTTGTCGTCATAATCATTAGTTATATTACGTGTTAAATTCAATATAAAGGAAAAAATCTGCATAAATTTCTCTAGTTTCTGGGTGTTAGGCTTAAACACAAGATTAAAAAATGAAAATAAGTAGATTGGGGAAGGATGAAACATTAGATGATTAATCATTGTTGCTATAAAATGGAAAATTAAGAAGTAATTTAAAAAAAAGTTAAGATTTAAAATTTTGTTAAGGGTTTTTTGGGGGGAGGGGATTTTTTGAGAACGGACATTTAGATAATATTTATCAGAAATCTGTCAAAATACGAAATATTCTCACCCCTGTACTTGCTTTATTTACTTCTAAATTAATGATAAAGAAGCCTATTTTAAAAATTTCTTTAAAAAAATCTCCATTATAAGACCTTTTGCTTTCAAACGTGGGGGATTTACAATTGGACTTTTGTGTTCGTTATGAGTTTAAAAACTTTCTTAAGATTTGATATCTATATCTATTCAAAGTATTATATACATAGCTATTTTAGAGATGAAAATAAGCCATCATTGCAAATTTGGAAGAAACAAAATAGAAAAATTTGCATAATTGTTTCATATAATACTTTTTGTATTAACAATGTATAAAAAATATTGTTGTCAACCGTTTAGTGTAATAGTGCATAATAATATTACATTTTAAAAAACATAAAAACGTTAAGTTTATTTAAATTACAGTTGAACGTAAACGAGCTTGTTTCTCTTTATGTACTTGTTCGCAGATGCTTTTGTTGAAATTTCAATACGAAATCAAATGTTTCAAATGTAGTATGGGGAAAAGTCTTCTATTTCAGGAAAATTATAGATACTGAAGCTGACATTATTTCTCGGTAGATTAACTGAAAGAAAAATAATCGCAGAGTGATTATTGAGGCACTTATGAACTGTTCATATCTGCCCCAACCAGTCTGTTCGCAAAAGCCCCACATAGCCAATAGAGTTAAAACAACAAATCATCGGCATTTTTTAATTTTATTAAAAAAATATCAAAAATATTTATTAATGTTTTTAGCATATGTTAAAACACCAAAATTCAAGTAAATGAATAAATAAATAAAATTATTCGCTTAGCAATTTGGAACTGAGATTTTACTTTTGTTATTTATAAACAGGGTTTTGGTTACTGAGGACAAACAAAATGTCCAAAAGCTTCAAAAAAATTTTACCATATGTATTCAGGTGCTGTCACTGTTAATAATTTTTTTCAAATAAAAAAAATACAATAACTAGTGAAAAACTGCGATGTTCACATCTGCACTGTAAAAAAAATCTGTAACCTTAGTAATCTAAATTAACCGAAATCTCTTATGCTTACTAAAATTTTATGTGTACACTGTACAAGAAAATGATGTCAATCTACAAAACTTGTAAGCAAAACTAAAACCATCTGTAACTTTACAAAAGAATTTACTAAAATTTTGGTAACTTTACTAAAATTTTATCTATAATGCTCGTTATCGTCACTTAAAAAGTTCTTGGAATACGATTTCCCCAAAAAATTGTTAGTAACCTTAAAATTTGTTTGATTCAAAGTGCAAATCTGTATCTGTTACATGAATTTTTATTGTTGCCGTTACATAAAAAGTTCTTGGAATACAATTCTACTAGAAAATTTTTTGTAATTCTCCCAATTTTTTTTACAGTGTGCCCCAGTCTCCCCAATATAAAACAAATTTTACATATTCTAAAAGATGTGTTGTAAAATTATCATGTGCTATCTCGTCCGAGGATATTGACAATGACTTATAAAAAAGCGTTCATGTCGAGCACACAAGCTAGATGTATGTTGCTCAATATAATTTTTCAATCAAATTGGCGTTAAGGATCGCTATGTTCGGAAAGAAAAGTTCCTTTACAGATTTTAGAAAATGAGGGTATTACATTGAAAGAAATTCAGGCTTATATATAAATAGTGTACAGAAAAATGTACGTAAATAGTGTGCAGAAGCGATCAAACTGTGATCAATAAACTGTAGATGAGAATTGCAGGTCGAAAATACGGAGAAAATTTAAATACCATATAGAAAAATCATGCGTCAAGCATAGATTGGGAAACACTTTTTGTCACATTCAGAATAATTTAACAAAACTGCACCGCTTAAAAAATTAAAATATTACGTCTCATTTCACCGTATGAAAATGTATAACGCATTTCAAAACCGAATTTCAGCTGTACCCATTTACAATCGAAAAATTATCCGAATATTTTTTTTTTACCAGTCCCTATTTGATTTAGAAATTTATATCTATTAGCAACACACATTCCAAAATGTTTATTTAAGACATACATACAGGGTGTCCAGCAAATAACACCCTAATTTCAAAATTAAATTTCTCAAAAAAAAAAAAATATCAATAGAATTATGCAGTAAACGGTTTGTTTATCAGGTACACTGTAAAAAAAATTCAAGAGGTTACTAAAATTTTTTTAGTACATTTGTATTCCTCAGAATTTTTTAGTAACCATTACAAACTTTTTTTTGCAAGCGAAACAAGCATTTCTTTTGTAAACTGAACAAAAAAATTTTTTGTATAACTAACTTAAAAATTTTTAGTATGAGCCACCAAGCAAAGTTTAGTAATAGCTCCAAAAGTATTTTTAATAACCATTACGTGGGCTCGAAGGGCAGGAGCTTCCTTCGAGCTGCATCCAAACTTCTGGAGCGGAAGATTTTCAGCAAAACCGCAATAGATGGCAGCACCAAACATTGCTACTGCTCCGTCAGGATATTCACAATCCCTTTATTAACGAGTACTTACACTGCATATTTCGGGACGTATTTGGCAGTGGCCAGTATCGAACCCGGGACCTTTTAGCCTGGAGTCCGTTACTATATCCACTATGCTATCAAGGCCACACCAAGTGAGTTTTAGTACTAGCTATTAAAAATATAAAATTATTAACTCTATTCGTTGCTAACTTTTTTCTAGTAATTCTTACAGATTTTCTTGTAACCGACTAAGATTACTAAAATTTTTTTAGTAATTACAAGAATCACTAAAGTTTTTTTAGATCGACACTTTTTTTTTACAGTGTAAGCTGTAAAAATCTTATACAAAAGTTTCGAACGGTAAATATTTTGAAAAGATTGTGTTCTGATTGCAAAGAATGTTTTGATTTGACATTTTTATTGCTTTAGATTGCTGCCAGAGAATGTGTTTTTCGGCTTAAAGAGCCATATTTCATAGTTTTTTTTAATTAAATTTTTGAAATTTCGAAATTCTAAAAATTTACTTCAAAAAATCTTTAAAATATTGCACTGTAAGCTGAAAAATTATTTCTCTGCAGGCAATCTAAAACAAGAAAAATGTCAAATCAAAGCATTCTATGCAATCAGAACGCAATTTTTTCAAAATATTCACTGTTTGAAATTTCTGTATAAGATTTTTACAGCTTACCTAAAACCGTTTACCGCATATTACTATCGATCTTTGTTTTTGAGATATTTAATTTTGAAATCAGGGTGCTATTTGCCGGACACCTTGTATATTTTAGTTGAAAATTCCCCCTTCAGCAATTTTTCGAATAAGGAGAATGGTATGCGAATACTTTTGTTCAGCCCTGTACACGAGGTATAGAATGTATATATAAAGAGTAATATGCAAAATTCCAATTAAATTTAAAAGCTCATACCGAATTTTCAAACATTTTCTTCATAAATTATTACGCAAAGACAGAACTCTCCTATTTCTTTTGTGCGTCTCTGTAAATTAATAAAAGTACTACAAATGCTCTTTTTTAACGAGATCGTAATGGAATTCAGCGATTTATATCAGTTTGAATACGTTTGAAATAGCGTTTAATTTTAAAGTACTCTCCAAACGATTTTTCCCCATATACCATAATACAATTCTTTTGAGTGTCCCTGTAAATGAACCATTAATCTTATATGCTCCATATGCAATACCAATCATGCTTTAGTGAACCTAAATAAGCTTTATCAATTGTATGAAAATCCGAGTCTACTTACGGGAGTTAGAGCGTGGACAGAAGGACAGACAGACAGACAAAACGAATGTATAAGCTCTTTTCAACTTTGTTAGAAAGTGCTAAAAATAGACATTTTCAACTCGTAACATCTATTTTATTTGTTTCGTCGCCTCTTAAGTAAACCGTGGAGTTCACATTTGGAATTTTGCAAAATATTTTTTTTATGTGTTACAGGCCGGGCGCGGCACCGCAAACCATCACTTCATCGAGTTCTCCGATGATAATCTAGGATTATTTAAACCTCGATTCGCATATTATAACGCAATCGGTCTGCCAGGTCCTATCTCGGAGGAAAACACCTAAAAAGCCGATTTTAGCGGTTCACTCATAGATTTACCATTATGTATTTCTGCTCCGAATCCTCCATGTTTTCATACTTTTGGATGCAGGAAAGCACAATGATAAATCTACAGGACAACCGCCAGAGCCCCATCAAACTGAAGTTGGGCCCAGGACCTATTAAAAAGTTGGGCCCCCCTACTTTTCCATTGCCGGCAACACTTTGAGAAAAAAGTAAGTATATCTGATGAGTTGACAAAGTTGTTTGAGTGAAAGTTTTAAGTTTACAGAAAAAATTTAACTTACAAAAATAATCAAGAAAACAAAATACCATCCACTTTGTCATATAAGCATTTGTATAATTCCAAACATCTATGATCCTCAGTTCATGTTGCAGAATAAATAAAGGCCTTCTTTTTCAAAACTCGCCTTATTCAGAATCATAAAAATTGTGTTTTAAAAGTACTTGATTAAGGAAAAAAATCAGCCACGTAATTTGTGGCCCCTGAAAGGCACAGGACCGAGATCCCGGAAGCCCGTGCATTAATCAGGCCCTGACAACCGCTAAAATCGAGTTTTTCGGTGTTTTCTTCTGAGATAGGACTTTGTTGACCGATTGCGTTTTATGCGAATCGAGACTTATCTAATCGTAGATTTTCATCCGTGTCGATGAGGTGATTGTCTATGCTTACGCCTTTCGGTCTATAATGTTTATGAAATGCCTGCTTACCTTAAAAGCATCTGGATCTATGTACCGAATGAAGTTATTGGAGAACGACAGTTTGCCCACTTTGTACAAGTTTTGAAGATGCTGCCCTTCCAAGGACGTGAGACGACTCGAAGAGAGTTGTATTGTTTGTATCGAATAGTTTGCGAATCTAAAATCAGGAATAACCTAGAATAAACAGATATCAGTAACTTAAAGTTAATTAATACTTGTAGAAATTCTCAATCGACGCTGAATAACTTAAGTGCTTGGAAGAAAACAACATTTCACTTATAGCTTACCACAAATTTAGAGAAATAATTTGAAACTAGACGGATGTGGCAATCCCAAATCTTTCTTCTCTCTCATACATGTTAATGTTTCAAAATTCCTTATCACAATGCGGAAATTAAATGGCCATACGCATCACGGGAATTTTGATAATACGAAATTCCGTGCATTAGTTCTTGAGGTATGATTATCGCTAAAATAACGTAAATCATGCAAAATGCAGCATAGCAGCGTCACTTGTTGGGTGATTTACATGAAAATCCATGCAATAGTCCTTGAATGAAAGAGCTACGTGGAAATAGTGAAAAATTAAGTGTAGCAGTGTGACTTGTTGCACAATTTACATCAATATGTCATATTAAGCAATAATTGAATCTGAATTTTTATGAAAATCTGTGCATTATTTCCAGAGATAGAGTTATTGTGCAAATCGCAAAAAAATCAGCCTAGCAGCACAATATTTTGACCTATTTCGACCAAAAGGTAAAAAACGTCAATTCGTGCAAAGGACTAACTGATTCTGAAGTTTCATGAAAATCCGTGCATTAGTTCTTGAAATATAGCTATTGCGGAAATCATGAAAAATGCTCCATAGCAGCGCCACCTGTTGAGCGATTTACATCAAAATGCAGAAAATATCAATTCATTTCATGAAGTAACTGAAAAAGCAATTTGATGAAAATCTGTTCATTAGTTCTTGAGATAGAACTATTGCAGAAATCGTGAAAAATGCTGCATAACAGTGCCACATGTTGAGCGGTTTCCTCTACTAAAACTAATCAGCACCAAATTATATCAGGGACTAATTGAATATAAATTTATATAAAATTCCGTGCAGTAGTTCTTGAGATAAAGAGCCAACAAAATTTGTGTCACAGACAGACATTTTATAAAAACACGTTTTTTGATATCTCTGACCCTTAAAACGGACACGTCAACCTCCTAAATCCGTTAAAAACCGGAAGTCGAAAACTTTCACGAATCCAATACGTTCTTCTTGTAAAGATAGAAGAAAACAAAGAAAAAAAATTATACATGATGAATAATCTGCTATATTTCAAGAACTAATGCACGGATTTTCATGAAACTTCAGAATCAGTTAGTCCTTTGCACGAATTGACGTTTTTTACCTTTTGGTCGAAATAGGTCAAAATATTGTGCTGCTATGCTGATTTTTTTGCGATTTGCACAATAACTCTATCTCTGGAAATAATGCACAGATTTTCACAAAATGAATAAAAATAAAACAATGCAAGTCACATTTGCTTTATTAATTGAGGACGTTAAAAAAAGGAGAAAAATGTCGGTGGTTGAATGTGGTATACGACGTGAAGTGAAGAATGCTGGCCGTGCAACACGAAGTGAACTGAGCATTGCTAAAATGCTAGTAATAAGATGCCCGATAACTAGTGATCATTACACTATTGATCATTCTGTTATTGTTTTCATGAGTGGGACATTTTTAAGTAAATTAAAAAATATTAAATGTATAATAATAACAAGTAAGAAAAATCATGCCTTAAGCATAGATTATGAAGCATTTTCCAACACTTTCTGAAATCATTAAGAAAACTTCGTTATCTTGAGAAATAAGGTGCTACTGTCCATAGCCAAATATTTATTCCAACACTTTTTAATAGCCCTGTATTTGAAATGTCGGTTGATATACATATATATATATATATATACTATATAATGAGTAAATTTAGTATTGCAAGAAAAAGCCTATCTAGTTGAAAACTTTCTATCAGCAATTTATACTATTAGATGGAAACACACTTGAATACTTTTGTTCAGCCTTGTAATTTATCTAGTACCTTTATTATATGAAAATATTTTGCTAAAATTTACTTCACATAAAAATACTCTTTAAACTACTTAAATCACATTTCCAGAAATTACCATCCACAGGCGACCATGTATGTTTGATCGGGTGTAACACCTTTAAAATTCATTTAAAACGATTTTCCCCCTTAGGTCGTAATGTAACGAAAAAATTTGACTGACCCTGTAAATAAACTAATCATGGTAGAAACTTCATTTTCTATAGGGTTCATGCTAGGGCAAACGTCAATAACGTCCAAAAATTTTTGCAATCCGAGCATATTTACGAGAGTTAGAGAGCAGACAGACGGACAGACAAACCGAAAGCATAAGCACTTTTCAATCTTGTTGCAAAGTGCTAAAAATAGAGGCTTGTGAGTGTGTAGACGATGTTCTGACCCTTATACGTAGAGCTACAAAATTTGGGGGGAAGGTATCTCTATATATGAATTTTTGCACCTTAAAGCCTGATTTTTGATTTTCTAATAAGATTTTGCTTATTTAATTTTTTATGCAACATTTAGTGTTTTTTGTTTGTTTTTTTCTAATTTTCCGAGGCGATTTTCTACTTTAGTGAAAGGAGTGTTGATCCATTTTTTAAACCAATATACTAATTCTTGTGCTTTTTTCAATACAGTTTATTCGGAATTCGTACAGCAATTTTTGAATTTTTAGCAAATCTTTTAATGCGATTTTTAGTGAGTTTTCGGAATGTTCGAATACTTTGACGATTGATCGATTCATTAATTAAAAAAAAATAAATTAAATTATTATCATATAAAATCACAGCTTGTAAGGACAGTTACCGCTTCTTCAAACGGAATTTTACTTTCTTTTATTTCCGAAAACGGAAAATCTACTAACGGAACGGTAAATGTCTGCGAACATTGTTGCCGCTAGTTTTACCGTGAATTCACAGTTTTTTTTTTTTTTTTATTATTATTAACAGTGTAGGAGTTTCTCTTTTTTTTCGCTCTTTTAAAAAATGTCCTACTTTCGACTTTCAGCGCTTTTCATTTTTAGTCTTCAGTTTTTAGGCGCGTTCGTAATTATGTGAATACGTAGCACCTATAGTAGTCGTTCAGTCCGTCTGTCCGTCAGCATATAATAACGCAAAAAATACCCAACCGAATCGTTTGAAATTTGAAATATATAATTATCACGTAAATTTGTGGAGTCATTTCAAATTTTATGAAAATCGGATACATAGATGAATTACAGGGACAATCAAAAGTATTCCGTTACATTACGATTAATGGGGGAAAAAGTTTCAAATGCATTTTAATCGTTTGAAATTCAAAATATATGATTATTACATAATTTTGTCAAGTCATTTTAAATTTTATGAAAATTGGATGCATAGATCAATTACAGGGACAGTCAAAAGCATTCCGTTATATTACGGTCAATGGGGAAAAATGTTTCAAATGCATTTTAATGGTGTTATAGTCATTCGAATATAGTAGAATACATGAACCCATGAAGTATATCTTCTTCTATCTTCTTCTTCTATAATAATAAAGAGAGAAGGATGTTTGTCTGTCAATCCTGTTCTGAAGAGACTGCTGCACGTAGAGTTACAAAATTTGGAGAGAAGGTACTTTTTTACATGTAGTTTTGCACCTCGAAGCCCGATTTTCGATTTTTTTGTTTAGATTTTTTAAATAATTTTTTAGGCGATTTTTAGCGTTATTTTTGCGGTTTTATCCCATTAGTGAAAGGTATACGGTTTCATTCTTTTAACCCAAAATAGCAATTTTTTTTCTCTTTTCAACAAAGTTTATTCGGAATTTGTACAGCGATTTTTGAATTTTTAACGAATTTTTTAATGCGATTTTTAGTGTTTTTTTTTCTCTCATTTTGCAGCTATTTTTGGAGATTGATAAAAAGAAAATCGTTTTAAACTTTTAGCCTAATGCCCTAAATTTTGTGTTTGTTACGATTTTTAGATTTTAACGATTTTTAATGCGATATTCAGTGCGATTTTTAACGCTTATTCAAGATTTTTTGCGTTTAGCATCTATTTCTTTCATAGTTGTTCTATTAAAAACTTGAGCTGTTGAGAATGCAATAAGTAGTAGTTTTTTTTTTCGAAATCTACCTAAAATGTCGAAAATTTAGTTACCACTATTTTCGAACAGCAATTTGATAAAATATTTTAAATTCTTGCTTAAGACCGCTACCCCCTCGAGTAATATATCACCTGAAAGGTTGTTTAACAGAGTATCGTTTTGATAAAGTTTTTGAAGAATAGAGTGCGTTACCTGGTGGTGGAAAATGGATCTAACAGAACGCGATTTTGTTAAAATTTGGAAATATAACAATGTGATTTGTTTTAAATTTTAAAATGATTTATAATACATGGTAAAACATGTAAAAAAATAATGGTGTGACACATTTCAGGGTGCATGAAAGGAGGGGCGCGAACAAAATTAGGAAATGTAACAAGGAGATCTGTTTTACACTTTAAGGTAGTTTATAACGCATGTTAAAAATTTTAAAGTACTCACGATGCTCTGGAGAGACCGCTGCACGAAGTTATGTATGAAATTTTACACCTTGAAGGCCGATTTTAAGTTTTTTTTAAAGTTTTTTTTTTAAATTTAATTCATATGCGATTTTTATTGGGTTTCGAGGCGATATTTCCACACTAGCGAAAAAGAAAGTGGTATCATTCTTTCGAACTAATTTAGTGAATTTTGTTCTCTTTTCAATATAATTTATTTGGATTTCGTGTAACGATGTTTGGATTTTTAGTGAATTATTTAATGTAAATTTTGCCGCTATTATTCGACATTAGTAAAAGAAATTTTGCTTAAAACTTTCAGGCTGATGTATTAAATTTTAGCTGTTAAGATTTATGAATATCAGCGAATTTTAATGCGATTTTTTGAGATTTTTTGCGTTTGATGTCGAATTTTTGTCATTCATGAGATATTTACAATTACAACGTTTTACCCTATTAGAGTAAATTTTGATCCCTGTGATTTTTTAATATTAATGATTTTTAATCCACTTTTCAATGCAATTTTTAGAGATTTTTCGAGTTTTATGGTGATTTTTTGATATTCGGAAATAAAAATTGATTTCAAACTTTTAATCTAATATAATTTTAGAGATTTTTAACGCGATTTTTCAAGATTTTTTGTGTTCCGTGTCGATTTTTTATTATCTATAAATGATTTCCATTTACTACTTGACAGTCTACTTGACATTTACTACTTGACATTTCTGTGCAGTTGTTGACATCGGTAAAAGAATTTCGGTTTCTAACTTTTAGCATAAATAGTACAATTTGTTCTCTACGCTTTTATGAATTTTGCCAATTTCTAATGCGATATTGAATGTAATTTATAGTTAGTTAGGGGGATGTTCCGTGTTGACTTTTCCTTATTCAAGAACGATTTCCGATTACAATATTTCGACTGAATATTAAATTTTTACAGTCATGACATTTAAACATTCAGCGATAATACGATTTTTAGCCACTATTTATGTTCCTTGGCGATTTTCTCCCATTGAGAAACCAATTTTGATATCAAACATTTTGTTTAATGTAGTTATGTTTCGAATGCAATGTTTTATCTCTTAATATGATTTTGGCGTTCCATATCTACATTTTGTTATTTATGAATGATTTCGATCATAACCCCCCCCCCCCCGGCTCTGCCTTAATATAGCTTTTTATTATGATTTTTAAAGTTTTTTCTCAATTCTTGCTATTTTTTGACGAATCCGGGCAACGCCGGGCAGAACAGCTAGTATATATATATATATATATATATATATATATATATATATATATATTAAAATATACATTCTGTACAGTCTGTGAGGCAAAAAATATTTATTATTAAATTACAGTGCCACACAAAAATATTCCACTACATAATGTTATACGGGAAAACATTGTGTGGGTCATGTGGTAAATATAATAACACAATTTTATATTTTATGAATATGATATACATTGGTGGGATATAATAAAAGTTTCTGCCTGTATTTTTACAGAAACACCAACAAGATTTCGACCATTAATACTTAATCTGAAGTACTTTTTATTGTAATAGCAAGATCTGAATATTTTTTAAACTTCGTTATCGTACGAACGCACCTCATTTGCTGCGCTTCACGTGCAATTTACAACTTGTTTCTCAAGTGTTTGAAGGCGTTAGACTTAAAACCAGCATTTATGTTCCATGTGCCAATGCTTTGTATTTATATATATATAGAATATAAATGAAAATGTTTTCACAGACATTTTTCACTGCATACGGTAAACTGACTTTTCACCCGTTGCATTCGAACGGGTATTTGTACATGTTTCCTTGATTTGCATGTTAAGAGCTTTAATAGTAAAATTCTAAAAGTAGTTAAGTTTGAGAAAACACTCATTTTTAATTAAACAGAACTTTCAGATGGAAATACTAAAGTTTAGGTAAGATTAAATACTTTTCGTAAGAAATACTACCTGTTACATTCTCCCCTAAGTTGAAATTTTTAAAAATTTGCAAATCTGTTCCGACCATAATCCCTAAAACCCAAAACCACCTCCATTTTAAAAAAGTCCTTTCGGCCAGTGACGGGAGCTAAAAGTGGCTTTCATATTTCTTGGTTTTAATTAATTTTACTCAAATTTTAAGAAGCTAAAATACGACGAATCCGATAAGAGAATATTCGTCAGTACTGAATTTGAATGAGAATTGCGAAAAATTAGTAAGCTATAGCAAAGTTGGCATCACTTATGGTTACTTATATTTGGTCGCCAAATTAGTAATTTTTAAGCACTACGCAGCAATACACAATCTAAATGGTCGCCATTTTGAAACAAAATGGTGGATAAAGCTGGTCAACGAACTTGATCGAGACGTCGGTATACATACAATCAATCTCATTCAAATCATTTAATAAATACGAGAATTACCGCATGAAGAAAATCAGTTTGTTTCATAATGTTATCTTCCATAGAAATTCAAAGTGCTATACCTCAGCCCTTTTTTAACACAACGACAAAGTAAAAAAATGCCTCGAAATCCTAGTATTCTATCCTTGTATATTCTTAAGAAAAAGAATATTTTGCAGTTTTTACAACAACATTTTATTAACAACTTACTTACAACATTTTTTAATTTTCTTAAAGCCCCTTAATAAATATCATGATCTAGATTAACGTTTTTTAATTATTATTATTGTTTTCCGATTAATTGACTGAAGCATAAAATTAAGATGAAAGTCAAATTTGGTATTTTATTGAACTAGTAGTATTGAAGTATTAGCATGCAAATTACTTTTTGAAAGATTAAGATGTACGTATGAGATAGTAGAAAGTTTTGGGATTCGCACAACCAACTAGTTTTCCTCGGGGGTGACACTAAATTTTGAAAAAACAGAATTCCTTTTTTCTAGTTTTTAATGTAAACACAAGATCAAAATTACATAACATATGAAATATATTGAATCCTTTTATTCACCTTATTTTTATACATAAAACCACAATAAAATACTCAAATTACTTAAATGTGTTTTTTATTTACAATGATTAATAAAACCTATTACTTTCGAGCATATCATGTTCATCATCAGGGCTAAAAACATTAAAAGAGTAAAAGTCGAAGGCTGAGTTCTTTTATACGAAGTGGACTGATCCAAAAAACCAACGTGAAAAAGGGGGGAGCTGTCGGAATGTTCAAAAATTCGGTAGAAGAGGGGATGGTCAAGTTATTTTGAGTAGACTGTATCAAATCTGGGACTATACATAATCTTGTGATGACGTATGACAAAGTATTGTTACAAGTGTTGTTAGCTCGATATAAAATTTCAATTGATTCCATGATTTTAATCTTTTGGTAGTTTGATATTTTCTTTAGTAATTTAACATTTTACTTTCTTCTATCTTAAATAGAAGAAAGTTTTGTAATCAAAATTTTTTTCGACTTCCGATTTTCGACGGATTTACACATTTTAGTGGCCAGAGCTTCCAAAAAACATGTTTTTACAAAATGTCTGTCTGTCCGTGTGTCTGTGTGTCTCCGTGTCTGTGTGTATGTCGCCATTCTATCAGCAAAAAGTGTATGAAGTTATGCATAGAGTTGAACCAAATTTTTTGTGAATGTTTCTGGCTGTGGAATGTTTCTGGCTGTGGTCCTTCCGTTTTAAAATATTCCGCCGGAAGGGGGCGCTGCAATCGAGATTTTTGTGCCATTTTCAATATTGTACCGGCCAAAAGTATATGAAGTTATGTATCTAATTGAACCAAATTTTTTTTGTAAGTGTATGACTAAAGCTAATTGATCCTCTCTGAATTTGAAAAAAATCCGTCGGAAGGGGGCGCTGCAATCGCGATTTTTGTGCCATTTTCAATATTGTACTGACCAAAAGTATATGAAGTTATGCATCGAATTGGACCAAATATTTTATGTAAGTGTATGGCTATGGCTAATTGGTCCTCCCTGAATTTGAAAAACAACCGCCGAATGGGGGTGCTGCAATCCGATTTTGATGCTTTTTTCAATGTTGTAACGACGAAAGGTATATGAATTTATACAACGACTTGAACCAAATTTTTTGTGTAAGCGTATGGCTATTGCTAGTTGGTCCTCCCTGAATTTGAAAAAAAAATCCGCCGGAAGGGGGCGCTGCAATAGCCAATTTTATGCCATTTTTAATATTGCATCACCTAAAAGTATATGAAGTCAGTCCTATAACTGAACTAAAATTTTTGTATATAATTATTTTTTGATAAGGCAAATAGGTCCTCCCTCATTAAAAAAAAAAAAAAAAATCTGCCTATCATTCTATTGTTCATCGACTCGTGTAGAGACGGGAATTCGTTTTTACTCCGATTAATTGATTGAAGCAGAAATTTAAGGTGAAAACGAAAGTTCGTGTGGTATTGAATTAAAATTATTAATACATTAAAATGAGCAACTATTTTTTAAAAATATTAAAATGTACGTATAAGGTAGAAGAAAGTTTTGGGATTGGCACATCCAACTAGTTTTAACTTAAATTTTAGACATTCAAAGAAACCTGGAAAATATTGAAATTTGCGCAACTTTGCTTCCGTTATAATTAAATTTACTATTATTGCTACCTTGTTGAGCTTGGTAAATAAGTTTATTTATAAACTTGAATGGGAGACCATTATCATTTGCTATATTTCTGATTGCATCTAATTCCTGATCAATAGATTTCTCACTGCAAATATTGAAAGCACGGTTTATGTAGAATCTGTATGCTGCAGCTTTATAATTATTGGGGGAAGGACTATTGAATGAAATGATGTTGTTTGATCGAATTTCTTTTCTATAGACTTTAGTTTCAATAAGCGAAATATTTTTTTATGAGCTCAGTGTCAAGAAAGGATAGTTTTCCGTTTTGTTCTATTTACACTCACATTAACCATTGTAAATAAAAAACACCTTTAAGTAATTTGAGTATTTTATTGTGGTTTTATGTAAAGTAAACACTGTAAAAATAAAGGATCCAAACTGATTTGTAAGATTTCGGGTACAGTAGTGTTCCCAAAATGGTACAAAAGTGTTCCCAAAATGGTGCAGTTGTGTTCCCAAAATAGTTAACACAAAATGGTTTAAAACAGGGCAGATCTTTAATAACATCAGAACAATCAGACTTCTTAGGTATAATGTTTGTTAAAATATTGAATAAAATAAACTGAGACAGACTTGAATACATTTAAAAAAATAAAAATTTATATACAAAAAATAAGAATATTAAAAAACATTTAAAGTTGCAAAAAGCAAACTTTTCGCCAAGCTACTCGCAAAGCATCATCCGTACAAATATCCATTGCATAACAAATAGTGAAACAAACCAAGATAAGTTACAGTTAGTATGCAGTTCATTCAATAGCTTTATAATGTAGACGTAAAATGTATATACAGGGTGTCCCAGAAATAATGGTACAATTTTTAAAAGGGGGTAGAGGTCATCACAAGAGTTCAGATTTATATTGCAATCCATGGTCTGAAACGTTTTCTTGGCGTGGTAGGGATTACACAAAACGCAAGAAGGACAAGGCAAGAATAAGAAGAGAAAATATCTTTATTATAATTAGTACAGCAGAAAAGTAAGACAAAAGAACATTAAAAAACACCGATCGTTATCAAAGTAGGTGTTTGAAGTTACGACGGCAGGCCCTGATGCATGCAGGCGCATCTCCGGTGCATGGAAGATCTAATGTTCTACAGAAAACACAAGGAATATTCTGAAATTCCCCAGCAGCTGCAAATATGCGTACAACTAGTTCCTCGGAACTTTACCGTGCTATCCCGGTATTTTTGCAGCACTAAGAATAATAAACATGTTTTCTATCCCTGTTCGTGTCCTTTCTTTCATGTGTTTTGTGTCGTCAGTACTGCGCCAGGAAAATATTTCCGACAGTGTTTGCTATGTAAATCTGAATCCTTGTGATGACCTTTACCTTCTCTTAAAGATTGTCCCATTATTACTGGTACACCCTGTAAATTGCAAATATAATGTAATTACAGTGAAACCTCCGAATAAGGGACACCTATGGGACCGGAACTTTTGTCCTTTAAATAGAGGTGTCCCTTATTCGGAGTTTTGTACATTATTTTTAATTCAGAAGGGTATAAAAATAACAAAGCATCAAAGGAAAAATTTAAATGTATCTGAAGTGTATAAATTATGTTAATCAGACAAAAGGAAGAAAAGAGAATTAATTAATTAAAATTTTTCATTAATTACTAAATTATTAAATTATTTGTAGAATTATTGATTTGTATTTTCTATGCATATTATGTACATACAAAAGTATAAAAACATTTGAAAAAATTTTACTTGAAGCAATCAGTCAAAAAGGATTGTTTTACAAATTTCAATATTTCTATGGAAATCTTTGAAGTGTTCATTTACCATATTTACAATTCTCTAATACCACCAATATCACCTCCCCCCCCCCAGTGCCGGAACTAGCCTTTTTCGCGCCCGGGGCAAACATGGATTTTGGTGCCCCCCCCACTTTCCATATATATGCATTCTTTGTATCAAACACACCAAACAAAATTTTAATTTGGCGCCCCCTTCACCTTCTACTCTGGTTGCGCCCGGGGGGTCACGTGCCCCCTCTGCCCCCTTCTAGTTTCAGCCCTGTCCCCCCCCCCCCAAAAAAAGTATTCCAACGCTTTGCGTATTTTAGGACAACAAATCTCTACACTGCCCTACTCAGCAAGCGGAAAACGTTTTGACTCAGAATTCATTTATTTTTTATTTAAAATGTTTTTAAGTTAAAAATTCATTTTCAACGGAAAAATATAAAATTGGAACGCTTGACTATAATTTCAATATGGAAGCGATTTGGAATTGAACTGTGTTTTCATTTTTTTAATAAATAAATCACCTATTGAGTTATATGCGATTTTGATCACGTGACAAAGACGTTTTTTACCCTTTCTTGAGTAGTTATTCTTCTTTCGCATGGAAATTTGGTTCAAAACGTCCACTTTGTCAATATTTTCTGTAAAATCTATTGTATTTGAAAAAAAAAAGTGGTCGATTACACATTTTCTGAACAATAACACCTGCTAGCTTCAGGCATTTCCGAATAAAAATAAATTAAAATTTATCTCTAAAAAGTTGCCATTTTTTGATTTGAGAACAGCCTAAAAACATCTGTAAAGTTCATTACTTCAAAGTTTTCTTTCTTTCTCCAATTTCAGAATCATCCTCACAATTTTCAGCATTACTTTCAATGCGGATAAAGGCATTGATGTCGAATCAGAATTCTGGGTAAATAAATGGCCGTAAATTGTGTCGTACGCCTCTGTATCAACATGACTGGCTGTCTGTTTGATAAGGTCACAAAAATCTGTATTTTTATTTTCATCAAAGACTACTTCATTATCTGAAATTCAAAAACCAGTCCCTTTAATCTCATTTTCAAGTGTCCCTTAAATAGAGTGTCTCTTATTCAGAGGTAAATACATTACACGTCCTATACCTTGGGACTGGGACCGGAGCTTTTGTCCCTTAAATAGAGGTGTCCCTTATTCGGAGTGTCCCTTATTTGGAGGTTTCACTGTATTATCTAAAATGTTTTGATTGTTTTAATATCATTACTGATTGGGCGTTTTTCTAAACCATTTTGGGCTATAAAGTGAACTATCCATCGTGGAACACTAATGTACCCAGAAATCTTTCAACCCAGTTTGGGTCTTTTTTTACAGTGGAATATGATGTGACTTTAAAGGGAAAAAAGGATTAAAAAAAGGGAAAATGTTCAATCACTTACCTTAATTCTACTTGTTTCCACTGTAAATTCATCTATACAGCTGATTCCTTCAAGAACATTTTCCGCCACATCAATATCACGGTCCAGCAAAACAACTGCACGTATATTAAGGCCCTGGAACATTTTGGCTGGCAAGTAGTTGAAACTTTTAAAAGTTAGTGTCGGAACTCCATACCCCAGTAAATAGGTGCATTCGACTCCTTTCCACCGGGAAATTTCAGCACACTTGGAAATGTTGGAAGCGCATTTTCCAAAAATGTCTTTCAAAGATGATGTTTCTTCGCCTGCTACATTTACTTGTGAAATGTTTAGTTTAATAAATACGTAAAGTAGAAAAACACACTGTAATAATGGCATTTTCAAATGTGAGTAAAAGATATGCAAATCTGAGTATGCACTGACAAAAATTATGGTTATGACATATTGAATCTAAATTGCGGCTCTAAAAAAATAGTTCCATGTCAACCTTATAAATTCTAGTTTTTTTTTTTTTTTTTTTTTTTTTTTTTTTTGCTAGAGAATTCTAGAGTCTACTACTAGAATGCAAAAGCACATTTTCCAAAAATATTCTGAAAAGATGCCTCTTTGCCTGCTACGTTAACTTGTGAAATGATAGTGAAAGGAGAGTGTGAAATGTGTTGAATAAGCACATAAAGTAGAAAAATACACTCTAAAAAAGACATTTTCAAATGTGAATAAAATATGTGCAAATCTAAGTATGCACTGAGGAAAAAATATGGTTCCGACACCTAAAATCTAAGTTGTGGCTCTAAAAAATAGTTCCAAGGAAAGTATTTCGACATTGTAGAGTCATTTTCGGCTTGAACTGCAAGTCCGTTCCTGTTACGTACAGTATTTCGTTTTCATCTATAATGTAGACGTAATTTAGAAAAGGCATATTCCTCTTTGAATTCAGTATGGTTTATTAGAAAAATTGTTGAAAAAACTCAGCAATTCCTTTTATGTCGATAATTGCGTCACTTCAGTCAATACTAAAAAAGAATTGAAACAGTTTATAGATATCTCGACAAAAGTTATGGCAGAAGCGAAATGCCATCTTTATTAATTCTAGATCTCTTTGCTAGAGAGTTCTACAATATGCTACAAGAATTCAAGAGCGTTTTCCAATATTCTTGTTGTCAAACTTATTTAAAAATCTCTGCAAAGAGATTCGAACACAAGGGGTTAGTCTTAGTAACTATATTTCTAGTTTATGAAACCATTCACAAAATCAAGCGATTTTTTCTTGTTACTGAAACGATTCACTATCGTTTTGTCACCTAGAAAAAAACAGACTAGAAATTCAGGATCATTTCGTCTATTCAGCTTAGTTGTTCATACTATTCGCATAGTCAGGACATCTATATTTCTCGTTTGAGGGATTCAGAAAGTCACTAACTATTCATTCTAGTTTAAGGTGGTATATTGTTCTCCTCAGTGTATCGCATAATCAAAATGTCTCGGAATCAAACTTACCCAAGTTTGAAAGTCTCATATACTCATTTCTGAAAACATGGGCATATTCATACATGAGCATAGGATGCTTTATTCATGATATTTATTCATGATTATATAAGATATTTGTATTAATGGTATTGTTGATGATTGTCAAATTCCACCTGCGAAGTCTTTCTTTTACGAATTCATTCATTCGTGGGATTCGAAGGCTGAAGAACAAACTCTACGCTTCTGCGATTACAGTACGATGGGTTTTCAATGTTCTTCCTTATAAAAATATAGTTCGCCGCATTTCATGCAATAAAAAATTATTAAAAAGAAAGCGTTTCTTTCAAATTCATAAGGAAAAGACATAATATAAATAAATCCAACTGCCCTGGTGGAATGTTCTGCATTTAATGAATAAAAACAAATTTTGTTGAAAGTGAGTACTTCTGGTATTTCAGAATTGAGAGCATTTTGTTGTCATATTCAAAGTAAATGATGCTGTATTCGGGATTATATATGGTATTTGTATTTATATATTGTTGATGGCTATCAAATTCCAACTGCAGAGTCGTTACTTTTCTAATTCAACATTCTTCGATTTCGAAGACTGGAGAATAAAATTTACCTTTGCGTTTACATTGCAAAGATTTTAAAGCATCCTTCCGTAAACACGATAAAAATGTAGTTCGCCAAATTTCATGTTATTAATTATTACTAAAAAGAGCATTTCATTCTAAATAATAACAAGTCAAACAATACGAATAAATTCAATTACCCTCATAAAATTTACTTCATCTAACGAATGAAATGTAATACTTTTAAACTGAATGTTTCTGGTATTTCAGAATTACGGGTGTTCTTAAATCAAAAAGGACAATTTATTGGCCAATTTACAGCAAACACTAATCAAAATCAGTTTATATCAGGGACTGCTTGGATATAAAATTTTATTGAAATTTCATGCATTAGTTCTTGAGATAGAGCACCCACGAAATTTCTGCGACAGACAGACTCACAAACAAACATTTTGTAAAAACACATGTTTTGGAGTCTCTGACCCTTAAAATGTATAAATCCGCCGAAAATTGGAATTTGAAAATTTTTACGAATCCAATGCTTTTTTCTTGTAAGTAGATAGAAGAAAGTAACAAGTGCGACACTTAATTATAGGGTCTACTGCTGTGATTTTGTAGTGACCCATACTCAGGAAGATAATAGATATGTAAAGATGCAGTTTATGTGACAACCTTCCGCGATATACTGGAATTATTGAGCGTGATAACTGCAATTTTCATAAAGGAAAGAAACTTTTGTTTCATGTATATTTGAATGCAAGTGATATGAAAGTAATGTGATTTTATCAGTCAAATTTTGTGGAATAAAGGATATGACGAGGTAATGTCTGACGACAATTTCCTTTGTACTTTCACTACATATTCACCAATCCTTCAAGCTCTTTTTTGATACGTTCGGAATTTTATAAACAACATAGAACCCGTCGAATTTCAAAAAAAGAAAATATTTAAGAAGAAACTGTTTGATTGATTTATAGTAAACTTATAAAATTAATTGCAATAAAAAATGTACTTTATAACGGTAAGTCTAACTCTTTAACAGATCGCATTTCATCTAAAGTTAACAAAATACTATTTCCAAACATAGTTTTAGAAATTATTAAAATTAAACTTTAATCGTAATGTAACCAGTTAAATATTATAAAGAAGTGTTATTATGACATAGTTATCAGTTAAGACTCTTATGCTTAGTATTCCAAAAGGAATAAAAAGAATATTGCCCAGTTAAACTGATGGCATTGAGCTCACAGGCTACGCATACAAATTCTACATTACACCCTTATGTTTCCAAGGGTTAATTCCGTTCGTAGAAAAATTCAGGAGGGGGGGGGGACAGCTCCTCCCTTTTCCCTTTTTTATGCTTAATCATTGAACCCTCTAAACTGATTACGACATGCTTTATTATAAAAAAATCCATATCCAAAATTCAGAGCAAATCGGATAATTCTTAATAAAAACCCATTTATATAATTTAAGAGGAGTTATCCCCCTCTTTTATATACTTAACCATTAAACTTCCAAAACTATTCGGAGATTTGAATGAAATCTGACAATTCTGCATGAAAAACCCATTTATATAAATTAAGGGGAGGGGCATTAGACCCCCCCCCCATTTCCCCTGTTTATATTTATCCAATGAACACCTAATACCAATCACGGAAATGCTTCACCAGAAAGATCCTATGTGTAAATTTTGAACAAAAACTATTATTTCTGCATGACAAACCCGTTTATATCAATTAAGGGGAGGGGCATGAGCCCCCCGTTCCCCCTCTTATACATATCGAATGAACTCCAAAAACTAATCAAGGAAGCGCCTTATGAGGATATACCTATATACAAAATTTCAAGTGAATGGGATACTTTTATCATGAGTTATCGCGTTATGCACGAACGTATATTCTCAGCTCTCAGGTAAAGCTCTCAGGCTATGATAGCCTGTGAGCTAAAAATGATAAAATTTGTCCCACTCTGACTTAATATAGAATTTTTCCCCGTGAAACCTAACCCTGATATCATTTTCACCATCTCAAAATTTACATATGCGCCTTTCATATCTACAGTCAAACCCCGTTATAGCGAACCCGGTTTATAACGAACGAAAATTTTAGTCCCGCCGTTCTCCTATTGTAATTAATGTTATTTTGTCATTTTATAGCGAACCTCCGAATCGGTTGTAACGAAAATTTTTCCACTCGCCATGTTTTTTTTATTTTTTATTTTTTCACTTCCCCACTGTTCCACCACTCTTTCTAAGTCTGCTCATAAAGTGTAAGCATTCTATTATTGTCAGGATCATTCTGCTCATTTATCCGAACTAGAACAAGTTGTTCGGATAATCGATTCTGTACTTTATTTTTATTTGTTTTCATTTTTAGTTAATTTATTTAGAATTGTTTCAGTTTAATGTAATCAATTCAATTTTAGTCAATTCAATTCATTAATGATCATATAATAGATTTTACGTTTTTTTTCTTAAAACATCATTATTGAACATATAAGAATCATGTAATAATATACATATTTTGTAAGCTCTAACATTTTTTAACGGTTCGGATATAACGAACCACCGGATATAGCGAACAAAAACTTCGGTCCCTTAAAGTTCGTTATAACGGGGTTCCACTCTGTATTCATTTTTTTAAATCATATTCTGATATGAATATTATAAAATCTTTCAAATTCAAACCTTGAAGTCTCGATTACTACTAGCTGGAAACAGGTACTAAACTGTTCATATTCTTTTAAATGTAAAAGAAAATTTCTGAAATAATCTGCATACAATAAATAGGATAGATAATATTCATGTGACGTCGCATAAGATAAAAAAGCGATTTTTTATAGTCACGAATTCGAATTATAGAAAAGAATTTCTTTATTTGCTTGTCTAACTCGACGAAGTGAATTCACCCAATCGAAAATCATCAAGTTCTGTAATATAAAACGGTATTTTTTGGACAAAGACTGCCAACCTCATGCACACTGTACGTCACGGCTCTTCTATATATAAAGGCACACTTACTTTTTATTTTCAAACTATTTCTCATAAATTTTTTTTTAAGAAACACACAAAAGTTAAAGATGCCTCGCTTTCAGCAGCTCTGATCAACTCTAAACGCTTTCATTTTGATTAGAGGCTTTCCTAAAATCATTGCATATTATGGATTTAAAACTCAATTAAAGTGCGATATTTAATTATGGGTTTATTTTTATGATTTTGCCGTGATTAACTCACAAATAGACAATAGAAATATAAAGGTGCGAAGCAGATCATGCGACAACTTTCCATGAGATATTGGAATTATTGAGCGTGTTAATTGCAATTTTTATAAAGGAAATAAACTTTTGCTGCATGTATATTTCGTTGCACGTAATACAAAAGTATCTGACTCTATCAGCCAAATTCCGCCGAATAAAGGATACTAGGACTTCCCTCAGAGGGATTAGTCTGAGCGATATTGCTGAGAATAAACATTTAATAGCTTGCGATAAGTAAAGAAAATGAGATGTTACCTTTAACTGGTCATTCGTTGTGATAAAATATGATGAAAATAAGCATATTGAATCATAGAATTACAAAATCTTATATATAAAGTTGCATATACTATTTTTATAAAAGAAAAGCAAACCATGCATGGATATAAAATTAGAAATATGCAAAATGTTAAAAGTAATACTGAAAATAAAACACCAAATTTTTCTATATTGGAAATATAACTCTTTGAAATGATATCATGAGCATAAACAGAAGCTTCGCACCGATTTGAGAAACTATAATAACATAAATTATTATGTTTGAAGAGAATGGAGTGTATTTTATACGGTGTGAAATCCGTCCGAATAGTTTATAATGTTGAATATCTGTTTTCCACGGATGCAATGAGGTTGTCGATAAGAGTTAAGGAATCCTTTTTTAAAAATTTGTCCTAAACGAGCACTTACATCTTATAAGTTACTGTGATGCCAAAGTTATAGTTTCTGACCCCAAAAGTATCCTAGAAATTGCAATATTCTCAATAAATTGGGTTTAAAACTTTTTCTAGAAAAAAAATGTTTAATTTGTGAAATTAAATTGTCGAATGTTTTAGAAATCGTTCATAACGAGAATATTATATCCTAAAAGGGTGCTACTTTGATATACCCCCCTAAAAATTACGCGCCAAATCTGGCACTCCCTACGCACTTTTCCTACGGACCTTTTAGGTTTGCTGTTACTCAGCTTCATTCCTTCATTTGTATTTTTTATGTATTCATTGTATTTTTTAGGTATTCCTTTTATGTATTTAACGATTAAGTAATTTTTGTTTATTAATTATTTGTATTCAGCGAGAACTCATCTTGGCGAGAAAAAGCGTTAGAAACGGGTATTTTGCTTGGCGAGAAAAAAAAATCGCCAAATTTACGATTTGGGGGGGGGGGGTATATCAAAGTAGTTCCCCTAAAAATTGCCACCAAAAAAAAAAAAAAAAAAAAAAAAAAAAAAAAAAAAAAGATTTTTAATTTTTAGTCATATCGACATCAAAGAATTCTCAATTTTAGAACTTTTTTTGCTCGTGCATTGATGGTGATTATTGTTCCTACGCAAAATATAGTATATTTTGCAGCAAAGATAGTTACCAACATTTTTTGCCCACATTATTTTTTAACCCTCTGGGTCCCAAACCGCCCGAAACCGCCCGAGATATTTTAATTCGTATATTTCAGTTCCCACCAGAAAATTAAAACAACAATATTTGCTTAAATCAATAACAGATCATTCCGTATTTAAATAAAACGAAATTAGCCATTGAAATTTTCTGGTATGAAATGAACTACATAATTTCTAGAACGTGTTCTAGCATGGGATTTAAAGGGTTAAATCGGCTAGGTACTCCCAATGGTAACGAAAAACACACAAACGTTAATGCTTTAAAGCATAGAAATACAGAATCAAAAGCTATTTATCTCCTACACTGTAAAAAAAAATCTGTGAAGGTACTAAACATTTTCTAGGAAACTGGGATTCCAAGAACTTTTCATGTAACGATAACAGGAAAAATTCATTTAATCGATTCTGAAACTTGAATTTTTGCTGTTACCGTTACAGGAAAAGTTCTTGGAATCCTAGTTTCCAAGAAAAGGTTTAGTACCTTTGCAGATTTTTTTTTACAGTGTATTATATACACATAAATTATCTAAATAGTGCTATCAGATGCATTTTTAAATATACATAGATCAATATAACGCTACATTTTTCTTATATTAGTATTTCTTAGTATTCATTTTTCATTTATTTGTATTATTCAGTAAAATACTCACTTTCTTAAGCCCGAACTACGTCAAACTTTTTTATAAAAGCGCCTAAGTCGATATAACAGCGAAATATTCTGAAGAGTATTAAATACAAGGTAGTAAGAAACTTAGCCAAACGCAGGTAATAAATCGCCAACTATTGTTCTTTTCGCCCTCTCTCGAAATGCATTTTTTCCGTACATTTAAAAAACACGATTTTGAGTTATCTTATTTAAAATTCAAATAAATAAAAAAGAGGAAGCAATAATAGCATAAGTCAAAACATTTTATTTCAGCATCAAGGAATTGTATCGTAGTTACACATGAGGAAAAAAAGCTGCTTTTGGCCAAAAAACGTTGTCTTCACTAAATTTGAATCCGATTAAAAAAAGTACCGTGATTAATTAAAATGTTATAGGCAGAGCTGCCAAGTCTCTGGCATTTTGGATATGAGGTATTTTAATACAGAAAATCTTTTATTAAATAGGAACATTCTGCGGATTTAAAAAATAACTTTTCCTATAAGAAAATTCTGCTATGCAATAAGCGGGGGCTTGGTATCTCTGTATAGGAATATTTCGTAACCTCCTTTTTAACCTTAAAAAAAGCAACGACCATTTTTCGGGTTCAAAAAGTATTGCTAATTGTTCCATTTTGCATACAAAGTACTGATTGTAATATTGATACACCTATGGGGATAAATTTCCAATAATTTTTCAAATCCCATTTATTTCATTAAAAATATAAATCTTTTATTCATTTAGTTTAAAATAAATGGTTTTTAACTAATTTCATAATACTTTTGAAATATCACTTTTCATTGGCCATCTTTTTAAAGCATTTAGAAAATGGTTGTTGTTTTCAGTCAAATATAGACTTTGGTCTGTCCGCATTTTATTTTATTATTATTATTATTTATAAATGGTGGAGAAATATTCATACTTAATCCATAACATACATAATATATGACTCTGTTATTACATAAGTCACCTTTTTATTATCATAAAACTTATGTTTTTACTGATTTTTATTAACTCAGTAGGAAAATTTTTGTGCTTTGAGCAATAGATGTCCGCATTTCATTTATTTATTTATTTATTTTAACAAAATTCTTTGTATTGAGAAGAATTTTTATTTAAATAGGAAATCCAAATGTCGCTGTTAATAAAGAAGAAAGTTACAAAAAAAGTTACAAAACGAGTAGACGCATACTATCAAATATGGAAAAACGACGAATCCAAAAAAGACGTCGTATGAAATATCATCTTTGAAAGCAAAAAAACGAGGTCTGGTTATCGAGCCTACTGATTACAAAATGTGCATTACAAATATATATATATATATATATATATATATATATATATATATATATATATATATATATATATATATAATACTGCAAATATTGATTTTTTATTTATTTTTTTTTTTTTTTGTGCAGTTTTGGCTTTGGAAGGTGCGCTATGTTGCAAAGATATAAGCGACTATGAAAACACATTTGGTAAACGTTCATGCTCAGTTTTACAAATAAATATGGCACATATATGCCCTATACACACACCGAGGTACCTAATTGGTGCCAAAATGGCGTTCAGTTGCCTAACATGCTGGTTATCATATAAATGTTATAATAAATTGTTTGTTCTAAAAATATTATCATTTATTAATTGTTAATTCTTTTTTTAATAACAGAAAATATTTCGTTTATTCCTTTTTTTTCATTTTGAAATAAATAAATAACATGTTATTATAGCATGCTATATGTATCTGGTAATCAAAACGATGTTTTCGCCTAGTTGGCATAAAATATCTCGCCAAACCCGGTGCTTATATCTCTAGTATATTATCTCAAGTATTTTATTTATGTATACCATAATTGTTTTTACATACCACTTACTTCTTCTTGTATATAAAAATAGGTAAGTGGCTCCTTTATGCAGTATAAATCTTTAAAAAATAGCCCCCGTTGCCCCTTTTTGGATCGAATTAAAAAAAAAATCAATGTCTAATTCCAGTATTGCTCCCAGGTATGCATACATATTCCAAATTTCAAAGTTGTCCAACAAAAATTCCAACAGGAAATGGATGAAAAATGGGAAAAGATGTCACATATGCACAAGGGTACATAATTGGCGTCAAAATGGCATTATTTTATCTCAGATGATAACCCGGCTTTATTTATTTATTATTTGTTTATTTACTCATAAAATGTTTATTTACTTTCATTTCCTTTTTTTAATTATATAAAATATCTCTTTTTATAGTTATTAATTATTATTATTATTTTATTTACTGTAAGTTCTTTTTGAAAATAGAAAATTATTTAAAAATATGCATGTAAGCGTTATTTGAAAACGGAGTTTTCGCCAAATGGGCTTTAAAAAATTGCGCCAAATCTGATGCGCTTGTGGTATCCGTGCCGAAAAATTAGTGACCAGAATTGACTTCCACACACAAACAAAATATAAGTTAAAAGAAAACATGCAATAAAAATAAATATAAAGGGAAAATGATGTCATAAAAGAAACTTTTTATTTAAAAACGTAATTGTTTCTAATTTTCACAGGCGAAATATATAAAACATTCTTTTAGCGATCAAAAAATGCTATTAAGAGATTATCACAAAATCTCAAAATCAAAGTTTTTATGACATTTTTTAATATAAAAAAATAACAGTTTTATTTTCCTGCATGATTAAATTTTAAAATGTTTTATTGCATTCAATACTTTTGAGTGCGTTAATGATTACTATTTACTCCATGTACTGATTCGGTTATCTACGAAAATATTCAGCTGGTGAAAATCACGCTCACCAAATTTCTGTGACGTATGCAAATAAATTGTGCTTTTTTATCAGTTTTTTTAATATAACTTTTAAACTATTTGGAACTATTTTTTTGTATGTAGTGCATTCACCAGATTACCTTCATAGGTACCTATTGGTACAAACAGAATCAAAATCCGACAAGTACTTTTTGAGATTTGCTTGATGAAAGAATTTTTTTGACTTTTAATATCGTTACGTATCTCTGAGTATAAAGACTTCGCTTCGCTCAGACAATTATAATACAATGTCGGATTATGATTTCCTTTGTAATTTAAGAGATATTTTGAAGCTTAGAAAAAGTACGATAGTTGTATCTTTTGATTTGCTTGATTTTTTTTTCTTTTTTTAGCTGAAGTGGATAAAATTTGGGAAATATTTTCAATCTAAAAATGTGCGTAGAAAAGAAATGGATTCAGAGAATCTGTAAAGTTCATGAAATAACCCAATTTTTTTTTAGCGGAAAATGTGGACTGAGCTTTACTGGTGCCTTAAAATCAATGAGGGAAAAAGAGGCATTTTTAACTGGTTCCGTATTTCAATCATCCATAACCAGTTTAAATAGTTGGATTAATAACCATATGTTACAGGCTGATGTAATGAAGTATGAGAACGATTCGTTCAGTACAAACTGTGGATACAATTCCATTCCAGCAGTTTTGATAATTGGAAGATCAAAGCTCATAGTAAATGCGATTCAACCATTTACTAAATATTTGTGTTCAAACATATTTATCTACATCAATTCCTCCACAACCTGATTATATTGATGTTTTACCTTAATTATTAGTTCATGGTTTATATTCATTTAGCGTTGTGAAGCTTAACTGATTTCAGACAACATAACAATATATTCTATTGAGTATTTTCCTCAGTAATCATTTTGAGTGGATAAAAGTATAATTCTTAATATAAGGCATCAGTAAAGCTCAGTGCACATTTTCAGATAAAAAAAATTTGGGTTATTTCATTAGTTTTACAGATCATCTGATTACTTTTCTTTTCTACGTACATTTTTAGATTGAAAATATTTCCCAATTTTTACTTTAACATTTTTTTAGATCGAGCTCTACTTTTCACTCTGGTTGCACCAGTTTTTTATATGATTTCATAGCTTTTTCAGATCCTTTCAGGAACTTTATCAATCACCTTCAACTAACAAATCTAAACTATTATTAGTATTAAAGTTATTATTAGACATATTAGTTTGGCGAAATACCGCAAATAACGCGAAGTTGGCTTCAATTTTGGGTGCCAAATTTGGTGATATATCACCAAGTTGGCGATAAAATTGGCGACATTTGGCGACAGAAGCGCCCCCTCCCAGATGGTAGTCCCGCTGCTGTTTCTTGGTATCTACGCAGATTTTCTTATGACCATAGGTATCTACGCAGATTTTCTTAGCTTCAATTTCAAATCATTATTTTTAGCTCACAGGCTATCATAGCCTGAGAGCTTATGTGCCCGTCCATTCTGTATGTACGTTCGTATGTTCGTTCGTGCGTAACGCGATAACTCATGATAAAAATATCGGATCCACTTGAAATTTTGTATATAGGTATATCCTGATAAGGCGCTTCCCTGATTAGTTTTTGGAGTTCATTCGATATGTATAAGAGGGGGAACGGGAGGCTCATGCCCCTCCCCTTAATTGATATAAACGAGATTTTCATGCAGAATTAACAGTTTTCGTTCAAAATTTAGATATAGGATTATTCTGATGAGGCGATTCCGTGACTGTCATTAGGTGTTCATTGAATAAGTATAAACAGGGGGAACGGGGAGCTCATGCCCCCCCCCTTAATTGATATAAACGGGATTTTCATGCAGAATTAACAGTTTTCTTTCAAAATTTAGATATAGGATCATTCTGATGAGGCGATACCGTGGCTGTTATTAGGTGTTCATAGAATAAGTATAAACAGGGGGAACGGGGGGCTCATGCCCCTCCCTTTAATTGATATAAACGGGATTTTCATGCAGAATTAACAGTTTTCGTTCAAAATTTAGATATAGGATCATTCTGATGAGGCGAGTCCGTGGCTGTTATTAGGTGTTCATTGAATAAGTATAAACAGGGAGAACGGGGGTTCTAATGCCCCTCCCCTTAACTTGTATAAATGGATTTTTTAATCAGAATTGTCAGATTTCGTTCAAATCTCTGAATAGTTTTGGAAGTTTAATGGTTAAGTATAAAAGAGGAGAATAACTCCTCTTAAATTATATAAATGCTAAATGGGTTTTTATTAAGAATTATCCGATTTGCTCTGAATTTTGGATATAGGTTTTTTAATATGATAAAGCATGTACTTGATAGTTTAGGAGGTTCAATGATTAAGTATAAAAAAGAAGAAAGGGGAGAGCTGTTTCCCCTTCTTAATTTTTTTTTCGAACGGAATTAACGAAAATACAAGGCTGTAATATACAATTAGTATGCGTAGCCTGTGAGCTCAATGCCATCAGTTTAACTGGGCAATATTCTTTTTTATTATAAATATAGAAGGATTTTTTTTCTAAATTATCCTTTTCAAATTGAAATATCTGTATTGTAGCAACTGTTCTGACTTCGAAAATCTCAAATAAAGGTGCGATGTTGATTTAACACACATTTAGTTACAGTTTATATATATGAAAAGTATGTATTTTCAGTTTCAAATGACGTCAGTTTCAAAAATTCAAAAATCTATCAGGAGAATCAGAATTTTTATTGATTTATAAAAAAAAAAAAAAAAAAAACACGTGTTATCATTTCCTTTTTAAATTATTCAACTGTTTTTTATTTGGTGGCAACTCGAAAGAAATAATTGAATTACCAAATTAAAAAAGGTATATTTCTATGTTGTTAAATTATGGAAGGTATAGCGTTATATAAATTTTAAATGGATGCCATTTCCTTAATATTGGATATTTTTTGACAGGAATTTTGAAAGGCACATACATAAATTAAAAGCTTTCAAACAATCTATTACACATCGCTGAATGTCTCCTGGTTCGGATTATAAATAAATTGTTTGTCTTTTTTTTGTTATTTCACGAGAAAAAAATGACAAAACAGGGGTTCTAGATCTCCATAACTAATCGATGGATCTGGATGATCTTTTGTAAACTTTGATGTCTAGAGTAGGACACTTCGCCTTTTCAATTTCATTGTGATCCGATGATTGGGTCCAAAGTTATGAAGAGGAAAACTTTGGACTTTAACATTAGAGGTGCGGTTGAGCTCTACTAGACAGCACTATCGTGCTGTATGATGATATTTTCATCGTTTTATACAGGGTGGTCATAAAAAAACTTTGCCGATATATCGAACTCTAGCTGCCGGCCCATTCAACCGATTGAGATGAGATTTTAGATATAGTTATTCACAGGTATAAGCTCGATATTCTGTCAACGGCAACAAATTGGCGCTCGCGGTTATAGTTATAGCGACAGAAAATTGAAAATTTCGAAAGACAATGCCCATTTTTCCCCTTACAAAATGTTCAGCGCATGCTAAAACCTTAAAGAACGTTGAAACGGTGCGCGTATCGCAATAAACGGACGCGTTATGCTCGCTCAAAAAACAGCTCTCTTAATAATTAAAAAAAAAAAAAAAAAAAAAAAAAAAAAAAAAAAAAAAACACCATCACGGTGCACGAAGAAAATTTGCATATGACAGAGGGAAAACACCGATTACGGAGCGCCATTTGCAGATAGTCGGATAAAAAGTGGGATGGGAATGTTAATTCTACAGTCGGGAGCTCGGAAATGCCGACGAAATGACTCTTCTAGCGAAAGTTCATGGTGAATTGGTAAAACTCTATTATCAGACTGGGATGAATGCTGTGAAAACTTTGCGTGTTTACTAGCTAAAGCATTGCCAAATGCTTTGCCCATGTTGCCCGGAAGCTCTTTGGGATTTCATAAATGTATTTCGAAGAAACTGGCTGGACCTGTGGTAGACCGCGATCCAGACGACCAACTTTTCCTGAGGCCACTCTTATGGAAGTGGATCACACAGTGACTGCAGGACACACGCAAAACTGCAAGAGGTGCATCTCTTGTATTGGATACACCGAAATCGACGGTGCTAAAGCTAGCGCGCTCTGTAATCCGTAAGTTTCCTTAGCTGTTCCAGCGCTTCCAGATTACGAAAGTTGGGGACCATCAACAACGTATAGACTTTGCTAATCAATTTCTTATTAAATATGATGAAGATAAGAACTAGCCTCTTCATTTATTATGGACAGACGGGACACATTTCACCTTAGCTGTCAATGTCAACACGAAAAAATGTGTGCAGTGGGCAGACATGAATTTGCACCCTGTGGCTCTGTATCTTTACACGAAATGAAAGTTACTGCGTGGTGCGGCATTGCATGAACAATTATTCCCGGGCCATATTTCTATTTAGGGAGTGATATCAACGGGATTTGTAACTTGTTCTGTAACAGACTCCGCTATATGGCAATGCTGCAAAATTACGCCATACCAGAATTACTGCAGCGAACTGGCTTGGAATGTTGTAATCAGTGATTGGGGTAATGAATCTGTGTCATATGAAAATTTCTTCTGTGTTCTCTAATCTTGTTTTTTTGGGGGGGGAGGGGGCGGGGGAGGGGACGTTTGAAGAGCTGTTTTTGTGCGTGCATAAAGAATCCGTTTTTTGCGATGCGTTTCTTGCAACCGACTTTAGGGTTCCAACGCTCTTTAGGGTTTTCGCATGCGCTGATCATTTTTCGACGGAAAAAATGGGCGTTGCCATTGAAAAATTTCCAGTTTCTGTATTTTTAACTGTAATCATGAGCACCACTTTGCCGTTCACAAAATCCCGAGTTCATACTTCATAATAACTCTATCTTAAATCTCACCTCGATCGGTTGGACGGACCAGCCACTAGAGCTCCATATATCGGCAAAGTTATTTTATGACCACCCTGTACTTTACATGTACATCTCTTATATTGACTTTCGCAATTTCGAAAATATTGCAATGCGCAATATGTTATTAGCATAAACACTTCAAAATTTGAAGTTATTTTTTTCAATTATGACTTGATTGTGAGCATTCCTGCTTAAGATTTCAATCTCTGTATCAGCAAGTCAAATAAAAGAAACTTGTATCTTTTAGAGGCATTCGTAATAAATCATGTAGTTCCATTGAAGAAATTTATCGATTTCATATAAATGCGTCCTTTTACCTCGTGAAGAGTTTCAACTAAAATTCAGTAACAGCGGAATTAAAAAGTATTGAATTGTAACAGCTTTTTGGTTATATGCTTGTTTCTTAAAACGTGACGTCGGTTTATGTTAAATTATTTTAGAAAGTTTATTTGGATTTTTGGTAAGAAAATTGCATCAGTACAGAAAAACAAGAATAATTTATCCTTTCTTTTTAACAATGAAAGATTTAAAATCAGAATGTTATCTCTATGGGTAAATTAAAAGCCGAAATTTTAAGGTGTAATAGTTGACAAATATTTCTGATTTTCAATACCCGCCGAGATTTTAGCCCTACCGACGTCCAGCTCATTTTTTGTGTCGATTCTAAAAATATGTTTCACGCGGTCACAAAAATATAATTTTTGCAGGGAATTTAAAATGTAATTTTTGCCGGAGCCGTGATCCGACAATTATAGATGAATAGCCCCATCAATCCAATCACAATACAAGTATTAGTGATACTAAAATTTAAACAAAAGAACTACAATAATTTAATAGTCTTTTAATTTCTATACTAATGCCAATAATTTTTACTATACATGTTAAAAGTTTTTTAATCAAAACAAAGGATAACCATATCTTATTGCATTATCTTGAATAATTTTTAAACTATGCATTTTAAATTTAGATGAGCAAATATTTTTAATTCTATGAGCAAAATTAAGTAAAATATTTATGTATGCAGATTTATGAAGACATGAATTGTAATAAAAAAAGAGATTTATTTTGAATAGAAATTCATTATGTTTATCATAAATATCAAATAGTATCTTTTTATCAGAATGAGTATTATTAAGATCTAGAAAATTAATTTTGTTATTAAGCATATCATCATAATTGTACTTTAAATTCTTATGGTATTTAATTGGCAATGGATAGTTAGATGAACTTTTAGAGTATAAGATGATTAAATCGTCAAGATATCTATATAAATAACAATCAACGATAGAAGCATTACGATCATAATAATATAAGTAGTGTTCAACACAGATAGATGATAAATCTCTCCCTGTGGGAGATCAATCTTTTGTTTATATATTGTATCATTAAATAATATATAATTATGTTAAAGTGTAAATTTAGTTCAATATTTGAAGTAAGATAAAGTTACAGTATTTAATGTAATTGAATCCTTATAGTCTTTGAACAATAAATTAATTATTCTATACATATCTGTGATATCAATTGTATTGAATAAATCATTAAAGTTAAATATTTTGACCTACTTAATATTTTATAATATTTTATATTATTTACAATATGTAAACAATTTTTCATACTATAGAATTTATCATTAGTTTTATCAATATCTAGCATATTAGTAAGTATTGTTAACAAATCTTTGTTACCATTACCGTTACGAGGTGGAACCCGTCGAAATTCGACGAAAGCAAATCTTTAAGAAAGACCTGTTTCATTGATTTATAATAAATCTAGAAAATTAGTTAAAGTAAAAAATGCATCTTATATTACGGCCAGTCTATTTCTCAAACATAAGCTAAAATTAACAAAATTCTATAAAACCCAATAATCCAAATTATTAAACAACATGAAACCGAAAGTAACCGGATTTTATAATAGACGATATTTTCAAAATAATACGCATTTTAATTTCTGTTTTTTTTTTTTTTTTTTTTTTTTTTTTTTTTTTTTTTTTTTTTTTTTTAAGAGAAAATAGATTGTTTCTTTTGCCACAATTACAAAATTGGTACTAAAAATAAAAAATAAAAATAATGTCACAAAATTTAATTGAGATACAGTTTTAAAACAAATTGCATTTAAAAGTACATTTTTTTCTGTATACGATGGTATAAAAATTTAAAATGTACGATTTTAGAAGTGTAAAATTTGCAGTAACGAAAATTGCAAAACTGAAGTTGCATGGAAAAGATGTTGCGAATTTTAATTTCTATTTTTTTTTTTAATTTTAAGAGAAAATGGAGTGATTCTGCTGCCACAATTACAAAATTGGTAGTAAAAACCATAAAAAAATTAATACCTCAAAAATAAATTGAGATACAGCTTTCAAACAAATTGCTTTTAAAAGTACATTTTTTTTTCTCTAAACGACGGTGTAATAATTTAAAATTTGCAATGTTTAGAAGTGTAAAATTTGCAGTAGCAAAAATTGCAAAACCAAAATTACAGGGCAAAGTGTTGCCATTCGCAAAATGACGTATGCGTTACGCACAGATACGTTTGGCCTTTATAATATAGATAAGTATTACAACCAATTGTTATAGTACGAAAATTTAAAAGAATTTTACGGAATTTGGAATAACCACAATATAAGGATAGTTATAGTTATGATTTTTAATTTTAGTGATTTATAATAAAGAGCTATATGTTTATTTTTAATCACAGTATCAAGATCTGTTTTAATAAAATTTAAACTAATGTTCATAGCTTGAGTTAATAACATAGAGTAATAATGTTTACAAATTATAGCGTAGTTATTTCGTGATTTATCTACATATGTTATAATAAATTTATTTTTTAGAATTATTTATTTCATTATTTAATTGATTAATATTTAAATTAGAAGTATTTATATTACTATAGAGTTCATAATTTAATTTATCTAAAACATTAAGTTTCCATTCAGTGAGAAATGCCAGGGACTTATTATAACCTAACGAAATCTTATAAATAAAAAGATCTAGATCAAAATTGAACTATTTTAAAGTTGAATTTATATTAGGACAGAAAAGAATGCGAAATTTAGTACCATTAGCCATTAAACTGCTTAAAAAAACATTTTCAACAATATTAATGTCTCCAGTAATAGTGTGACTATGATCAATGTTATTAAAGTTATTATAACAGGGATCATTACGATAACAAGAATAATTAGTATTATTGGATAAAAATTTAGAAAATTGATTGTAATTAAATAGCTTACGTCCTAATTTTACATTGTATTTGAATGACGTATGTGTAGAAAAATTATTTAGAGGGAAATTATTATTTTTAGCATTTATAATATTATGTAGATTTATTTTATTCAGTACATTATTTGTAAAAGTAATTATGAGTTGAGTATTGTTAGTTTTTTTATGTGTATTTTTAGAAATTTTAACTTTAAGAAGATTAATTCTATTGTATAGTAAATCAAAATAAATATCACTAAAATGTGAAGTTAAATCAATAGCTAAGAACTCTATAATATAAATTTTGATGTTTGTTTTTGATTGAAAATATGTGTTTCCTAATGTCCATCCATTTATACGAATTATTGAATTTAAATTCTAAATTACAGATTTTTTGTTTAATCTCATTCATAGAAATATATTGATTATTAGACTTATTGTTATCTCTTATTGTATGGGTAGTTTGTTATTGACAGAATGGTTTAAATTGCCATTCGTATGTACTATAATATTCATAATTGTTTGTATTAGTGAAAACAGTGTTTTTACGATTACATATTTTAGAATTTAGCTATTATGGGTATAAAAATTACGATAATTAATATAAATGGATTCATAAAGTATTCTATCATTTAGATGTTCATGCATACTTAAAATTTTTATAGTTATATTATTAAAATTATGGTGCCTAAAATATATACGTTCAACATTGATAGATTTGTTTATAATAATATCCTGTCTATGTTGATTGATTCTGATATGCAAAGGACTACATGTTTGACCAATATATTATAAATGACAGATATTGCTTTTTATTGAATATATTACATTGTAAGCTTTACAGAATAACACATTAATATTAGAACTGGAACCATTTTCAATTGTTGTGCATCTGCATGTGGGCAAGTTAAGCATCTGGGAGATAAACACTTTTTTAATTTAAGGTTAATAGTGAGGCAGAGTGACAGGTAGCTGTTTGATGATCCAAAGAAATGTCCATCTATTTCTATGTCCCAAGAATTAGACATCCTACATTTAGAAGAGCCTAAATTGCCAGTAGGTAAATCTTTATTATAACTAGTTATCATGAGAATATGTTACATCAAATAAGACAAAAATAAGTGCATAAAAATTAGAATAAGATTAGTTGATAATAGTTTATATAATTATCCTTAATTAAAATTAAAATAATATACATATATCATTTAATATCTTGGTTAAATCTTTTAATACAAGATAGTATACACAATAAAATAATAAAAGTAAAAAGTATAATAAATATATTTGAAAAAATATCATATATATATCATTTAATCCCCTGGTTAATTAAAAGTAATAAACAAATTAAAATAGTAATAGTAATAAATAGAAATAATATTTAAAACTAAATAAAAGTAATATTTAAAAATAAATAAATAAATAGCTCTTGATTACACAAATTATAAATACATGAAAATAGTCCCATCATTAAATTAAAAAGTATTTCCATAATGAATAAAATAAACATAAAAGTCCTCATTGCTATGCAATAAACACAAACATAGTTTCTAAATAATTAAGCCCTAATATAAAAGTCAAATTAGTAGATTATTAACTAAATGATTACAATAAGTATGTAGCATAAACTATATATAGATATATATATATATACCGGGCGTCCCAAAAATGACTGATGGATTTAAAATTCAATAACTTGCAAACGGGGACAGCTATTTAAAAAATTTTTGCAGGAGGGTTATGTATAATGTTAGGAGTTTTTTACCGTAATTTTTTATTTTAGTTCGCATCTCAAACAATAGGCAGCGCTGACGGCGATTGATGGCCAGGTCGACGCTTCACTCAGCACTGATCATCTGGCCTTCAATTTCCGTCAGCGCCACCTATTGTTTGAGATGCGAACTAAAATAAAAAATTACGGTAAAAAAACTCCTCACATTATACATAACCCTCCTGCAAAAATTTTTTTAATTGCTGTCAGCGTTTGCAAGTTATTGAATTTTAAAATCCATCAGTCATTTTTGGGACACCCGGTATATATATATATATATATATATATATATATATATATATATGTACATATATATGTATATATATATATATATAATAGCTTCTGCTTATCAACAAGGGGAAGACCCTTTAATTGCCTTCTAGGAGAACTAAAAGGAATCGACTGGGAGCAGAGACTTAATGTCCAATCCGCACCTTCCATCGGTACAGCCTGTTAGTACTCTTGTCTAGCGCAAAGGGAACAAACGCGGATGGGCTTCCTCCAACCCGCTTGGCCAGCGTGGAGGGATTTGGCCACCCCTCCCTTATTTTACCATGAATTCACAAAATAAATTACGGCCTTCAGTTCTCGGTAGTCTGCATGTTCCTGGTTACGGCAGCGATCAGATAGACATGAAGACAGAGGATGCTAAGCATCACCGGGCTCGGCTTGGCTGCCATAAGTTGATGACCTTGGCTACGTATAATGGACGATCCCTATCTTCTGAAACCGTTTACAGGAACTTGAAGAAGAGTTAGATAGGATCAACTGGGACATTTTAGGATTATGTGAAGTAGGAAGAAAAGGAGAAGAAAAGATTGATCTTGCCAGCGGACAAATTTTATACTACAGAGGCATAGAAGATGGAAGAACAAGTTGTGTAGGATTTTTGATTCATAAAAGGTGGAAGAATCACATTGTAAAATATGATAGTGCGTCAGATAGAGTTCAATATTAGTAATAAAAGTGTCCAAAAGATACAAGCTGCAAATTACCCAAGTTTATGCACCAACAATAAGTTATTCTGATGAAGAAATTGAAGATTTCTATGAAGAAGTAGCTTCAATGCATCAAAAGGGAAATTGCTACATCAAATTAATAATGGGAGACTGGAATGCTAGAATTGGAGAGAAAAAGAAAGGTGAATTATCTGTAGGAAATCATAAATATTGTATGCGAGATGAAAGAGGAAACAGATTGATTGAGTTTGCAGAATGTGAACAGATGTGTATCATGAATTCATTTTTCAAGAAAAAGCCACAAAGAAAATGGACATGGTGTTGTGCAAATGGCTCAACAAGTGAAATAGACTACATTTTGACCAACAAAAAATATCTTATTCAAGACTGCAGCGTTCTCAATAACTTCAATACAGGAAGCGATCACAGATTGGTTAGATGCAAACTGCTGTTAAATACTAAAGTGGAAAGAATGAAGCTTTTGCTACACTCAAAGAAATCAATCGATATTATAAATCTCCAGAAACATAAAGAAGAATTTCAATTGGAATTTCAAAACCTTTTCCAAGTACTTCAATCAACTTTAGAAGAAGATCGAGATGTTACAACAGTGAACAAGAAGCTAACCAATACTCTACAAGAAATTGCAAAGAAGATAGCCGGTGATGCACAAATAAAACAGACAAAGAAAATAACAGAAGAAACAAGAAGATTGATGAAAAAACGCAGAGAATTTAAAATGAAGAAAAATGATCCTAAATCAAGAGTTGAATATGCTGAATTATGTAAAACAGTAAGAAAATGCATTACAGAAGATATCAGAAAATTTAACTGTGATCTTGTTAAAAAAGTTCTGGAAGATAACAAAAGTTTAAAATCAGCTAAACGCAAGTTATATGTTGGAAGAAAAGATATTTTTGCACTGAAGAGAGCAGATGGTACAATCACCAAAATCAGCAACGAAATAGTACACATTGTTGAGAAATTCTATAATGATCTAGGTAAATGTGAAGATCAGCGAGAAATCAACGTACACGATCAACGAGAAATCTTAAAAGAAACTGAAGAGATAACTCCAGTGATGACAGATGAAGTTTTAAAATCTATTAAATTTATGAAAAAAGGTAAATGCCCTGGAGAAGATGGAATTACAATTGACCTTATCAAAGAAGCAGGAGAAGAATTTGCAAAAAGGCTATCCTTACTGTTTTCCAAATGTCTTAAGAAGTCAGATGTACCAGAAGATTGGAATAATGCTGTGGTGGTGCTACTTTACAAGAAAGGAGAGAAAAAAAACATTAAAAATTACCGTCCAATCAGCTTACTGTCAGTGGTTTATAAAATTTTCACCAAAGTTTTAACGTCAAGACTTGAATCAGCTCTGGACTTAGCTCAACCTAGAGAACAAGCAGGATTCCGAAGTGGATTTAGCACAATGGATCATATCCAAACAAGGGAACTCATGGAAAAACATATAAAGAATATAATCTACCTCTCTGCCTTGCCTTTATTGATTATGAAAAAGCATTTGATTCCGTCTACACATCAGCAGTGGTAGAATCTCTAGAAAACATTAGTATAGACAAACCTTACATCAATATTATAAAGGAGATTTACAAGAAAGCAACAGCAACCATCCGTTTAGATAAAGGAAAAGCAAAGATCAAGCTCGGAAGAGGAGTAAGACAAGGAGACACCATTTCATCTAAGCTTTTTAATGCTGTCTTAGAAAATATCTTCAAGAAGCTGGATTGGGAAAACAAAGGGATTAGAATAAATGGGGAATATTTATATCATCTCCGGTCCGCTGACGACATTGTAATTTTCAGTAACAGTCCTGAAGAATTGGAAATTATGCTAAAAGTTTTTGCAGAAGCTAGCATCAATGTGGGATTAAAAATAAATTTAGAAAAGACGCACTAGACAGCACGAAAACACTAGACAGAAAACATTGGAAAATCTGGGGGAGACCTACATCCAGCAATGGATTGAAAACGGTTGTTGATGATGATGATATATATATATATATATATATATATATATATATATATATATATGGGGAGAGAGAGAGAGAGAAAGAGAGAGATATTACAAATTAAATTTTTTTTCACCAAAATTAACCTTTATACTATATTAATTTCTTTTTAGCAATATTCCGTACTTATTTCAACTTATTAAATTAAAATCTTGTTTCTAGATCTAATCTATTAATCTTTATGGAAACGATATAAATTCTTAAATCTCCTTAAAAAACATTTATTCCAATACGTGTAAATTTAAAAAGATGGCTCTAAATTAAAAATATTCTTAATTAAACTTTATTTATTAATATCCCAAATGAAACTCTTTTTTCCCTGTTTTTATCAACCCTTTTTAAGAAAGTCTTATTAAATTTATTCCAAAACCATACTTTTCAAAAAATATCTTTCTTTTTATTTATTTATTTTTTCCCTTCAACGTTTGATATTTGTGCGTATCAATACGTTCATTTCTTTTCTTTTTTTCAAAATATCGTCTGTAGGATATCTAATTCAGTATTCGATTATAAATTAGTTAAATAATAATTTTTTAAATTAAAGATTATCGTCTGAATGAAATTAATCTTGACGATGGATATGAATTCTGTTTACATGTGAAAATCATGGTTAGAGATTAGAGAAAGATCTAGAAGTTTTTTATTATGGACTTGAGTGAAGAGGTCCAGAAATATATGGAATCTTTTATTCGATGTTTTCGGGTTTGAACGTTATATAAGCTAGACGAATATTTTTTATGGAATATTGCTTCGGAAGCAAAGAGCATTTTCCCTCTGTATATGATTGCATTTAAATAAATCTTTTGGAGCAGCAATTGTGGAATTTAATGAAGTTTCGTGGGAAAACTTGCGAATAGTATTAATGACTCCTATCTCAAAATGTCACAATAAATAAAAGAAGTCGCACAGGATTTTAAGTGTAACCGGAGCGAAGAAGAACATGCTATCGCCGAAGCTCGAATAAATTCTATGGTCTGAAGGGCATTCTATATGGTATTTGTGGCTTGCTACTGGAGTCCACTTGCTGTGGAGTCCACTTGCTTCGTTCCACTTGCTGTGGAACGAAGTAATGATAGGTTTGCGGATCGCCGAAAAAAGTCTTGTTGTGAATGTTCTTGAGCCAAAATTGCCGTAATTTCTTACTTAACTAAAGTAAAAGAAATGTTCTTTCAAAAGTGCTTCAAATCTGTGCTTGGAAAGACACTACTCTGAGAGATTTCGTTAGCATTGTTAAATAAGTTCCACGATGACTGACATTCATGTTGTTGCCACCCAAATATTGGATCAATGACTTTAGATATTACTGGTAGGGATGACAAGAAAAAGTAAAAAAAAAAAAAACACTTACAGGGACAAATGAACGTCGATTGCTGATTACTTGGATAATTTTCGGGGTTCTTGTCCCCCCTAGGATCATCTTGAGAATTTCTTCTTATCAGTGAGTTATTTTCAGAAATAACTGAGTATTATTTGTATCCTTTTTATGTATTTGTGTAGATTATTTATTCTCTGTTTGTGAAGGTTTATTTATTTATTTGTTTATTTTTCTGCGAGTGTCATTTATTTATCTATTATTATTATTATTATTATTATTATTATTATTATTATTATTATTATTATTATTATTATTATTATTATTATTATTACTTGTTGGAGAGAAAACATCTTTGTTCTTAAGAATTTAATTGAGGAGCATGATGTTCTTAATACAATTACTGTTGCTTATTAAAAACTATTATGATATTTTTATGCACGATTAAAGATAATTTTGTAATGCTAATGATATGTAAAATAGTTTCTCAGAATGCAGTATTTTTGTGACAATTTTCCTCTTACTAGATATTTCAGCTAGAAAACTAAGTTAGTATTTATATATTTCTTTTTGTTTGATAGAATTTCTGGTGGCAGTGAGCTTTAGCTCTCGGATTCTTATAATTTATATAATTCAGTAAGAAAGATGGAACTATACAAAGCTGCTGCTAGAGTTTTAACTGATAAATATAAAAAAAAATTTAATAAATTTTGTGATTTTAAGTAAGAAATTACCTATCATTAAAATGTTTGTACCTGTTTATGATTGATAAAATAATAGAATTTAAACGTTGATCCCAATTTAAGGCATAACTATGATATTTACAATTTCTATTTTTATTAGATAAAATTTCTCATTAAAGTTAACAGCAAAAGATAGTTACAAATTCCACGATAATTCTGATTCAGATTTTTAAAAGGGAGGATAATAATTCTGCGTGAAGCAATCAAAATGTGAACATATCCAGTAGACAAAGCCCTCAAGATTGCGACAGCGCGAACTCGTGAATTTCACCTTAAAAGTAAAAGACTCTATGATCGAAATTTTGTCGAATCCCCATTAAAGATAGAAGACTCTGTAATTTATGAAGAATTTAAATACCCTAACACTCGAAAATTAGAACCTACTTTCTCTGGACCATACAAAATTATAAATAAACTTTCTGATGTAACTTATGAAATAGATAAAGTTAATTATGAGACAGGACAGAATTCAGTTATTGTGCATGTTTCTAAATTAAGACCCTATTTTTCACCCGAAAATTTTAAATTGTTTCATGAGCAACCCAAAAAACAAACAAAACCTCAGATACAATCACAATCACTAGATCAAACTAAAGTCAAGACAGTAAGATTAAATTTTAATTCTTATTCTTTAAATATTTTATCACCACAATTTTCAACATTAGCAGGTATGTTCTTGGTGCGCAACAAGAATATTACTTGTTTTAAATTGGGTTAAATTGGGTTCCTTATGCAGGTGTGTGCAGGTTGGGTTCCTTATGCATAAAGTGTACACTTTGATTGTAGAAACTTTCAAATTGATGTTGATAAATTAATTTTAAGTGTATTTAATTCTAACTATATTTACTCATTTATTTTACATTAACATTGTGCTATTTATTCGACAGATATTTATATGATAACAGTTATAAAATTTGATGATTTTACACAAACCTATAACTTGATATGTAGTTTTCAGTGATTGTGAAAACTACAGAAATTAAAAGTTTTTCAAAAGTAAATTATCTTTATTTCCATTTCTCAATTAAGAATGACACCTTTTATTCCTATTTGTTTTATTACTAAAGTTCATCAACCATGTGTAGGTAAAACATTACTCTACATTTGATATATGAAAACTTATAACCAGACTGGACAATTTTGTAAAAGAGTATCAGAGAGGAATTATTGTAAGGAAATACTCAATGAAAGTCCATTTTCTAAATAGTTAGATTTAATTTTATTTGGATTTTGGAATTATTACTAAATTTTTTTATGTATACTTTCGGCTGGGAAAAATACTTTCTTATTCTATTAGAAGGTAAGAAATTTATTTAATTGTTATGCAATTATTTTTATCCTCAACCAGTATTTTCCCTATCAATAATAAACAAACTGTGATATTTTTATTTTAATTATACTCTTATTTTATTATAATTATTATTATTTCTATAACGAAGTATAGTATGAATTATACTTTTATCGAGAAATATTAAGATATTTAGGATTATTATTGTTGTTGCTGTAAATTTTGAGTTTATTATACTAATTATTATTATTATTATTATTATTATTATTATTATTATTATTATTTGAATTTTCCTACATTATTTACTATTAATGTAGAGAGTGATAGTATTTATTATTATTAGAAATTTGACATATCATCAAAAAATGTTGGGATCCAACATAAGACTAATTCCATCTAAAAATACAAAATTATGTAGTTCACTAGTAAGCTGGATTGAAGGTGTTTTATTTGAAGGACGGTATTTAGTAAACTTTCCGAAAATTCTTATTTAGATTAAGTATTGATAGTGAACTTCATTGAAGTATTGCATTTTTAAACCTAATTAAAGACTTTTGGATTTCAAGAACTGTATGTAGTCAACTAAATTGAGAAGAACATTTATTGTAGCCTTTGAGGACTTTATTTATTAGGAGGGACTACATCTGATGGACTTGAGTTTTGAATATAACTAAACTATACATTGGGTTATTGAAATTATGTAAACACCCAATGAAAAATAATTTTTATTGTTTTTATTATCTCTTGCTTATTAATATTTATAACTGATTTACTGTTATTGTATGTATTATCTCCTATGCACTTAGAAATGATAAGTGATATTTTAATTTTATTGTATTTATTTCAGGGGAATGCTCTTACCTAATTTTAACACTATCTAATTTGCTCTTAACTATTTTTTTAATCGCTATTTTTTTTATATTGCGTTAATTTTTTTTCCATCTTTTAGCTTCTTGGGCTTGACAGTTTTATTCTAAAATTTAATTTCTCTAAGTTATCAGATTTATATTGTCTAAACTTGTAGTTTTATCTAACTATTAATTTCATACAAGGTTTTTTTGGGGAGGAAGGATAATATTACAAATTTAAATTTTTTCTCTACAAAATTAACCTTATACTATATTAATTTTCTTTTAAAAATATTCCGCACTTATTTCAACTTATTAAAATAAAATCCTGTAACTAGATCTAATCTATTAATCTTTTTAGAAACGATATAAATTCTTAATTCCCCTTAAAAAACATTTATACATTTATTTCAATATGCGTAAATTAAAAAAAGGCTCCAAATTAAAAATATTCTTAATTAAACTGTATCTCTTAAAATTCTTTATAAAAATAATTTTTCCCCGTTTTTATCAACTCTTTTTTAAGAAAGTCTTATTAAATTTATTCCAAAACTACACGTTTCAAAAATATCATTCTTTTTATTTTCTTTTTACTTCGCGTTTGATATTTATTGCGTATCAGTTAATTCATTTCTATTCTTTTTTGTTTTAAATTATCGTCTATAATATTCGAATTTTTGGTCAATTATAAATTAGTTAAATAATAATTTTTAGAATAAAAACTATCGTCTGAAAATGATTCGAAAATGCTATGTTTAACTTCGACGTTAGACATTAAATTCTGTTTACATAAGAAAATCATGATTAAAGATTATAGAATGTTCTAGAAGCTTTTATTATTGATTTAAGTGAAGAGGCCCAGAGATGATGGAATATATTCTTTTTTTTTTTTTCTTTCAATGATTTGAGTGTAGACTAATTGCGGAAATTATGTTTTTATGATGGAATGTCACTACGGAGAGAGCATTTCCCGCTCTATCTGAATGGATTTTAATAAAATATTTTGGAGCAGAAACTGCGCGTAAATAGCTTTTTTCTTCACGCAAATAGCTTTAACTCTAGATATCAGAAAAAATATATGGTCTAGAATTGTCTTCTATTTAGAAGTTTTAGTGTATTAATTTAGAAAGTTATTATTTAGTTAATTTAAACAAGTTAAATTAATTTCTTAATTAATAAAAAAGTAATAAAAAGAAAAAAGAAAAACGCAATAGATTATTTATTAATAATTAATAAAATATTGATAAATGAACAAATTTTTGTTTAAAAGATACATAATAGTAATTAATATAAAAATAGGAATTAACTGAAATATTAAATTTAAATTTTTAAATTAACTAAAAAAAGATTAAAAGTTATGGCAATAATTAAAAAATAATTACAATTTAATAACAATTATTTAATTTGCTAAAAAATAAAAAATCGAATAATTAAGAAATCAAAATTAACTCATTAAAATCGATACCGATCAAATTGAATTCATTATTTTAATAAAAAAGCAATTGAATCCCGAATCACTCATGAGATGGCGCCAGCACAGTTACTTCCTCGGCACTTCCCCAGGAATGACTAACTGGGTACTTCCTCAGGAGTAGCGTCCCTCGGAAGTTGCTCCATGGGACATTGCTGGGAACTCATTCCCGAGGAAATTGTAAAAGACTCTTCCCCAGGACGCCCTCATCTTGTCATTTTAGTATTAGGAGTAGTTATTTAGTATTATTAGTGAATTTGGGATGACTTGGAGCTCCTGGGGAAGTCTTGAGGAGCTTTCGTGCTGCATGGGTAGACGTTTATAGATGTATTAATAAAACAAAAAATGAAATAAACAAACATAGCACGAGTGGGCATCGATCTCTGGTGTTTTGGTCAGCGAGCAAAGGTTGTACCATCTGAGCTACGATCAAACGTCAATTTACGGTTTAAAGTAAGTACACTCGAGTCTCTCTATAACGAAACTCCATACATCGAATTTCTCTATATAACGAATTTTTAGTAAAAACGGTCGCCTTTTCCCAATGATAACATTGAAAACAGTCTCTATATAGCGAAATATCTATCTCCATAGAACGAATATTTTCATAAAATGTTCTTTTTTTATTCAATTTAAAAAAAGCTTCGAAATCACATGGAATCAATTTTCCATCAGGTATTCCTGAATTATCGTTCAGTGCTGAGTTTATTATATTACTTCTATCCTTGAATCTCCTTGTTCTTTAAATTCAACGAATTCATCCCTCCCCCCTCCCACACACCTTTCAAAATCTTTCTCAAAACAGGGTCAATTGGATTGTTACGCATGTAAGTGAGGGATCTATGGGGGTAATTGAGGAAAAACAGTTTACAATTGCTTAAAAAATTCGGATTTTCTATACTAGAGGATAATGGAAATTCTGAGAACGAAGAAAACGTGGCTTGAGTAGACTTAAAAGAGAAATAGAAATTAATTAATTAAGGAACATGGAGAATTCGAAGATAATATTGCTCTCTCTAATTTTTTGAAGTGGATGACAATCTCACTATTGCACAATATCCTATTGATAGTAATATTTTATGGGGGGTTATGAACAATGATGGTGAATGTGACAATGAGCATGAGAACTAAAATCTGCAACAAGCAATAAAACCATCAAGCAGTGAAATAATGAATTCCTTTGATCTTATTAGGATATGACTTTAAATGGGGGAAAATGTTCTCTATACAATCATATCTCTCTATACAATTCTCTACACAATATTCTCTATACAATATCTATATATCTTCATTCCATGATAATATTTATACATTTTTTCTAGAGTGTAACAATTTTGTAATCGAAACAACAAAAAATTAGATTTTTTCGTCTAAAATTAATGCAAGCAGAGTATCCTTATTTGATTTTCATTAAGCTTTCATAGAAATGTCTGTTCTCTTTTTTGAAACTTTTTAAATAATTAAAAATAGAATTAGAGGTTAATATTTATAGTTAAACATTTCAAATTCTTAATTAAACAAATCAAAATTTATTTGTTTAAAATTTATACATTAAATAAGAATTTTAATATCATTCTCCATTCAATGAATTTCTCTATATAACGAATTTTTTACTGTAACAGTGGATTTCGTTAGATAGAGACTCGACTGTATTTAAATTGTGTTATAATATTAGACCTCCCCCCCTACCACACCTGTTTTTCAAGAACTAAGAAGCGTTTTATAAAATCCATTGAACCTGTGGATAAGGGGTCTCTGCAATGCAAAATGTATTAAAATAACACAAATCTGCTATGATCAAGATTGGATCTCTCCTTGTAAGACTTTGCATTGTTAGTTAGACAATTTTTTCAGGGCTGGTATTAATATGCTGCATATAGGTCTATCATTCTTCATCACATTTTACTGTAAATGATCAACTAAAGAAGTTGGACATTAGGAAACTATTTTCCTCGTACACATTAGAACATATAATAGCGTAGTGCCGTTCAAAACGATGTGAGCGATTCCGAATAACATTCCATGTGAATGTTCATTATACTTTAAAAAAGAACGCCAAGTTTACCTATATGGTTCGTATGTTTCAGGATTCATTTTGAGCAAACTAAGTAAGCATCAAGCGGAGTCTGACAGTTTGTTATAAGTAACAATTTGGGAAATTTTAAACACAAAAAAATAGTTATTTATTATTGTATGCGATAACACCAATGAATTTTTAAATAATAAAAATTGTAAATTCTTTCAAATTGTAAATACTGACTTAGAAATTAAATTAACATTTAATTATGCTGTAAACAATCAGAAAATGTTACCTACATTTCTTAATATGTTTACAGAAAACTTTATATTTCTTAAAGAAAGGTTAAAAAATTGAAAGCATTCTTAAATCAATTAAATAAAAAATAAAAAATAAAAGCTTTTATCAGATTATAAAGCTTTAGTAATCGAAATGATGCATGTTGCTGTTCCCAGTTTAACGTAATAATTTGCTTACTGGAGAAAAATAAACTAGACTTTTCTTTTCTAACTCACTTTTATAGAAAAAAAATACAAAGAGTTTATTTTAAAAAAATATTTCATTACAGAATTATAGAATATAATGATTTATATTTCACTTAATGTAAAACAATCCATTGATAATTGATGTCAACATATATTTTGCACTTTCAAAACACACACCTATGCAACATTTGTGTTTTATTATCATTTTTTTTTTTAAGAAAAAGAAATCTAAATATCAAACAAATATACGAATTATCTATGAATTACATAAAATAAAATGTTTATTTAATCGTTACAAGTTTATCAGCTATAATATTCTTATATCTTTCTTCAAAAATACAATAACCATTCTTTTAATTTATTTTTTGCTTCTAATTTTAAGATTTTTTCTTCTTGTCTTTAGATGTTTCCATAATATTTTTTTTATGATTTGTTTCCATTTTCTCATTTTTTTCAAAAATTTCTTCATGTTCTCCGCCAATAATTTGTCTATTTGACGCTTTGAAAAGCTCTTCATAACGTTTAAAATATATTTTAAAAAAATCGTTCTCCCCTCCCTATTCTTTTTTAACTATTTGGAAAATAGTTTTTGTCCTCGGTAGAGAATTGGGAAAATTGAAGTATATTTGAATCTTTTTATTGGTTGAATTCCGCAACTTATTTTATCTTGTTCGTTTTCTGATTGGTTCAAGTTTAATGTCCAAAAATGGAATATTTCTGTTTTTTTTTATCTTATTCGTTTTCTGGTTGGTCCAAGTTTAATGTCTAAAAAGGGAATACTTTTCTTGCCACGATGACAAAAAGAGTAATAAAAACTTTTTAAAAAATTAATAATTTGAAAACAAATAGGGATAAGGATTTCAAACAAATCTCATTAAAAAGTGAATTTTTCTCTCTACTCAACGGTGTAAAAATTATAGAAATATTGTGCGATGTCTAGAAATTTAAAAATTTGCAGTTCCGAAAATTGCAAAACTGAAATTTCATTTAAAATTTGTTTGTGATGGTTTCAGGAATATAAATGTTTAATCCACACATGTCGTACGTAATATGAGGCGTTCAGAAGTCAATCTGATTAAACTGATCCAAGAAAAACGCACATTTTAAACAGTTATAATTGTATAAATCCATAAACTACTGTGTTTTTTTTTAATTATTGGTATAGAAACATTAATACTTATAGCATGGCGCACGTAATATAGGACTTTTCATGATCATCCTAAAAAAGATGTTTATTATTATTATTTAATTTAAATATAGAATTTATTTATAAGTTTTTAAAATTTTAGTCTTTGGAAATATAATTTTCCAAATAGTCTTCGTAATTTGTTAAATTACATTTTTTTCCGGTAATTTCTTGTTTGACAAATATTAGGCATAATTTATATAGTAGGCCCTTGAGTAGTATTTAAAGTTCGGATGAAGAAAATTAAATTAAGAAAATGATATTGAAGGTCTCTTTTCCACTTAATCATTTCAAAATTATCAGATGTGATATTCTAATATCTAATCTGAAAGAAAGACAATAACCATTCTCTTAATTTATCTTTTATTTCTAATGTTTAAAATATCTGTTCATTTCTTGATTTCTTTGAAAGAATTTTTGATGTATTTAATCATTTCTATATCTTGTTTGAAAAATAAATCTTTGAATCATTCTCCAATATTATAAGAATTTCAGAATTCAAAACGGATGAAAATTTGTTTTTCTGGATATGTCAAGTAAAATTTCGTAGCAAAACCTGAAAAGTCACTCGGAATTTTCTCTCGCTTTTAACAGTTCTTGAATGATTCTTTTGTTCTCCTCTATTACTGCCGTAATTTGACTGTTTGCTTCTGCCATTTCTTCAACTTTACTGTCCAGGTTTTTAGATATTTTCTCCTCTATTACTGCCGTAATTCCACTGTTTGTTTCTGCCATTTCTTCAACTTTACTGTCCAGGTTTTTAGGCATTTTCTCCTCTATTACTGCCGTAATTTGACTGTTTGCTTCTGCCATTTCTTCAATTTTACTGTCCAGGTTTTTAGGTATTTTCTCCTCTATTACTGCCGTAATTTGACTGTTTGCTTCTGCCATTTCTTCAACTTTACTGTCCAGGTTTTTAGATATTTTCTCCTCTATTACTGCCGTAATTTGACTGTTTGCTTTTGCCATTTCTTCAACTTTACTGTCCAGGTTTTTAGATATTTTCACAATATCATCATTTTGTTTTTCAATTTTTGCAGTTTTTGTCCAAAATTCGCCTATGCTTTCAGAAAGATCTTGCTTTTTTTTCTCAAATTCATCCCTCATCGACATGAATTTTTCGAGTTCTAATGAAAAATTATCTTGTGTTCTTATTTCTGCATACAAGTCTTCATTGAATTTATTTCCAAAATTCCTACTTATATCGTTTAATATGTCTCGAAATGTTTGTATGATCATAGGTTTATGTGTTTTGTTAAAGAAAAAACGGTTGTATTTCATATGCATAACTTTCTTTACTTCATATCTATACCGTTTATCACCACAGTAGTATGCTGTTAAAAAAAATAAAGGCCTCAACTCCCAAAATTTTTCAAACTTTGGACGAGAAATTTTTACATGAGCCTTATTCCGTTGTAAAATATCATTTACCCGAGTCTTATTCCGTGATAAAAAATCAGTTGTCCTAGCTTTTTTCCACGATGAGAAATTATTTGCCATACTGTAGCACATTATTGTAACGTTGGTATACCATACTAAAGGACGTACAAAATAGGGATCTATGAATTTGTCAGTGCTAAAAAATTGAAATTTTCCATTCATGGACGATTTTGCCGATTTTTCTAGTAGTTCTAATAACTGTAGATCTCTGACAATGTCCATTTTCATGTTTTGTACGAAAAGAAGCATTTTTTCATATTTCTGCTTTTTATACTGCTTTTCCATTTCTTCAAGTTCTACGTACAATTTTTCAAAACTTTCAATGCATTGATTCAAATGAAATAAGACGGAACAACATGATTTTTTAAATTCATCTTCTTCACCTTCAATATAATAACCTACGCACTTTTTACTTTCGATTAAAAATTTACGAATTTGCAAAATTATATTTTGTTGCTTTATTCTGGATATTGTGAACAATCTGAAATTCATTTCGTAAACGTGACACTTTACTTCATTTTCGTCACACATTGAAGTGATATTCATTTTCAAATAAAATTGAAATTTGTGATCAGTATGAATATCTGCTAAAAATGCAGAATTTAAATAGCTCAAAACTTTTCTCACACAATTAAGAGTTGTTTGTAGATGATGTGCTCTTTTTATTTCATTTTCTGTACCTTTTCTGCGCATAACTGTGTCGGGATGGTATAGCAATGCTAACTTCACTATTTCTTTATCAATTTCCTTACAACATTCTTCATGTTCATTGTCTGTTATTCTACACTTTCGTAGTTTTTCAAGGCTAATATCAAGTCTTTCCAAAAAATCATACAGCCCAAAACGCCACAAAGCATCTTCCAATGTTTTAATTTCGTCATCAAAATTAATAATTGTATGCCTTTTTAACTGACTGTTGTCTGGGCCTGCATCTTCCTTCTTTTGGTCACCGGGTAATGACGGATGTGGAGTAGCTGCAGAAGTACAATAACTCGGAAAAGGATTTTCTGTGCCACATTTACTTGGATTATGTTGTTTCACTTTACGAATTCCATTGACAATTCCACTGAGTGGCCACATTCTTCAGTTCTTCATATATATTATCACACTGTTCAGAACTTTTTTCTGCGTGTGAGTGAAAATTTGTGATGTGAAAAACTCAAAAATTTTTGTAGTACCTGAAATTTAAAAGAAAATATACATATCAGAAATCCGTTTTACGAAAACACTGAGATAAATTCACTTCAAAATAATCCAATTTTCTTCCGTATGGAGAGAAAATTTCGCATACATGTGTGCTAAAATCTTTGAACATGAATAAGGATTAGCCATGAAGGTGGGGATTTTTCAAAAAAAAAAAATTAATTACAATAAAATTTGAGAAAATTACATTTGTGTATAACTGTATAGCTTATGTAATGGAAATAGTAAGCCTTCAAATAAAGACAATTCACTGAAGTTTGGTCATTGATTAAGAAATGTGTAACGAACTTTGATTATTACACCTTTTTTTCATATATTTATAAACACTTAAACTAGTCTTAGGGGCCACCGTCATACTTACCCATCATGAATACGCATATATGAAAATGAAACATGTCTAAACTATTTATAAAATGCATTGCCATTCCGAAACAAAATTTAAACGTATATTTAAATAGTTTTGATATGCATAGTAATTATCTATTAATGAATTGCTGATGAACTAATTTCGACAAACGATATAAAACACCAAATTTCTGAAGTAGCACCGAATTGTGTAAAAGAAACATCCTTTAAACTCTAAAAGTAATAATCATATTAACTAACTGATTATTGCGTCGGATTAAGCGTCTCATTTCCAGTTAAAATATATATCTGATTTGAAATTTGTATGAAATACAGGGTCATGAAAAATCGAAGAATGTGGAAAACAGGATTACAAATATCTCTGTAACTAATAATCTGATCGACTTCGTTCTTTATGCAAAATTTGTGTTAGTTTATTGCCTTTTACGTCCACTACTTAAAATAAAAAAATTCGAAAATTTTTAAATACCTTTCATCAAAACGAATTTTTCGAGAGTTCGAAAGAAATAGTTCCGTTTATTGAGGTTACTAATATTAAATAAGCTTTGTCCCATTCTTACATACTAAGTACATACAAAATTTCAAGTTACTATCTCAATTTGTTCGGGATATAGAGCGTTTACAGACACACATACATACAAAAAGACCGACAGACGAACGGACGGCAAGCGTTTTTTTCTAGAAATATGTTTTTCAAAATCTCCAGTATCTGAAACGTGTAACTACGTCAAAAGTTTTTTTTCGATTTTCAAAATGTTTGCAAGATTTACCCTATACTACGTATCATGGGTAAGTAACTAGTAATACAAAAATAATAAGACACCATCTTAAGTAGTACGTAATCATTATGCTAACCTAGAATAATTACCTATTATGGGATATCATTGAATTGATTACGTATGATAGGATTTAGTAGAATGAAGAAAGCTTTTATTGCTATCTTTTTAAATTGTGATCCGATTTTCATAAAATTTGAAATAACTCGACAAAATTCTTCAACAATTATTCAAATGAAATTTCAAACTATTTATCTAGTAGATTTGTGCTGTTTTATGCGGACAGACAAACAGACCAGATGACGATTATGCATGAATTATCTATATATTTAATAGAAAGTCTGAATTTCGTATAAATCAACGAACAGAAAAAACTGTTGAACCTAAAATCTTGAAAAATTATATCAAAATGCTTCTTATAACATCGAGTGCTGCTAAGAAAGAATTTTCAAAAAGTCCACCCCTAAAGTGAGCAAATAAAGAACGAATTTTTAAAAAAATCCTTAAAAATCGGATTTTGTAATTATTTTTCAACTGATAACATATTTTTGTGTATTTTTTCATGCTGAATAGAAAGGTGGTAAGCAAATTCTTTTAAACCCAGTAATTCGTGAGATATTTCATATTTTTCTAATTTGGCGATGTCTTTGGCGCCAAAATCTCACACTTTCAATTGTTAAATTTTAAAAATATATCTTTTAGTACAGCTAGAGAAAAATATCAAACTGAATAATTATTTAACGACTTTTTTTTGGTTAAATAATTAAAACAGTTATGCCAATTGGGGAAAAATTACAAATGCCTCAAAACAGAAAAAAATGTGATATTTTTTGGTGCATGCAAAGGATTTTTATTGCAAACCTTGCCAAACATTAAAGTTTTTTATTTATTGAGCGTGGATATTTTTATCAGTATAATTCAATCGTAATTATGCAAAACTTTTTAATTTATTAATTTTTGAATCGACAATTTTTTATTAATAATCATGCTTATCCTTATCCTTATTAAAACTATAAATATGAAAGTGTATCCGAAAGTTGGAATGAAGTTGGCTTCAAAACAAAAGGATTAATGTCTTTGAATCTTTGCTTATAGATAAGTTATATGAAAAGTTATAAGTAAGAATAAGTTATAAGTAGAATAAGTTATAGAAATGAATATAGGCTAATTTTTATTTATTTTATTAAAATATTTTCCTCAATAATTCAAAATTTAATTATTTTTCAGATAAAATTTAACCATTTTCTTTCACCGTTGCCAAGAAAATTAAGATCTGGCATAATAATTTCTCAACGTCAATAAATTTTCAATTGAGCTATTTCTGTAAGAAAAATTAAAATAAAAATAATTTTAAAGAAAATAAATATGATGTCATATGTGAAATAAAAATATGGGGAGTATTTTTTTATTATGTATTTAACATGAATATTTATTTCGTTAATAAGAATTTTTCTGTCAAAAATTTCGACGTAATTAGAAATTAAAAAAGATGGAAAATAATTTTATTTTTAACAAAATATTTCACTTTGAAAAATATGATGTCATAGTTGAAATAAAACTGGTATTTTATAGTAGTCGTTAAAAATACAAGCGACATGGATATCAGTAATTATTGGAGCTAGATAAATAATGACGTCATATTTAAAAAGAATGCTAATATATATTTATTCTTATGCTAATTAATTAGTTATAAGTTACATAATAAAGAAAAATTTCATTCAAAATTCATAATTATTAGTGGAAATTTTTGGTTGGAAAAAGGGAAAAATAAAACTAATTAATATACATTTTTGACGCTATTTTATTTCTTTGAAATTAAAAAGAATTACAATTCGCATAGATCAGCGCCGTCCATCGCGGCGCCCTGTACCAGATTTTTGAAGCTTTTTAAAATGTTTTGTATTATTAATATATTTTTTAAACGAAATTCCATTTAAAAATGTTTTATTGTAAATCCTTGATATTTGCCTCAGAAATATTTTTGAAATATTTACAAGTCTATTACAGGCATCAAAAATGAAAATGTGTTTTATTAATTTAACCATGTGTTACTGCGTTTCTTCACTAATTTACAGTTATTCTTTATGCAAAGTGCTATGGAAATTAGTAGCTCGCGAAGAAATTGGTAAAAGTTAGCAATAACTTAATATATTAAGATGTGAAATGTAAAAAAAAAGGCTTACCTCTTTCTCCTCACTCATGCAAGAATGTTCAACTTTTTTTTTTTTTTTTTTTTTTTTTTTTTTTTTTTTTTTTTTTTAAATATGTTATTACACTAACTTATTGCTGCTTCATAATAAAGGTAAAGAAGCGTCATTTTACCGCTCAGATTTTCAAAATTTTAGGTATATTTCTCAAATTGTTTTAAAAGTTCTATAGAATCATACGAAATGATTTCCATTAATTAAAGTTCTTTAAAGACATTTCTTTGAAACCATCCATGGATTGGTCATTAATATACTTTTTTTGTGCTTTTTATAATGCCATATTTTCGCCTCCAAAATAAATTAAGGAGCATCGATTCATCCTAAAAAAATCCAGACAGACACAATATCTCTAATTTTTTTATTTTAATTAAAAATTAGATTAAAGTTACTTCCACTTCAAAAATCTTTAAAATAACATCTCACAGAAAAATGTATATTTCGAAATTAATTTAATTTATAGTCATTTGATCTTTTTTTATTAGGATGAGCGAAGCGAATCCTCTACTAGGCCACTCAAATTACAATTTGTCGTACGCTTTACAAAAAAACTATTCAATATTTTAACTTCAAATTAAACACAAAAATAAATTATGATCTGTAGATTTGCAGAATATAACTTTTTTTACAGTAAAACGTTAAAAAATTATTATTTTAATTAATTTACTTTACATGCATTTCCAATACGGACGCATTTTAGCAAATAAATAAAAAATGAAACGCGTATATTTTCAGAAAAAAAAAGTTTAAATCATGGAGTAAATAATTATTAGGATGAGCGAAACGAATCCTCTACTAGTCCATTCAAGTTACATTTTGTCGTACGCTTTATAAAAAATCTATTCAGTATTTTGACTTGAAATTAAACATAAGAATAAATTATGATATGTAGATTTGCAGAATGTTATTTTTTTTTTACAGAATAACCTTTAAAAAATATTATTTTAATAATTAATTTATTTTACATGTTTTTCTATTATGGACGCACTTTTGCAAATAAAAAATTGAACGCGTATCTTTTTATTTTCAGAATGAAAATAAACCATGGGGTTAGTAATTATAGATAGAATCTTGATTAATTAATTAAATAAAATATATTTTCATTATTCCGCCAAAATCGTTTGCAAATAAAAAATTGAACCCGTATCTTTTTATTTTAAGAAGGAAAATAAACTATGGGGTTAGTAATTATAGGTAGAATCATGATTAATATATTAAATAAAATATATTTGCATTATTCTGCCAAAATTATTTACGCAGTTTATACTTACGGGTTTTAAAAGAATTACGTTATGATTTATTTATCTAGGTATTTACTTTGATAAAGTGGCAACAAAAAAAATCGTAAACAAGTAAAATTAATTCTTATATTTGGTATTTAGAGTGAATATTTTGTTAAATTTGGTTAGTTTCTTAAATCTGGTATTCGAAATGAAAGATTAAAGAATAATTTAAGAATATTTTAATTGATTGGAGAATAATTTAATTCAACCAAATTAAATATATTAACTACGTTTATAAATAATTTCTGGAATGTATTAGTAATTTAAAAATGTTGAGAAAAAGAACACTTATTGGCCAGAACGTTACTGAACGCCGTTACTGGCCATTGGAAAATGTAAAAACATCTTTAAAACTTTTAGTTAAAAATTAAAAAAAAATATTTTGTAAAATTCTGCTTCGAAAATATTGTTATATATACCAGCCTTATCATAAATAAAAAATTCCGAGGAAATTCTTAGTTATTTGGCTGAATTTACATTTCTAAAATTTAAATGCGCCAAAACTTGAGATAACGTTTTTGCTTAATAAAGATGCAAAAATAATATAAAAAAGTAATGTTCCTTTCAAATATTTATCTTATGAAGTAATGCTTCGCGAATCCAAACAAAGCACGGCTTTTGCTAGTAGATAGAATCATGATTAATTTATTAAATAAAATATGTTTTCATTATCCCGCAAAATCGTTTGCACAGATGACACTTAAACATTTTAAAAGAATTGTATTATGGATTTTTTTTTTTTTTTTTTTTTTTTTTTTTTGTAAACTGGCAACAAAATAATTGTAAACAAATAAAATTAATTCTTAAATTTGTTATATAAATGAAAAATTAAAAGATCTGCGTGAAGTTGTTGGTTCAAGCTCTTTATAAATATTTTTGCGAAGGTCGTATTGTGGCTAAATGATATCGACTCATTAATCAGAAGGATTTTATAGAAAAATAAGACTTTAATAAGTTCGCAAACACAACAATAATTATTCGTGAAAACGTCACTACGAGAATGAGAGAGCGCTTCGTTAAAAGGTAATTCCATTAATTGAGTTGCCATTCGCAGAAAGTAAAAAGTTCTCCCACGCGGAGAGAATTACAGCAATTCTCATACGCTAACATGTATAAAAACGAAGAAATTAAAATAAAATGTTTTACAGTTAAAAATTCATAGTATCAACGAAAGCAGATTTCAAATGTTTTTTCCAGAAAATAGGATTTTGAAGAAGTAACTTTCTTCAAGCTTTCTTCAAATATATTATTCTAAAATAGCTATCAAAGATTATCGGATGTTGATTACAAAGATTGGAAACATGCATATTTTAAACAATTAAAAAACACCAGTGGCTACTTGAAATTGTAAAAACATCTTTAAAAGAGCTTTTAGTTGAAAATTAAAAAAAAAAATTGTAAAAGTTTGCTTCAAAAATATCTTATTATGCCAGTTTTACATCATAAATAAAAAATTAAAATGCACCAAAACATAAAATAACGTTTTTGTTTAATAAAGATGCAAAAAAAAAAAAAAAAAAAAAAATATATATATATTGTTACTTTCAAATATCTGTTTTATAAAATTAATGCTTCGCGAATCCAAACAAAGCATGGCTTTTGCTAGTTAACATGAAGTTCTAAATCCACACAAAAGCCTTATATCTTTTACAAAGATACGCATTTCTATGTTTACCTCACTATTAATACACGAGAATTTTTTTTTTAATCTCTGTTAATGGTGACCAGGCCCTTCATTGTTTGTCCTTAGCTGAAATGAAAGGTTGGACAGGTCTGAAATAAATAATATAAAAACCCGATTAAAATAAATTTTCCTAAAACTAAAAACATATTTTTATACATTGAAGCTTCATTAATGAACTTCTTCCACCGAAGCTAAAATCGTTTCTTTACACATTGAAATTTACAACCAATGATGAAAATTTAACTTCTGTAAGTGTAAAAACTTACCCTTTTCGTCTTATCCAAGGGCAATTAGCAGCACATATTCAGACATCCCATATTTCTATAACGCAAATATTCGAAGCTAAAGTCTTATTGAAATTAAGCTTGTAAGTTTTTACTTATTCAGAGGTCGCTCACTTCTCCGGCCTCTCACGACCATAAAAATATATATGTATATTTTTTTGGTCGTGAGAGGCCGGAGAAGTGAGCGACCTCTGAATGTGTAAGAACTTACCCTTTTTATCTTATTCAAGGGCAATTAGCAGCACATATTAAGACATCCCATATTTATATAATTCAATTATTCGAAGCTAAAGTCTTACTGAAATTAAACTTGTAAGTTTTTACTTATTCAGAGGTCGCTCACTTCTCTGGCCTCTCATGACCATAAAAATATACATATATATATTTTTTTATTTACAAGTTTAATTTCAATAAGACTTTAGCTTCGAATATTTGCATTATAGAAACATGGGATGTCTTAATATGTGCAGCTAATTGCCCTTGGATAAGATGAAAAGGGTAAATTATTACAGTAAGTATAAGTGGATAGATATTGTCCCTTCATTAATACGAACTGGATTTTTAAAGTCTGTGTGTCACTATTTTTAAAAGATGGCAGTCAAAACGACGAAAGGCAGTCGAAACGACGATTTATCATGTAAAAATGATGCAATATTTTTTCGTGTAAAGCATTCATTTTAATTAGAAAACATTACTATATATTTATTATATATAATTAACAAAGTGATGTCACCTGCTTCGAAAAAAAATAATCCTAAAATAAAAATATGCATTTCAGGAATAATATTTTGCATAAATGTTAACTTACAATTTAAATACATTTTCTTACTTGAAATTTAGCATTTAATAAAAATAATATTTCAATATTTTCTAAATTTATTGTAATATTTGATTTCATTAAGCGATTTCCTGTTTTAATTAAATTAAAATGCTTAATTTTACATGATTATGACGTGAAAGATTTTTTTAAAATCTTGACAAGTGTTATTCCGTATGAAAATCAAACCTGGTGGTCATATTTTAAATCATTATCTACTTTCCTTTATGAAATATTTACATTTTATAGCAGTTTTACAAAATAACGTGATGTTCACAGAAATTATCTTTCGCAAATACATGTGTCGGGTTGCGTGTTATTATTCTAAACTATTAAAAGGATCATTCATTTATAAAAATATTCTATATTTATTTACAGACGTAAAACTAGCCACCTCTCTCATGGATGACTCTTTAGAACAACAAAAATAAAAAGTCGGTTGCCATGCAACGAAAACATCTTAAATATTAAAAGAGAAGTGCGTGCCAATAAACAAACCATGGACGCAACACACTCCCACCTTTTGATTGTAGTACATTACAATCAAAACTCACATTGTTTAACAATAGCATAAAATACAAAATATATACTTACTCACACATCAAAGATAAATAAACTAAGTAGAAAAACATAATGGTAAAAATTAAAGTTCAAATAAACAGAGTTTACATATAGTCCTGTCGAAATCTTGCAGGCAATTTGACAGTTCTACCACTTCTAGTAATAACATTTTTCTTTTCTCTCAGAAAACCTGGAGTTAAGGAATGTTCGGGTTTCGGTGTATAGTCAGTAAGTGAGTCTCTATTGGAAGTGGGACTATTCGGCACATGTTGCTCGAGCGGCAACTCTGGAGCTGAAGAAAAAGTGTTGCTAGATTGTTCATCTGAAGCTTGGGAACTACCTTCAATCTCTAATGGATAAAGTTTGCGAATAGGTCGAATTATCTCATCCGATGAAGTTTTCAATTTTGCTACACGTATGTTGCCGTCTTTACCGGTATAAAGTTCGATAACTTTTGCTAATGGCCAGAAAGTTCGTTTTCTTGAATCGCTCTCAACAAGTACTATATCATTAACGTGAATTTGCAAGTGTTGTCTATCACGTTTGTGTTGTAGCAGTTGCCCAAGATATTCCAAACGAAAACGCTTTCTCAGATTTTCTCTTAGTGTTTGGAGATATCTCCATCGTTTCTTCAAATCCTGTTTATCAATTAGGTTTAGATCTGCTACCTCAATTGTCTGAATGTCTTGTAAAAACATGGATGGCGTTAGAGGAATCAGTGAATCAGGAACTTCGGAAATATAAGTCAGAGGTCTTGAATTAACAACAGCTTCACATTCACAAAGAACACTCATCAGCTCTTCATAATTCAACGAAGCTCTTCCCAAAACTCGTCTCAACAGATTCTTCATTACTCCTATAAGACGTTCCCAGAATCCCCCCCCCACCAAGCAGCGGTAGGAGGGTTGAACTTCCATTGGATTCTTTTAAGTGTTGCTTCTTGTTCTACTGCAGACCAATCAATAGACTGAAACAAATTTGCAGTTCCAACGAAATTCAAGCCATTATCACTATAAACGATATTCGGACGACCACGTCGAACGATAAATCTTCTAAAACTCAGAAGGAAAGCTTTCGTTGACAAACACGTTATTAACTCCAGATGTATAGCACGATATATAGCGCAAGTGTATAATACAATCCATGATTTTTCTCCTCCTCCTTTCAGTATCAAGGGGCCAGCTAGATCAACTCCCACTACTTCAAAAATCGAAGCATCCTTTATTCGATCTTCTGGCAAAGGAGCTGGTGGAGTTTCGAGAGGTTTTGAATTATGTCTTTTACATCTTACGCATCTATTGATTACTTGACGAACAGATCTTCTACCGTTTATTATCCAAAATTTCTCTCTCAAGCAAGATAACAAAATTTGTATTCCGGCGTGCATCATCTTCAAATGTGTCTCTCTAATGAGAAGCTCTGTAATTCGATGCTTTCCAGGAATAATAATCGGAAACCTAAAGTCATGTGTATCATTCCGTTCAGTTAGTTTGGTCTTAATTCTAAAATTACCTTCTTCATCTTTAAAAACATTCAATGATTTTAAACTTCTAACATAGTCTTCCGTTAAGGTTTCATTTTGAATAATTTTGACAATTCTTTTCTCTGCTTCATTTATTTCACTTACGGTTAAATTACCCGTTCTCTGATTCTTTTGATTCTTTGAGTTGAACAAAAACCTCAGTATCCAGCCTATCATTCTAATGACTTTTGTATAACTTGAAAAATACGATAAAATGTTATCACTTGCCAATGTTTCATTTACAACTAAGGTAGTGCATTTCTTCTTTTCCATTAAAACTTCATCTTCATTAAAGGTTGTTTCGGATTCAGGCCAATTCTTTTCAGGAAGTCGCAGCCAAGTGGGTCCCTCCCACCATCTCGAAGAAAGGAGTTTTGAAGCTGAGCATCCTCTTGAAGGTAAATCAGCCGGATTGTATTTTCCAGGAATATGCCTCCAATCTTTTGCCTGAGTTAACTTGCGAATTTCGTTGACTCTATTGCGTACAAATACTCCCCAGGAGTCATCATTCTTTATCCACTGCAACGCTGTCGTGGAATCTGTCCAGAAATATTCTTTAATGTTCTGAAGTTTCAGGCTCCCTTTTACAAATGCGGCTAAACGTGAGCCTAGAAGGCAAGATAGAAGTTCTAACCTGGGAATTGATATTTCTTTCAAAGGTGCTATTCTAGATTTGGACATCATTAATTGTTCAGAAACATTTTGGTTTGACTGGCATCTTAGGTAAACAACAGCAGCATAGGAAGTTCCACATGCATCTGAAAAGGTGTGCAGACTTAGGTCAGAACAATCATTAAGGAGAGCATGTCTAGGAATTTCTACAAGGCGCAACAAGGGTAAATCTTCTAACCATTTTAGGAAATTTTTTCTAATATCATCAGGTACTTCTGAGTCCCAACTTAATTTAGATTTCTAGCTTGCCTGAAGCATAAGTTTAGGTAATAGGGTAACTGGACAAGAAAATCCAATCGGATCAAAGACCTTTTGAGCAACTGATAATATGCTTCGTCTGGTAACACTGATTTCGTCGATATCAGTTGCGGGTATGTAACAGCTAAGAGTATCAGTTGACCTATTCCACATTAAACCTAAAACGGAAGATATATTTGATTCAGTACATGAATCTTCAGTGAAGCATTTAGGCTCTTGTAAAACGGTATGCTCCCACCCTCGTAAGTCAAATTTCGCTTCTGCCATAACTTTTGTCGAAATGTCTATAAACTGTTTCAATTCTTCTTCAGTTTTGTCTGAAGTGACACAATTATCTACATAAAAGGAATTACTGAGTTTTTCAACAATTTTTCTAATGAACGATTCTGAATTGAAAGAGGAATATGCTTTTTCTAAATGAAAACGTATTACTGCATTTAACAGGAACGGACTGCAGTTCAAGCCGAAAACGACTCTACAATGTTGAAATATTTTTATCTGCCCTTCTTCATCATACCACAGAAATTTCAAATATTCACGATCTGGTTTAGCTACTGAAATTTGAAGAAAGGCTTTCTTTATATCAGATGTCACTCCGATTTTTTCTTGGCGAAATTCCATAAGCACAGAAGGAATTTCTTCCAGAAAATTAGGCCCTTTTAACAAGCAGTCACTTAAAGACAGATTCTTTTTGGTTTGCTTGAAGGATGCATCAAATACAGGACGAGTTTTTGTGGTAGAATTTTCTTTAAATACTCCACGATGAGGTAAATAGTGGCCTGGACCTTCTTCACTTTCTTTTATAATACCATCAGCCAACCACTCTTTGAATACTTCATCATATGCATTTAATTTACCATTCCTTCTCAACTTGGAAGTTGTGGTTCTTAATCGTCTTTCAGCCCCTTCTCTATTACTTGGAAGGTGAACTTTATTTTCTACCCAAGGAAGATTTACTTCATACCTTCCATCATCATTAATACGGACTGTTTTCCTGAAATGATGCAATGCAGCTTGTTCTAACACTTCATATTTTATGCGCTCACAAGGATCAGTAATACCTATCGATTCGAGATTCCATAAATTAGTTATATCATCACATTGAGCTAAGAGAGATGTGACATAATTATTGACGCACTTTACGTCTGGTTTTCCCATTATCAACCATCCTAAATGTGTCTTCATAGCGACGAGACCACATTTTAACTGATACGTCAATCCCGAAAATAATTTTCCAGCGTAATCAGCCCCGATCAAAAGTTCTATTGGAGGAGAAGCCGTTCCTACATCATGTAACTGAATACCATTTGCTTGAAGTTCTCTGAAACAAATATCCTTTTTCATTCTAGGAACAGAACCACAAATTATTGGTTGATCTAAAACTTCAATATTGCAAGAATAATTGCCTCTGAATTCATTGACCTTTAACGTAAAACATTTATGTTTTCTTCTTGAAGTGCCTCCTCCAAACACCGTATGATTTAAAAATTCAGAGCGCATCGGTTTTAAACCAAGCCTTTCAGCTGTAGAAGCCAAAATGTAAGACCGTTGAGAACCGGTGTCAATAAGAGCTCTGACGCTCGATCGTTTTCCATTTACTTCTACGTTAACTAATAATGTCTGCAATAAAACTTCGGCGGAACCACTATAATTGGACAACGTGGAATCTGAATTACATTTGCTATCATCTTCTATCGGGGTTTTAAAATTATGTTTTAGCTCATAGCACATAATTGGCCAATGTTTCTTACCACAAATAACGCATTTCACATAAGCTTTACAATTTTTCGATAAATGGCCGGCCCTTAAACAAGAAAAACAAATTTTATTACGCTTCAAAATATTTTGTTTCTCTTCTAATGAAAGATTTTGACCCTTAAAACAATCTTTAGTATCATGGGCCTTGTCACAAAAAACACAACGTAAAACAGTTCCTTTCTTTACTTTAGAAAGTAAATCATTAGCAGTAGGACTCGACTCAACTACCCTAAATTTTTGCTTTCGTTGAGGAATATTATTTTGATTGATTCCTATTTTTGCCATTGAAACTCGTTCTTCACCTTCAACTTCTATGCGAAGAAATGACAATAACTGTGATAATTTATCCCCATACGAACTCTCACTTGTATTTAACACTGGGTTTCTAAGCCAAACTCTTAACAAATCTTCAGGAATACAAGATTCAACTAAAGGAAACAACATAGCCGAATATTTATCGGATGTCATGCCAATAGATTCAAGGGATCGCAAATAACACTCTAATTTATCATAAAGGTGAACTATGTTGCTTTTTATTTTAGTGCTCGTAGCGTTCTTTACAACTAAGCTTAAAAGTTCGCGCACATAAAATTCTACAAGCAGTTCCTCTCGCCCGAATCTAACCTTTAAGCTTTCAATAGCTTTACTATAATTTTCTGCAGTTGGAGGATAACTATCAATAATTTCTTTTGCTCTACTACCAGGAGACATACATTGTATTAAATAATGAAATTTATCTACCTCCTCTAATGACTTATCCTCGTGAATTCTGCTAAATTGACTCCAAAATGACAGCCAATCTTTAATTTCACCACTAAATTGAATAAGCTCAATTTTTGGAAGTTTCAAATTAGTCTTAACAACAGCAGTTTGTTGTTCGAAATCGGAATTTTGAGTTAAAAACTTAACGCGAGTTTTTATTTCATCGAATTTTTCTCTATAACTTTCTACAATTTCAAATTCGTCTGCGTACTTTGTTTCCGATTTATCATTCAATAATAATTCTAATACTTTGTCGTCAAGTTCCGATAAATTGTTAAATAATCTCTCAAATGACGAAAATTTTACTTCAATAGGATCAATTACATCATTACTTTCTAACAGAGTTTTTAAAACTTGGTAATGTTTTGTAAAATTAGCTCTAACTGGAGCTCTTTGTTTAATCAAAATGTCCATCTTTAACAGAATTCAAACTATATTCTATTATTTTTCAAACTTCAAAATAATAAATAAAAATGAAAACTGACCTTTAAAAACATCACAACGGGTTCACCAGATATTTGTCGGGTTGCGTGTTATTATTCTAAACTATTAAAAGGATCATTCATTTATAAAAATATTCTATATTTATTTACAGACGTAAAACTAGCCACCTCTCTCATGGATGACTCTTTAGAACAACAAAAATAAAAAGTCGGTTGCCATGCAACGCAAACAACTTAAATATTAAAAGAGAAGTGCGTGCCAATAAACAAACCATGGACGCAACAACATGTTTAACACTTTTTTAACTTACAATCTAGCAACAAGCAACTCTATTGCTTAAATAATAAGCATTTAAGATTCAAGAGATTTCGTAGTTTGATGGATATTTCGATGTTAATGTTAGATCTACAACTGTTAAATGTGTGGTGCCGTGTACTTAAAATTTTACAAACATTTGAAAATTAAGGATTTTAATTTTTTATTATTTTTGAGCTATGCTGTTTCACTATTTTGATTTTTTTATATCATTTATCTTTTTCTTTTCCAAAATGGGATCTTTTGGAATGAAAATGTCGTATGCCGATTTTTTAATCAATTCAAAGACACGTCTGCATTTTTTTAATAATAGCTTCAGTTTTAAAATATTTACTAATGTATCTCTTTAAATAATATTCTTCGATACCAAAACATAAATCAATGTCCATGAACAGATTAAATATAAAATTGAATAAATATAAATAATAAAATTAGAATAACGGAAATGTAAATTTATTCCGCATTTTATCTCAGAAAACGAGAATGAAATTTCGAGCTCACGAAAGAAATTTAAATGATCTCCTATATATATAAACATAAGCAAATAGGGATCATTAAAATTGTTTTTATTATAAATCACGATAAAAGGTTAATTACACATGCTTTTAATCATCAAAATCTTTTGCTTGATTAATGAATTTATTCTTCTTTAAATGTTATGTGAACTATGTCACGAGTAACAGCTAGTCTTTATATATAAAAGAAGGTCTATTATTTTTTTTTCACCTACACCATGCCAAAATGTGGTACCACGCCATATATTTCGTTCCTAACCGTAAAAAGATTTTTATTGCAAACCGTGTCAAACATTAACATATGCTATTTATTGAACGTGACTATTTTTTATGAGTATTATTCAATCGGAATCCTGCAAAACTTTTTAATTTAATATTTTTAATAGAATATTTTTAAAATTAATAATCTCTATAAATAAAAGGAATTCTGAGGATAATTAATTGAATAATTGAATAATTATTTGAGGCACAGATAGGCTCTCATCCTCTATACCTTTTATTTATAGAGATTTTACACAGCTTAGGTAAACGCAGAAGAAATATAAAACAGATAATGTATTTATCACAAAAAATCGTCTGCTAAGAAAATCTTTTTTCATTTTGAACTCTATAAATAAAAGGAATAAAGCAGAAGAAATATAAAACAGATAATGTATTTATCACAAAAAATCGTCTGCTAAGAAAATCTTTTTTCATTTTGAACTTCTATAAATAAAAGGACAGATAGGCTCTCAAACAGTGAATCGTCGAATATAATTGAAGAACAAATGGAAGAACAAATGGAAGAACAAATGGAAGAACAAATGGAAGAACAGATGGAAGAACAGAAAGAAGAACAGATGGAAGAACAAATGGAAGACCTCTTCATTAACAATAAAAAAAGATATGCAAACGAAACCCCAGAACACCGATCAAACATATCTGCCGGAAACTGACGAGACATGGCACAGAAACGTGAATGTGTGGGGTTGTAGAACTGGCATTCAGATAGTCTTCGGGCTACTGAGGGCGGGCAACCGTCTAGTTAATAATAATATTTATTACTGTTACTAACATGAACTTCACCATTTGAAAGTTACCTGATGATGAGGAAGCAACAATATAATTATTTCAGTACTTAGGAATTATGCATATAAATTTTTTTTTGTGCTAAAAAACCATGAAAGTTGTCATTCAAAAAATGAAATATGTACTGCAGTGCGAGACATACGTATTACATACGCCACGTTGCAATACTAAAAGGCATTAACAATTTCAAACCTGCAGTTTAAATTCACTATGTTTTATTACTTGCAAAATATTTACAGTAAACTCATTGTAAGACTAAATATGTGTAAAACGGAAATGTGTCTGATACTACTTGATTATCCCGTTTGCTCTAAAACCATAGCCAATTTATAAGATTAAACGACAATAATGTATTATCGTAAATGTCAGATTCACTTGATATTAAACACGATGCGTGTATTTTTAACGTCATCAAGTGGTTTACAATTTGACGTAAAGTTGTATAATTTTGCGATTTGTATAACTTGATGAAATTGGTTGACGGGATAATCAAATAGATCCATCTCTCTATCTCGGAAATATTTTTAAGTCCCAGCGTAAACATAGACATTGAGTAAAACTTGTATAAGGCTGAATATTACCTACTTCGAAAGATTTTTCCTTTTACAATCTACAGTCACCGCAAAAAAATTCTTGACATTTGATATTTCAGATGTTTTGTTAAATATCTAGAAGTATACTTGAGGAATGACTCTGAGACTCCAGATGTATAAACAAAATAGTACAGATTATATATTTTCGAGAAGATTTTTTTCCAAAATTCAATAGGACACCGTCAACAAATTGAAAAAGAACGAATATTTTTTGAATAACCCTGTCAAAACTAATGTAACAAAAACGTTCAAACTGCAGATTATGATTAAGTAGTTTATGGCAATAAACTGTGTTTATTTTTATGCGGATAGCTTATATACCAGTAGAGAAATTAAGGTTTTTATAAAAAACGGTCCCAAATTTTGCAAAGTTTTTTGCTTATAATTTGCAGAGTTCTTTATAAAAAACAATGTTCTTTTCAGAAAATATAAGAAACAACATTGTACATAACATCCTGTAATCAAAATTAAAAAATATTAACAATTGTATGAAAAATGAGAAAGTTTACTAAATAAATTTTCACTGCGCATGCGTCAACTCCATAAAAATTTCATTTGTATATCGTGTTAGCTAAATGTATAGAGCAACTTTTGTTAAAGTTTCAAAATGATAGCTTGAAAATTCTGAAAATTATCGTTTAAAGAATAAGATCAAAATCCGATATTCCCAAAATGAAACGAAAACTAGTTGCATGTGCCAATCCCAAAACTTTCTTCTACCTCATACATACATTTTAATATTAAAAAAAAATAGTTACTCATTTTAATGCTTTAATAATTTTAATTCAATACCTTACCAATTTTGATTTTCATCTTAAATTTCTGCTTCAATCAATTAATCGGAGTAAAAACAAATTTCCGTTTCTGCACGAGCCGATGAACAATAGAATGATAAGCAGATTTTTTTTTTCAAATTCAGGGAGGACCTACTTGCCTTACCAAAAAATAATCATATACAAAATGTTTAGTTCAGTTCTAGAACTAACTTCATACACTTTTATGTGGTGCAATATTGAAAATGGCATAAAAATCGGTATTGCAGCGCCCCCTTCCGGCGGATTTTTTTCAGATACAGGGCCATCCAACTAGCCATAGCCATACACTTACATAAAAAATTTCGTTCAATTCGATGCATAACTTCATGTACTTTTGGTCGGTAAAATATTGAAAATGGCACAAAAATCGAGAATGCAGCGCCCCCTTCCGACGGATTTTTTTCAAATTCAGGGAGGACCAACTAGCCATAGTCATACAGATACAAAAATAATTTGGTACAATTCGATACATAACTTCATATACTTTTGATCGGTACAATATTGAAAATTTCACATAAATCGCGATTGCAGCGCTCCCTTTCGGCAGATTTTTTTCAAATTCAGGGAGGACTAACTAGCCATAGTCATACACATACGCAAAAAATTTGGTTCAATTCGATGCATAACTTCATATACTTTTGGTCGGTACAATATTGAAAATGGCACAAAAATGGCGATTGCAGCGCCCCCTTCCGGCGGATTTTTTTCAAATTCAGGGAGGACCAACTAGCCATAGTCATGCATATACACAAAATATTTGGTTCAATTCGATGCATAACTTCATATACTTTTGGTCGGTACAATATTGAAAATGGCACGAAAATCGCTATTGCAGCGCCCCCTTCCGGCGGAATATTTCAAAACTGAAGGAGGACCTGCTTGTCACAGCTAAAAACATTCACAAAAAATTTGGTTCAATTCTATGCATAACTTCATACACTTTTGGATGGTAGAATGGCGACATACAGACACACAGACACAGAGACACACGGACAGACAGACATTTTGTAAAAACATGTTTTTTGGAATCTCTGACCTCTAAAACGTGTAAATCCGTCGAAAACCGGAAGTCGAAAAAAAATTCGATTACAATACTTTCTTCTATTGAAGATAGAAGAAAGTAAAAAGAGGGGCTGTATCCATATTCCATTGATTAGTGTCTACACAGTATTGCACGTACTGCCAATATTTGGATACAGCTCCTCATTTTTTTGCTTCATTTTGGGAATATCAGATTTTGGTGTTATTCTTTAGAGGATAATTTTCAGAATTTTCAAGCTATGATTTTGAAACTTTAACAAAAGTTGCTCTATACATTCAGCTAACACAATATGCAAATGAAATTTTTATAGAATTAACGCATGCGCAGTGAAAATTTATTTAGTAAACTTGCTCATTTTTCATACAGTTATTAATATTTTTTAATTTTAATTATAGGGTGTTATATACAGTGTTGTTCCTCATACTTTCTGAAAAAAAACATTGCTTTTTATAAAGAACTCTGCAAATTATAGCAAAAAAACTTGGCAAAATTTGGGACCGTTTTTATAAAAACCTTAATTTCTCTACGATTATACATACTATCCGCATAAAAATGAACACAGTTTATTACCATAAGCCACTTAATCTGCGGTTTGAACGCTTTATCCATATTGATTTTGACAGGGTTATTCAAAGGATATTCGTTCTTTTTCAATTTGTTGATGATCCCCTATTGGATTTTGGTAAAAAATCTTCTCGAAAATATATGACCGATACTATTTTGTTAATACATCTGGAGTTTCAGTGTCGTTCTTCAAGTACATTTCTAGATATTTAACAAAACATTTGAAATCGCAAATGTCAAGATCTTTTTTGCGGTGACTGTATTGCGCTATAGAGTGTTTATTGGATTTGTTCTTTTATTTTAAATACTTATTTTTATTGATTTTAAAAATGGTAGATAAAAGTCTGTAATTTTCAAAAGTTATGTTTTTATAAATGCTTCTTTTTTACATCAACAAAATTATTATTTTTTTTTATTTTAATTATTTATTTATTAATTTATTTATTTTGAATTTTTTTTCTTCGCCAACTATTACGCTTGGTGACAACAGTGTTGGCCTAACAGAAATATACAAAACCAATTTCTGATTTTATTTCAAATGAAAAGAAGAAAAATATTGTGAAACGAAAACATTGAACTTAAATATATATTAAAAAAAAGTGTTTATACGCTTAAAAAAAGGAAAAAAAAAAGGGAAAAAAAGGAAGAGGTTTAAATTTGATTTGGTTGTTTTGCTTTTGAATTAGAAGAAAAAAAAATGGGTATTTTTATGTTAGCCGTGAGCAAATACCGCTTATAAAGTTTTCGAAATTGCAATTACTGTATATATAACTGCAAATTTCTTTTTTTCCCTATTGATTAAAACTCAGGTTCTACACAGAGCCGTAGCTGGAAGTGAACGATAGGTGGGGCTCAGATTTTTTTTTCTCTCTCTTTCACGCAGAAAGATAAATTAGTACATATTCACACTGCAGGTACTATGTTTCTTATTAAACTGTTATAATAATTTGACTTTATGCTAAAGAAACTATATGATGATGAAAATTTTGAGTACATAACTGGTGCAAAATGAAACATTATGTTAGCTTCAGATGTGCAAATAGGAAGAGTGAGTGTTGAAACACTTCTCTTAGATACAATACAGTAATTCTGCAAAACTGTGAAAGGGTCTCAAAACTAAATTAGATTTTCGAACAGAATATACTTTGAACTTTCAGAACGGAAATTCATTTAGTGATCTTGGAATCTTTTCCAGGTGAGACTTAAAACAGTTTAGGGGGAAACTGAGTCACCCATAGCACCCCCTTAGCTACGGCCCTGGTTCTACAGAACAGAATTTTGTAGAACTTACACTGTTAGATAGTAAATTTGGGTTTCTAAATGGTTTAATGTAAAACCCATCGCTCTACGTTGCTTAATAATAGCTAGGGGGAGTTCTAAAATTAAGTGAATTCAATTATGAAAAATTTAAAGTTTTACTGAATGGATTTTAATGACTGTTGCACAGTTAGTATAATTCAGGGATTTTTTCAACATTTATCATGTTATTTTGAATTGTTTAGTTACAAAGCTATGAAAAAGGTTATCAGTGGTACAGTAAATAAATTTGGGGGACATGCACTACAGACAGAGGGTACGTATTAGAGAGTATTTAGGCTGTAGTTATGGAAGTTGTGCTGAGTTTTTTAAGAGGCATTATTTTGAAATTCAGACAAAAAAAATGATGTTTTGATAGTTGTATTTTTTAATTGCCTTGATATTTTGTTGTGTTAAAATAAATCATATTTATTGAATAATCTGCAATTATGAAGCCCTGAAAAAGTTTTCTCTTCTCTAAAGATAATGTCAAAGTTGTGAAAGCCATTTTCATAAAAAATTATATTCCAGTATGTTTGGAGTTTTATATCTCATACATTTGGAGTTTTATATCTCGTAACATCCCAAAAATCTTTTGGCATAAACTATTAGTATAATACTATCTGCTTATTAAAATTTATTTGTTTCCATGGGGTATTGTTATTTTACATTGTTATGTTGCCACAAAGTATAGTCAAAATGATGTTTTTGACCATTTTCCGCACTTAATATCTTATATAAACAATCGCACCTCAAACTTTTTCATATAGAATATTGAAGTGCACTACTAGGACAAACTAAATAATATAGTGTTGCACGAAGATATTGTTCCTGTTAGTAGATATAGCCTGTTAAATATTAAAAATTTTCAAAATATGCAACATTTAAAATAGCGTTCTTTGAAAAAAGCGCCACAGTTGAATGAAACAATATACATCACTCAATAGTTGAACATATGTACAAAAACGTGGAAAAAAAAGAAAAAGTGGGGTCTCGTGATATTTTTTAGCAAAAAAAAATGACAAATTTTATATGAAAAGCAATGTCCATGATCACATTTTCCCCTAAGAGAAAATGAAATATCCCATTTCTCTTTCGGAAGGGGCGACAAAAAGGAATATTTCATTTTCTCATATGGAAAAAAATTAGAAAGAGGAAACAGAAATAGGATTTTTCATTTTCTGATAGGGAAAAAAATGTCATCATTGACTTAGTTTATTTGAAAATTTTGTCATTTTTTTAAACAAAAATATCAAAAGACCCCACTTCTTTTTCTTTTCCATGTTTATGTACATATGTTAAATTACTGAGTGATGTATTTTGTTTTCATTCAACTGTGGCGCTTTTTTTAAATAACACCACTTTAAATGTTACAGATTTTGAAAATTTTGAATATTTAACAGGGTATATCTACTAACAGCAGCAGTATATTATTTAGTTTGTCCTAATAGTGCACTTCCATATTCTATACAAAAAAGTTTGAGGTGCGATTGTTTATATAAGGTATTAAGTGCGGAAAATTGGATGAAAACGTCATTTTGATAATGCTTTGTGGCAACATAACAATTTAAAATAACAATGGCCCATGGAATCAAATAAATTTTAATAAGCAGATAGTATTATATTAATAGTATATGCCAAAAGAATTTTGAGATGTTGTTGCTTGCGAGAGATATAGTGCTCCAAACATACCATCATTTCTCTTTTCGTGAAAAATGGCAATTACAACCTTGAACTTTGATATTTTCTATAGGAAATAGGAAATTTTTCCAGGGCTTCAAAATTGCACATTATTCATTAAATATGATCTACTTCAAAATATAAAAAAATCAAGCAAATAAAGAAATACAACTATCACACTTTGTCTGATTTTCAAAATAAGGGCTCTTTACAATATCCAGAAATGATGCGTCATATATCTACTCTTATTTTCCTGAGAGTTCTATAATCAGGTTAACATGCTTATGTAAGCTATATTTAATTATCTCAAGATATATAAAACGCAAAGAGAAATTTTATTCCGGCCGCTTATAACTTAAGTTCTATTAGATAGATTTTAATGGAACTTACATTGTTAGTTTGATAATTTTTCAGAAATTATGTTAGAATAAAATATAGCATTCTACGTTGTTTAGTTGAATACTTATGGAGATGTTTTAAATCAGATGAACGCAATTACAAAAGGTTGGCTTTATTTTAAAGGTTCCGCTGAATGAATTTTTTTTTTAGATTAAAACTGTTAACACGTTGAGCGCTACGTCATTAATTGGTGACTAACATTGAACTTTCCTTTTAGATGACTGACTTTTCACCGATGACAGACAGTCTAAAATATGATATAAAACTAAAAATTAATATGATATAAAAATTTCGTTTGATTCAAAGTTTCTTTAGAAAAACTGACCAGCGTAGCGGGCGAAGGCTGCTAGTCTGTTGAATCTTTTTGAAAAAATCCAATCTTAAGCACGTTTCATAAACATCGATGAGTATGCTTATCCTCCCCCCCCCCCTTAATTCTATTATTATACATCGCATGCTTGATTATTTATTATTCTGATAGGTCATTTAAATACATTTTAGAAACATTGGAATGAGATTAATTCAATAATTAAATTCTAATTTCAATCTTTATTAAAGAAAATACTCTTTCGCTGTTTACAATTTTATAAAAAAAACCTATGTTTTGATTAAAAAAATTGGTAATACAGTCGACTTTTGTTAATTCGAACTCGTCGGGACCACGAGAAATAATCGAATTATCCGAAGTTCGAATTATGGAAAACATGCTTAACATGGTACTATTACAAAGTAATTAATGTTATAATGGTTTTTAAACTTATTTCGTCTGTTATCATTAGAATATGACTTTATATTAAATTATAATGTATAAACACATAAACTAAATAAAAGATTAGAAACAAGCACGATGGAAGAAAAATCTAAAGCGTCATTGATGGACAGACGGGGCTCTAAGAAAGTGGATATCAAAGGCATTGTATTGTATGTATACTTGTTCGGTACAATTTTAACAAAAATCAAAGAAAGAAAGTTATTCAAATGATCTGAAATCCGTGAGAAAGAAAAGAAAAAAGAAAAATCGGAATTCTATTAATTAATAATTTAGTTCGAATTAAACGAATTCAAGAGAAAATGAGTTCGAATTAATGAAAAATTTTAACGTTATTCTGCCATTGAAATTTCTGGACTTCATGTTTAGTTCGAATTAAGTGAAGATTCGAATTATCCGATTTCGAATTAAAGAGTCGACTGCATTTGGTAGACCAAAAAACTACCGCTAAACTATAAGATTAAATGCCAATAATGGTTGATCGTAAATGTCACATTCAATGACATTAAATACTATACAAGCGTTTGAAACGCCATTATGTTATTTTTATTTCAACTTTTTATTTCAGCTTTTATTAATTTTTTACTAATTATTTCTTTTTTGTTATTTAAAATAAAAATTATGTCAATATGTATAATTTGATAACTAGTTTGGTCATTTGCATCATTTGGTGAAATTGGTAGACGGATAACCACCAAAGCATTAGCAGCAAAACATTAAAACTTTTATCAAAAATAAATAATTAAAGACGTTTAAAATACTAGTTTATTAATAGTATAAGAAATAGTATAAAAATATTGCTATCTTCCAGAATAACATCCATTTTGCATCTTTTAAATTTAAAAACAATCAAACAAAATTAAACCCACATTTCTATTTGACAGTGGCAGGAGGGTCATTCCACATGAATTCAACCAATGGGTGTTGCATCATAGTCACAGATTTTTTTTTAAATTTTATCATAGATAGACATAGTAGTGAAACCCTCAAATCTGAAATTTAAAAGTAATTTTCACAATATTGGTCGAGATATGGCCATTTGAAAACTGGCCATTTTTACGAAATGGCGGCCATCTTGGAATTGTATCACTATCTAAATATGGCCATAACTTGACAACTAATGGCTCAAATTTTATATATCTGGTATCAATTTGAAGCTATTTGTACAAAGAATGAATATTTCACATCAAAACAATAATAAATTTTCATTTTTTTACTTTTTATTATGTGCAAAGTGAAAATTTCACCCCAAAAAAGGGCAGATTGTAATGGCTCATAAAGAAAATGAATCATCATGAATTTTTCTGAAACTTGGTAAAAACGTTGCTCCATCTGTGTGCTTTAAATAAAAAAAAAATTGGAAAGGTAAAATTTGTTGTTTTAAAATAAATGGTTTTTTACACATAAGGTGTCATTAACCAAATAATGATATTTTTAGAATCTGTAAGCATTCCTGATTCAAAAAATAATGGTTGAAATAAAATTTTCTAACATTTAAATTAATGTAAAAGTATAATCAAAACCTCATTTGTACTAATTTTGTAGGAATCTGCCCCCAGCCCCCCCCCCTCCAAAAAAAAAAAAAAAAAAAAAAAAAAAAAAAAAAAAAAAATTTAGACAATTTAAAAAATTTTACACTGAAAAAGATAAGAAAATAATTAAGGAATATAATGTATAATTATAAAATACCTATAAATGCAATGCATACATATGGTGATTTACTTCACATATAGGGGCAAGTGGGGTAGAATGGGACAGTAGGTTTTTCTCTTTATGTATCATTCTAAATATTTCATCAATCACATATTAGATAAAGTAATGGTACCCCAATCTTCAGTTGAAAAAAGTAGCTAATTTACACAAGCTTGCAATTATATAAAGAAAAAGATTATTTCAAGAATCAAAACATGAATTCAAAATTTTAAATTTTGAATTCAAAACATGATGTAAAAATTTCATTATGTTTCTATAAGCTGATGTAATATTGCATCATGTTCTATATAAGCTGATGCAATTTAAAGAAAAGATTGCTACTGTACCTTCATCTGCTTCTTAATTGGCTATAATTCAAAGTATGATGCTATCTTGCATCATGTTCTATATGAGCTGATGCAATTTAAATAAAAGATTGCTGCTGTACTTCATCTGCTTCTTAATTTTACTAATCTCTGTCATGATGAAAAAGACCATGGAGTGAAAGCTGAATGGCATTTTTTTGCCTCATGCCATGGAAAAGGAGCTTGTGATGGTATAGGTGGCACTATAAAGCGCTTGGCTACCAAAGCAAGTCTTCAGTGACCATTTAAAGATGGTATATTAAATGCATTTGATCTCTATAATTTTGCAAAAGAATCTGTTAAAGGAATTGAAAGTTTTTTTGTAACAAAATCTGAAATTGAAACCGCAAACAGTCAATTAGCAGGTAGGTATGCAAAAGCAGATACAATCATAGGAACAAGACTGAATCAAAGCTTTGTACCAATCAATGATTGCCAAATACTGGTTTCCAGGGTGTCAGACAGTTCATCAACAAAATTTATTGCTACTTTGGGAATCAGTGAAATTGTCAGACCATTGACATTTAAAAGTGAACAATATGTTGCATGTATATATGGGATAAATTGGTGGATTGGGAAAATTTTAGATTACTGTGAGGAACTGAACGACTATAAAATTATGTTCATGCATCCTAATGGCCCCAATTCTTCCTATTCATGGCCAAAATCCCCAGATGTTTGTTGGATTCCGTATGAACAAATAATAAAAGAAGTGTCTATTCCTTTAACTGCTACAGGAAGAACATATACTGTTCCACCAGAGGAAACTCGAACAATTCAAGCATTATTTTTAAACTTTAAAACTAATTAAATCCATTTTAGCTTAAATCTGAAGAAAAAACTGCTATATTATAAAGTTATATGCATGTAAGTAAATATTTTGTTCTTATTTTGTCTAGATTTGTTCCATGTGTAATTTTAAACTTTAGCTTATTTCTCATCATATTCAATGTTTTGCCCTGGATTTGTATTATATTATTGTTATTTATTTTTTTGTCTCATCATATCTAGATTTTTGTTCATATAAATTTTAACTCAGTGTGAACAAAAAATAACAAATGTCAACTCAATTAACTCATTTATATATATTTATTGTATTTAAATTACACAATTGAATAATTTAACTCTGTAATTTACAGCTAGTATTTCTCCAACATTTCTGGAGAAAATATTATGTGCCTTTTTTTTCATGCATTCCATAGTAAGGTATTTAAAATATTTATGTAAATATGTCTTGAGAATTATATTATCATATTTTGAATGAAATGGAATAAAAAGTAAACTGTAAAAATGAATATTTAGTGTAAATAACTGCAAATTGATATTTCTTTATTGAATTATATAATATAAATACTTTAATTTAGATGCTAGAAAAATTTCATTTTAACCAATATTTCTTAAATTAAGAATACTTACAGATTTTAAAATAATCATTATTTGGGTCAATGACATCTTATATGTAGAAAACCATTTTTAAAACAACAAATTTTACCTCTCTAATTTTACAGTATAATGTTCCATATATAGAGAAACTGTTACATCTATGCATAATCAAATCATTATACAGAAAGCGTAAAAAGTATATGAACTAAATTTACTTTTCATTTTTGAAATAATCTTTTTCTTTATATAATTGCAAGCTTATGTAAATCAGCTACTTTTTTCAACTGAAGATTGGGGTACCATTACTTCACCTAATGTGTGATTGATGAAATATTTAGAATGATACATAAAGAGAAAAACCTACTGTCCCATTCCACCCCACTCGCCCCTATATGTGAAGTAAATTATCATATATATATATATGCACTGCATTTATAGGTATTTTATAATTATACATTATATTCCTTAATTATTTTCTTATCTTTTTCAGTGTAAAATTTTTTGAACTGTCTATTTTTTTTTGGGGGGGGGGGAGGAGGGGGGCTGGGGGCAGATTCCTACAAAATTAGTACAAATGAGGTTTTGATTATACTTTTACATTAATTTAGATGTTAGAAAATTTTATTTTAACCATTATTTTTTGAATCAGGAATGCTTACAGATTCTAAAAATATCATTATTTGGTTAATGACACCTTATGTGTAAAAAACCATTTATTTTAAAACAACAAATTTTACCTTTCCAATTTTTTTTTATTTAAAGCACACAGATGGAGCAACGTTTTTACCAAGTTTCAGAAAAATTCATGATGATTCATTTTTTTTATGAGCCATTACAATCTGCCCTTTTTTGGGGTGAAATTTTCACTTTGCACATAATAAAAAGTAAAAAAATGAAAATTTATTATTGTTTTGATGTAAAATAATCATTCTTTGTACAAATAGCTTCAAATTGGTACCAGATATATAAAATTTGAGCCATTAGTTGTCAAGTTATGGCCATATTTAGACAGTGATACAATTCCAAGATGGCCGCCATTTCGTAAAAATGGCCAGTTTTCAAATGGCCATATCTCGGCCAATATTGTGAAAATTACTTTTAAATTTCAGATTTGAGGGTTTCAGTACTATGTCTGTCTATGATAAAAATTAAAAAAAAATCTGTGACTATGATGCAACAAGTTTTCCTTAAATTGGTTGATTTCACGTGGAATGACCCAGGAGCAACTGAATGAGCCTGTTGACTTCGATACCGATTGCCAATTCACTTAAAAGATATAATAGTCTTCGCAATATGCGGTAATTGCACCTGTATAGAGTATAGACTATGTAGCATCAAAGCGATTGATTCGCAAACGTTATTTTTATAGTCAATTTATTACTTGCAGAGCTTGTATAGAAACCGTAATTAAAATTTTTTAGAACGTTTTTCACTCCTTTTCTTCGTTTTATATCTTTTAAATATTGAGTATGCTTCAAACTGCTCTTGGAAGACATTTATGTTTTACAAGTAACCACTTTGCCATACTTAAAGTTTCAAACTCTTTTGTACAATAGAAACTGCATTTTGAAAGTTTTTTGCTCCTGCAACTCTCTGTTGATTGTGCCAGCAACATAAAATATTTCTTATGTTTGTTATGTTTAAACAGTTTCTATCACCACAAACTTACTTTCGAAATCGGTTTAATACTTGCTGAGATTGCTTAAGGCTCCGCTGCACTGAAACTCCCCGATCGCGAAATCCCATGTTAGCCTATGGGAAAACTTCTAAGTTCGATTACTCATTACCTAATATAATTATTAAAATACTGTTTTCACCGTCAGAAAGTGGACGTCAGATGCCGATGATGTACTTTTTTAAAAATTGTCTACGCAAATTTTAAGTATATAAAAAATCCCTATAAACTTTGAAATTTCCATTTGATTAAAATTTATCATCCTCTTAAAGATACTTAAAATTTGCGTAGACAATTTTTAAAAACGCACATCATCGGTATCTGACGTCCACTTTCTGACGGTGAAAACAGTATTTTAATAACTAGATTAGGTAATGAGTAATCGGGCTCAGAAGTTTTCCCATAAGCTAACATGGGATTTCGCGATCGGGGAGTTTCAGTGCAGCGGAGCCTTAATCGCCATTTAGAGTGTTTTTAGTACGTTTTTCAAACATTTCCACCCCTTAAAAAATAAAGGTTTTTCGGAAAATGTTGTTACAGATCATATATAGCTTTTAAGAATCTGTCAAGCTAAATTTCATGTTTCTAGGTCCTTCAATAACACAAAAATCACATTTTTAGAGCGTTGTTTTGCTCTTGTACCCCCTTTGGGGTTGTGACAGAGGCATAAGATACATCCTTGTGTTGGAGCAAGGACTGTCACCCTCATTTTGACATCATTATTTTTTAAATCGATTCATTACTCCCAAGATTGTTACAAAAACGCTATTTAGAATGTTTTTTTGAATGTTTTTCGCGCATTTTCACGCCTTTTAAATTTGGTATTTTTTGCAGGTGTTTTTAGAGATCATTTATAAGTAATTAACATGGAAAATTTTACATTTTTACATCCTTCGAACACAAAAGTAGCATTTTCAGATTTTTTTTCTCCCGCACCCGCTTTGGATTAGTGGCATCGACAGAACATTCAGACAATGTTTAAATCGGGGTAAACAGCATCATTTTGGTACCATTACTTTTGGAATGGCATCGGTAATTCCCGAATTTAGCCCTTACAAATAAACAAACTTCGCCTCTTTATATTATATTTATAGATAAAGCGATTGATAAAATTTCAAAGGTTGTGTGTTTGACTAATCATGAGCAAAATTAATTATGCAACTTCCGCATATAGAAACTGACAGTAAGTTGTGAGATGTTGCAGTTCAAAAACTTTTTTCTGTCTAATGCGTGTTAATAACTTCAAAATTCACTATCGCAATATCAAAATTAAATGGCAATTCGTGCCCATAGTGAGGATTCTAATGACATGAAATTCCGTGCATTAGTTCTTCAAATAAGACAACTGCGAATATATCTAAAATTGCAGAATAAAAGTGTTACCTGTTGTACGATTAACACCAAAACATAATTACCAATAATTTTTATGAAAGTCAGCCTGAATGTGACGTTTGATGAAAATTCGTGTACTAGTTTTTGAATTAGAGTTATTGCGGGAAAAATTCAGCATAGCAGCGCTACCAATTCAGTTTTTGATACCAAAACGTAAACAAAATCATTCTACATCAAACATTAACTGAATTCAAAGTTTGATGATAATCAGGTCATTGATTCTTAAGATAGAGCTACAGCAAAAATCGTGAAAAAGAAAGCATACCATCACCACCTGTTAGGGGATTTATATCAAAGTTAAATAACATTCATTCTTGTCAAGAATTATCCTAATCTAAAGCTTGGTGAAAATCCTTGCATTATTTCTTGAGGTACAGCTGTTACGGAAATCATGAAAAAGGCAGCATAACAGCGCCATCTTTTGAGCAATTTACATCAAAATGTAAACAACATTAATTCATGTCAGGTATTAGCAGAAATCTGTAGTTTGATAAAGCAACATGGCAGCGCTACCTTTTGATTGATTTGCACCAAAAACAAACCAGCGGCAATATATATCAGAGATTACCAGAATATAAATTTTTATTAGATTCCATGCTTTAGATCTTGAGATAAGGTATCCACAAAATTTATGTCACATATAGACAGATACATATACTCTCAGAGAGACAAGTTGTAAAAAACAACTTTTTTTGGAATCTCTGACTCCTAAAACGTTTAAATCCGTTAAAAATCGGAATTTGAAAAATTTCCCGGATCCTATGTTTTCTTTTTCTAAAGATAGAAGAAAATAATTAGATAGCATTCACATAGCTATATAATGGAAAATTGTGGCTGGATGTATATTTCAGAAGAATTTGCAACAGAAAAATTAAAGAGTGTTCTGTACTTTGGAAACGTTAGCTGTATCATATTAATCTATCTCAAAAACTATACTTTTATATTAGTATAATAACAATAAAGAAAAGTTTACTTTCAATCTAGTCATTCTTCAATTGGAGGAGAATTTTGTTTTTTGATAAGTTTCATAATTTCTTTATTTTGCTGCAACAAAGTTGCCATATTCGCCTCAGAAGTTTCAGATTTTTTAACCAAATCAGCATTAGTTTTAGTAAGTTCTGCTATATTCGCCTCGGAAGTTTCAAATTTTTTAAGCAAATCAGCATTAGTGTTAGTAAGTTCTGTCATTTTATCATTTATTTCTGTCATGTGTGCTTTTAAGACATCTATTTCGTCAAGAGCTGCTTTCAAACCGCTTTCTGCAATCGTCAACATTTCGCTTAAAGCTGCGCTTTCAATTTCGCCTATGAACCTGTTCAATTTTTCATACTCAGAAATGAAAGTTTCGTACATGTTATAAACGAGTTTACTGGAAGTCTTCTTTATTTCACACTTTGCCGTTTCGTATTCGGTTTCCACTTTTGTCTTCAACCGATTGATTTCTTCACGAAAGTCTTTACAATTTACTGATCCTGAAGCGGTCGCTTCAGTAACAGTCTTGTGAACATCTTCATAAAATTTTTGAAAAATCTGCGCTTTTTCTAAAATAGCAGCCTTATCTGATTTTTTAAGAGCGAAGCAGTGAAACCATTTTCTTTTTTCTTTCGGAATCATACCGTCACCCACTAAGTCCCAAAATGTCATTTTGGAACATGCATTCGATAGATTCTGCAAATTTCCTGTCTGTTCATTGGTATAATTAGATAATGCCCGCAATTCCTTCGTTTTTGTAAGTTGAACATCATAAAATCTTTTATCTTTTTCGGATTCCTTGGAGTCATTCACATTGCGGCACGCGACCATACTGGTACATTTGTAAGGTAGATCCCCCTTCTGAAACTTATCTTCAAACATATTGATCAACTTTTTGGCATGTGTTGGAGGAGTAGTATCGGGATCCATCATAGATTAATCAGCACCTATAAATTACATAGTACCAAAACAATTAAGAGGGTCTACTAAATTATAGTTATTTAATTACATTGAATTACCTACAAATTTAAAATAAAAAAAGATTAAATCCATTCAAAATAGAGATTTATATATCTTTGATTATTAATGCAAGTGTATTGTAATTTTAGATTACTATCTTTCTACCTACATTAAAAGTTCTAAACAAATTTACAACATTTTTATAAGCTATTGCATAGAATTTACTGTGTCTTTTTTAACCTCTCAAAGTCCTGGAACAAATTTTATGCAGCTCTAGAAAAACCAGTTTAAAACTATTATAAAACATCTCCAAAGATGCATCAGTCTATATATCGATGCTTCTAATATGCACACATTTATTTTAAAAATCCAGATGCAGTTTTAACAATTTTAGAAGCATTTAAATTAATCTTAAGAGTGTTTTTTCGTGTCGCTTCCAGACGACATCAAAACTGCGGGTTACGTCTATATTATAAAGGCCAAATGCATCTGTACGTAACGCATACGTCATCTTTTGAATGGCAACACTTTCCGATGAAATTTCGATTTTGCAATTTTCGCTATTGCAATTTTTTAAACTTCTAGACATAGCAAGTTTTCAATCTTTACACCAACGTATAGAGAAAAAAATGCACTTTTAAATACAGTTAGTTAGAAAAATGTATTTCAATTTGCTCTTGAGATATTACTTTTTTTGTAGTTTTTTAGCTCAATTTATCTAATGGTGGCAACTTGAGTACAGTATTTATGTGGGAAATAAAGGAAAAACAGCCATAGAGTTAAAAAAAAAATAGAGATGAAATTTGGTGGCTGGAGGTGATGCCAAAAATGTAATTCTATAATCGGCTGCATTAGACTGGAAGAAATAGTAATTAAAAACCTACTATGTCAAAATATCGTCGGTTATAAAATCCCGGTAAAAGTTATTGGCTTTATTTCGCTTTTATTTATCAATTTAATGACTTTTAGTTTGTTGCAAACGTATTTTACAAAAAATATATCAATTAACCTTTACAAAATTGTATTTTAAAGAATATCTGTGTGTCCTATTTTCTTACTTGGTTTTAAAAGCTTAAAGAATGCAATTTTATTTTTTGACAAAATCTTTGGCTAATAACTCCTATCTTGCGTCTAATATGGAAGTACCGAATTTAATAATTTTCAAAACTTTATATGATTACATAATTATTATGTTTCATATAAATTTGCTGTTTGAAGTTAGTTTGCAATTTAAAAACCATATTACGTAGGAAAAATTTATTAGATTTTTCAATTTTCAATTTTAAAAAAAGTTTTCACCTTTACTTCGTGACCCGGGAACCCCGGGTTCAATGCACTAGTTTGTATTAATTTCCACAAATTAATCTTTATAATTCTTCTAAATTATGATTTTGAGCGCCTATTAACGATCACATAGGGGCTACTTTTTCCCTATTTTCTAGTTAAGCCTATATTTTTTGATTCAACTATAGTGGCTAATATAATTTTGTTTCGCTTGTAGCTCTACTATTGTTGTTATATTATACCATTATAGATACAAGGTGGAACCCGCAGAATTTCGTCGAAAGAAATGTTTGATAAGAAAATGTTTCATTGAGTAAACCTACAAAATTAGTTTTAAAAAAATGCACCTTATATTGTTCAGTCTAACTATCAAACAAATATTATTTAAAGCTAAAATTAACAAAATGCTACTTTTATAAAACTCAGTTGCCCAAATTATTAAAATTAAACTTTATTCACATACGTAATCAGTAAAATATAATAAATATCAGTTATTATGATGAAGTTATCATGTATGAAAAAATATGATTATGAAATCGTTTACCACAGTTAAAATATGGCGCAAACAATTCCCCCCTTTATTATTATGTGATGGAATTCTTTTGTATGGCCATGGCCCTGTAAATAATTAATAACTACTCTTTTCACTGCATACTTTACAGAATGCATATTTTAGTGTATTTAGTAGATGCATATAAATTTGAATATGTTTGACCGGGTTTATCATGTATAAAATTCATTTGAAACGATTTTTCCCCGTAGACGGTAATATAGCGTAAAAATTTTACCGCCCCTGTAAATAAACTAATGATGGTAGAAACTTCATTTTTAATAGGGTTCGTGCTAGGGTAAACGTCAATAACATCTGAAAATTTCATGGCAATCCAAGTATACTTATAACAGTTATAACGCGGCCAGACGGTCAGCCAAAACGAAAACATAAACATAATTCAGCTTTGTTGAAAAGTGCTAACTAGGACTTCCCTCAGAGGGATAAGTCTGAGCGATATTGCTGAGAATAAACATTTAATAACTTGCGATAAGTAAAGAAAATGAGATGTTACCTTTAATTGGTCATTCATTGTGATAAAATATGATGAAAATAAGCATATTGAATCATGGAATTACAAAATCTTATATATAAAGTTGCATATACTATTTTTATAAAAGAAAAGCAAACCATGCATGAATATAAAATTGGAAATATGCAAAATTTTAAAAGTAATACATAAAATAAAACACCAAATTTTCCTATATTGGAAATATAACTCTTTGAAATGATGTCATGAGCATAAACAGAAGCTTCGCACCGATTTGAGAAACTATAAATAACATAAACTATTATGTTTGAAGAGAATGGAGTGTAATTTTATACGGTGTGAAATCCGTCCGAATAGTTTATAATGTTGAATATCTGTTTTCCACGGATGCAATGAGGTTGTCGATAAGAGTTATGAAATCCTTTTTTAAAAATTTGTCATAAACGAGCACTTACATCTTATAAGTTACTGTGATGCCAAAGTTATAGTTTCTGACCCCAACAGTATCCTAGAAATTGCAGTATTATCAATAAATTGGGTTTAAAATTTTTTCTAGAAAAAAAATGTTTAATTTGTGAAATTAAATTGTCGAATGTTTTAGAAGTCGTTCATAACGAGAATATTATATCCCAAAAGTTGCCACCAAAAAAAAAAAAGTTTTTAAATTTTTAGTCATATCGACATCAAAGAATTCTCAATTTTAGAACTTTTTTCTACTCGTGCATTGATGGTGATTATTGTTCCTACGCAAAATATAGTATATTTTGCAGCAAAGATAGTTACCAACATTTTTTGCCCACATTATTTTTTAAATCGGCTAGGTACTCCCAATGATAACGAAAAACACACAAACGTTAATGCTTTAAAGTATAGAAATACAGAATCAAAAGCTATTTATCTCCTATTATATACACATAAATTATCTAATTAGTGCTAGCAGATGCATTTTTAAATATACATAGATCAATATAACGCTTCATTTTTCTTTTATTACTATTTCTTAGTATTCATTTTTCATTTATTTTTATTATTCAGTAAAATACTCACTTTCTTAAGCCCGAACTACGACAAACTTTTTATAAAAGCGCCTAAGTCCATATAACAGCGAAGTATTGTGAAGAGTATTAAATACAAGGCAGTAAGAAACTTAACCAAACGCAGGTAATAAATCGCCAAATATTGTTCTTTTCGCCCTCTCTCGAAATGCATTTTTTCCGTACATTTAAAAACACGATTTTGAGTCATCTTATTTAAAATTCAAATAAATAAATAAGAGGAAGCAATAATAGCATAAGTCAAAACATTTTATTTCAGCATCAAGAAATTGTATCGTAGTTACACATGTGGAAAAAAGCTGCTTTTGGCCAAAAAACGTTCTCTTCACTAAATTTGAATCCGATTAAAAAAAGAACCGTGATTAATTAAAATGTTAAAGGCAGAGCTGCCAAGTCTCCGGCATTTTGGATACTGGTATTTTAATACAGAAAATCTTTTATTAAATAGGAACATTCTGCGGATTTAAAAAATAACTTTTCCTATAAGAAAATTCTGCTGTGCAATAAGCGTGGCCTTGGCATCTCTGTATAGGAATATTTCGTAACCTCCTTTTTAACCTTAAAAAAAGCAACGACCATTTTTCGGGTTCAAAAAGTATTGCTAATTGTTCCATTTTGCATACAAAGTACTGATTGTAATATTGATACATCTATGGTGATAAATTTCCAATAATTTTTCAAATCCCATTTATTTCATTAAAAATATAAATCTTTTATTCATTTAGTTTAAAATAAATGGTTTTTAACTAATTTCATAATACTTTTGAAATATCACTTTTCATTGGCCATCTTTTTAAAGCATTTAGAAAATGGTTGTTGTTTTCAGTCAAATATAGACTTTGGTCTGTCCGCATTTTATTTCATTATTATTATTATTTATAAATGGTGGAGAAATATTAATATTTAATCCATAACGTACATAATATATGACTCTGTTATTACATAAGTCACCTTTTTATTACCATAAAAATTATGTTTTTACTGATTTTTATTAACTCAATAGGAAAAATTTTGTGCTTTGAGTAATAGATGTCCGCATTTCCTTTATTTATTTATTTTAACAAAATTTTTTGTATTGAGCATAATTTTTATTTAAATAGGAAATCCAAATGTCGCTGTTAATAAAGAAGAAAGTTACTAAAAAAAGTTACAAAACGAGTAGACGCATACTATCAAATATGGAAAAACGACGAATCCAAAAAAGACGTCGTATGAAATATCATCTTTGAAAGCAAAAAAAACGAGGTCTGATTATCGAGCCTACTTATTACAAAATGTGCATTACATAAAAAAAAAAAAAAAAAAAAAAAAAAAAAAAAAAAAAAAAAACCCTGCAAATATTGATTTTTTTTTCTTTTGTGCAGTTTTGACTTCGGAAGGTGCGCTATGTTGCAAAAAGATATAAGCGACTATGAAAACACACTTGGTAAACGTTCATGCTCAGTTTTACAAATAAATATGGCACATATATGCCCTATACACACCGAGGTACCTAATTGGTGCCAAAATGGCGTTCAGTTGCCTAACATACTGGTTATCATATAAATGTTATAATAAATTGTCTGTTCTAAAAATATTATCATTTATTGATTGTTATTTCTTTTTTTTTAATAACAGAAAATGTTTCGTTTATTCCTTTTTTTCATTTTGAAAAAACGATGTTTTCGCCTAATTGGCATAAAATATCTCGCCAAATCCGGTGATTATATCTCTAGTATATTATCTCAAGTATTTTATTTATGTATACTATAATTGTTTTTACATACCACTTACTTCTTCTTGTATATAAAAATAGGTAAGTGGCTCCTTTACGCAGTATAAATCTTTAAAAAATAGCCCCCTTTGCCCCTTTTTGGATCGAATAAAAAAAAAATCGATGTCTAATTCCAGTATTGCTCCCAGGTATACATACATATTCCAAATTTCAAAGTTGTATGCCAACAGGAAATGGATGAAAAATGGGAAAAGATGTCACATATGCACCAGGGTACATAATTGGCGTCAAAATGGCATTATTTTACCTCAGATCGTAACCCAGCTTTATTTATTTATTATTTGTTTATTTACTCATAAAATGTTTATTTACTTTCATTTCCTTTTTATAATTATATAAAATATTTCTTTTTATAGTTATTAATTATTATTTTTATTTACTGTGAGTTCTTTTTGAAAATAGAAAATTATTTAAAAATGTGTATGTAAGCGTTATTTGAAAACGGAGTTTTCGCCAAATGGGCTTTGAAAGAAATTGCGCCAAATCTGATGCGCTTGTGGTATCCGTGCCGAAAAATTAATGACCAGAATTGACTTCCACACACAAACAAAATATAAGTTAAAAGAAAACATGCAATAAAAATAAATATAAAGGGAAAATGATGTCATAAGTGAAACTTTTTATTTAAAAACGTAATTGTTTCTAATTTTCACACGCGAAATATATAAAATATTTTTTAGCGATCAAAAAATGCTATTAAGAGATTATCACAAAATCTCAAAATCAAAGTTTTTATGACATTTTTTTAATATAAAAAAAACGGAGTTTTATTTTCCTGCATGATTAAATTTTAAAATGTTTTATTGCATTCAATATTTTTGAGTGCGTTAATGATTACTACTCATTACTCCATGTACTGATTCGGTTATCTACGAAAATATCCAGCCTGTGAAAATCACGCTCACCAAATTTCTGTGACGTATGCAAATAAATTGTGCTTTTTTATCAGTTTTTTTAATATAACTTTTAAACTATTTGGAACTAATTTTTCGTATGTAGTGCATTCACCAGATTACCTTCATAGGTACCTACTGGTACAAACAGAATCAAAATCCGACAAGTACTTTTCGAGATTTGCTTGACGAAAGAATTTTTTTGACTTTTAATATCGTTACGTATCTCTGAGTATAAAGACTTCGCTTCGCTCAGACAAAAATGCTGTCAAATTGAGCATTTGAGCCGAATATCGCTGAAGATGATTCTGATAAAAGCAGTTTTTACACAAAATGAAATTAAAAATTGATCAAAAAGCGGCCAAATAAAGTTTCTTTACTGGGTTTATCTCAAATTAAATTTTATCTTTTTCTGTTGAAATGAGCACTTAACTTTGAAATGTACTACCACCTATAGGCCAAGCCGACACGGATTTTTTTAAATTGGATTCTAAACAATATTTACATACTTGAAAAATAAGATAAAGTAAATGTCTTGCAGTGTTTCATTGTACCCCGTATGCGATGGAACACATTTTGGGGTACAATGAAACACTCCAAATGATGCAATCAATTTGCATACAATATATATATATTTTTATTAAGAATACGATAAATACAAAAACGAAACAATTTATTAAATAGAAAAAAGGAACTTGATAAAAAATATTGCAATCCTAATAAGAAAATTATATTAGTTTAAGAAATATCTCTAATTTTTAGGGTTTCGTTCATCTAAAGAAACCCTTTTCGTCTTTGTGTTCTGTGTGTCTGTCACAGAGTCCGTACAAAAAAACTTTGTAAGTCAGAGAGTTCAAATTTTATGCTCTTACAGTTGAAAACTTTGTGTCACACAACAAATGATAAAATTTTGAAAAAGATTATTACTCTAATTAAAATATATATTTTTTAATATTATCCGTTCATTTTTTTTGTTATTCTTTTCGTCTAATTGTTGCATGCAAATTTAAATATATATATAAAATTGCTATGTATGTAACGTAAATTAATGTATTAAATTACTCACATGAAAACGCGCGTATTTGTTTTTATTTCATCCTACTACAACCTATTTATCATCCGTTTTGTCGCGCGACGAGAAATATTTTTTCTATTAACTTTTTATTCGGGTCAATCCATTTCAAGTGGTCCAGAAAATATTTTTTTTTTGGTCGCTCGACCATTTTTAAAAAATCTGAAATTTTTTGTACAACCACCCTAACATGACGAAAGTTTAAAATGACCGTTATTATAATTTTACTATTTTTTGTTTGTGCATGGCGGCCATCTTTGTTTCATCGTGTTCAGCGATTTTCTCAGTTACTAGGATGCACAAAATTGTAAATATCTCGTCTTTTATTTTCCCAATTGAAATGGGGTTTGCAGCATTTTGTTCAGAATAAAATAGGCTAAATGTACAGTGGTAGAATAATTTTGAAAAATAAATTTTTACAGGTGAAATTTTAGCACAAAATTTAAGATTTTTTCCAAAATCTATCCATTTGCAAGAGGAAATTTTTTATGCAAGGAAAACTGTCAACCTTACACAATTTTTTCTACAAATAGGTCAAAAGTGCGTGTACTCATACATCAAGTCCCAGATCTGGAAGTTAATTTCTCTTTGCAAAAAAAATTCCGAAATTCTTCAAAAATTTCAAAAATCGCACTTTTTAGACTTTGATATTTCTGGTGAGGCACGAGATAAAAATTTGAAATTCTGGCCTTTTATAGGATTGTGTAATAGTGTTATGTACAAAAAATTTCAAGAAGGAGGTTTAACTACAAGCTTAGATATGACATGAACAATATGTGAAAATAATATTGATAAACTATTGTAACCTACTATGTAATTGTTCATACCTCCAAAATTTTAAATTAATTTTTTATGGTACAAAGTTAAATGTTAATTACAAATATCTTCTTCAAATGCATCTGTGTGATTTAAACAATTCAGAATGTATGCTAAGCCAATACACCATTTATCCAGAGGAACAAACCTACTAGAAATGCTATTGCAACAATTTTACTCGGTACACATTTCAGGAAAAGTAAATTTTTGACAATGGGTTGCAACTGATCGAATTGACATGGTTTCAATTATTAAACCTGGAGAATTTCATTCAAGTTAACAAGGTATGACAAGACTTGGGTGACAAAGAGAAATAAACTCCCAGATCTGGGACTTGGTGTACGCACTTTTGACTATTTGTAGAAAAAATTGTGTAAGGTTGACAGTCTTGTTGAACAATTACATAGTAGGTTACAATAGTTTGGCAGTATTGTTTTCACATATTGTCCATGTCATATCTCCGCTTGTAGTCAAATCTCCTTCTTGAAATTTTTTGCACATAACATTATTACACAAGACTATTAAAGGCCAGAATTTCAGATTTTTATCTCGTGCCCCACTAGAGATATCAAAGCCTAAAAATGTGCGATTTTTGAAATTTCTGACGAATTTCGGAATTATTTTTGCAAAGAGTAATCAACTCCCAGATCTGGGACTTGGTGTATGAGTACACTCATTTTTGATCTATTTGTAGAAAAAATTGTGTAAGTGTGACAGTTTTTCTTGCATAAAAAATTTCCTCTTGCAAATGGATAGATTGTGGAAAAATTTTAAATTTTGTGCTAAAATTTCATCTGTAAAAATTTATCTTTCAAAATTATTCTACCACTGTACATTTAGCCTATTTTATTCTAAACAAAATGCTGCAAAACCCATTTCAATTGGGAAAATAAAAGGCAACATATTTACAATTTTGTGCATCCTAGTAACTGAGAAAATCGCTGAACACGATGAAACAAAGATGGCCGCCATGCGCAAACAAAAAATAGTAAAATTAAAATAACGGTCATTTTGAACTTCCGTCAAGTTAGGGTGGTTGTACAAAAAATTTCAGATTTTTTAAAAATGGTCGAGCGACCAAAAAAATATTTTCTGAACCACTTGAAATGGATTGACCCATATGGATAATACATCTGGGCAATTATAAAATAGTCTTATTTTTATTAGTTGTTTTCTCAAATTTTCATTAATTTAATAGAGATTTAATTCATATTTTGAAACACTCCATTTTTAGAATATTGTTGCCAATTTAAAAAACCCAAAGTAATAATATGTGCAAGCATTATCAAGTGAATATTAAAAAAATAAAGAAAATCTTAAGATAATTAAATCATTACAACCAGAAAGAATTTATTTGTAAAAATTGGGTTGTACAATTAATACGATACGTTAAATGTACATTTAAAACATATTACTTATGTGACGTCATAATGGAGAAGATTGAGGTGTAAAATTAGTAGGGCATGCCTTGTCATATTTTATCAACTAGGACTTCCCTCAGAGGGATTAGTCTGAGCGATATTGCTGAGAATAAACATTTAATAACTTGCGACAAGTAAAGAAAATGAGATGTTACCTTTAATTGGTCATTCATTGTGATAAAATATGATGAAAATAAGCATATTGAATCATAGAATTACAAAATCTTATATATAAAGTTGCATATACTATTTTTATAAAAGAAAAGCAAACCATGCATGGATATAAAATTGGAAATATGCAAAATGTTAAAAGTAATACAGAAAATAAAACACCAAATTTTCCTATATTGGAAATATAACTCTTTGAAATGATGTCATGAGCATAAACAGAAGTTTCGCACCGATTTGAGAAACTATAAATAACATAAACTATTATGTTTGAAGAGAATGGAGTGTATTTTATACGGTGTGAAATCCGTCCGAATAGTTTAGAATGTTGAATATCTGTTTTCCACGGATGCAATGAGGTTGTCGATAAGAGTTAAGGAATCCTTTTTTTAAAAATTTGTCCTAAACGAGCACTTACATCTTATAAGTTACTGTGATGCCAAAGTTATAGTTTCTGACCCCAACAGTATCCTAGAAATTGCAATATTCTCAATAAATTGGGTTTAAAACTTTTTCTAGGAAAAAATGTTTAATTTGTGAAATTAAATTGTCGAATGTTTTAGAAATCGTTCATAACGAGAATATTATATCCTAAAAGTTGCCACCAAAAAAAAAAAAAAAAAAAAAAAAAAAAAAAAAAAGATTTAAAATTTTTAGTCATTTCGACATTAAAGAATTCTCAATTTTAGAACTTTTTTTGCTCGTGCATTGATGGTGATTATTGTTCCAACGGAAAATATAGTATATTTTGCAGCAAATGTAGTTACCAACATTTTTTGCCCACATTATTTTTTAAATCGGCTAGGTACTCCCAATGATAACGAAAAACACACAAATGTTAATGCTTTAAAGCATAGAAATACAGAATCAAAAGCTATTTATCTCCTATTATATAGACATAAGTTATCTAAATAGTGCTAGCAGATGCATTTTTAAATATACATAGATCAATATAACGCTTCATTTTTCTTTTATTAGTATTTCTTAGTATTCATTTTTCATTTATTTGTATTATTCAGTAAAATACTCACTTTCTTAAGCCCGAACTACGTCAAACTTTTTATAAAAGCGCCTAAGTCCATATAACAGCGAAGTATTGTGAAGAGTATTAAATACAAGGTAGTAAGAAACTTAGCCAAACGCAGGTAATAAATCGCCAAATATTGTTCTTTTCGCCCTCTCTCGAAATGCATTTTTTCCGTACATTTAAAAAACACGATTTTGAGTCATCTTATTTAAAATTCAAATAAATAAATAAGAGGAAGCAATAATAGCATAAGTCAAAACATTTTATTTCAGCATCAAGGAATTGTATCGTAGTTACACATGTGGAAAAAAGCTGCTTTTGGCCATGTTTTCGCCTAATTGGCATAAAATATCTCGCCAAATCCGGTGCTTATATCTCTAGTATATTATCTCAAGTATTTTATTTATGTATACTATAATTGTTTTTACATACCACTTACTTCTTCTTGTATATAAAAATAGGTAAATGGCTCCTTTATGCAGTATAAATCTTTAAAAAATAGCCCCCGTTGCCCCTTTTTGGATCGAATTAAAAAAAAAATCAATGTCTAATTCCAGTATTGCTCCCAGGTATGCATACCTATTCCAAATTTCAAAGTTGTATTCCAACAGGAAATGGATGAAAAATGGGAAAAGATGTCACATGTGCACCAGGGTACATAATTGGCGTCAAAATGGCATTATTTTACCTCAGATGGTAACCCGGCTTTATTTATTTATTATTTGTTTATTTACTCATAAAATGTTTATTTACTTTCATTTCTTTTTTTCAATTACATAAAATATTTCTTTTTATAGTTATTAATAATTATTATTATTTTATTTACTTTAAGTTCTTTTTGAAAATAGAAAATTATTTAAAAATGTGTATGTAAGCGTTTTTTGAAAATGGAGTTTTCGCCAAATGGGTTTTGAAAAAAATTGCGACAAATCTGATGCGCTTGTGGTATCCGTGCCGAAAAATTAGTGACCAGAATTGACTCACACACAAACAAAATATAAGTTAAAAGAAAACATGCAATAAAAATAAATATAAAGGGAAAATGATGTCATAAAAGAAACTTTTTATTTAAAAACGTAATTGTTTCTAATTTTCACACGCGAAATATATAAAACATTCTTTTAGCGATCAAAAAATGCTATTAAGAGATTATCACAAAATCTCAAAATCAAAGTTTTTATGACATTTTTTTTAATATAAAAAAATAACAGTTTTATTTTCCTGCATGATTAAATTTTAAAATGTTTTATTGCATTCAATATTTTTGAGTGTGTTAATGATTCCTATTTACTCCATGTACTGATTCGATTATCTACGAAAATATCCAGCTGGTGAAAATCACGCACACCAAATTTCTGTGACGTATGCAAATAAATTGTGCTTTTTTATCAGTTTTTCTAATATAACTTTTAAACTATTTGGAACTAATTTTTCGTATGTAGTGCATTCACCAGATTACCTTCATAGGTACCTATTAGTACAAACAGAATCAAAATCTGACAAGTACTTTTTGAGATTTGCTTGACGAAAGAATTTTTTTGACTTTTAATATCGTTATGTATCTCTGAGTATAAAGACTTCGCTTCGCTCAGACAATTAATGAAACATTAAGGGGATTCGGTAACTTTTGTTTTTTTTTAATTAAATTAAAGTATTTTAAAGTATTATTTTGGCATAATAATAAAGAATTCAACGAAGAAAAATTATCCTATAAGAAAATTGTTCCCCCCCCCCCCCCAGCGATATTCGAAAACTTTATTTATTTATTTATTTATTTATTCATTTTTTGTAAATTTAAGTAAATTTGAAATGTACAATTTTGAACATTTTGAGATTTTTTTTTCGTAGAGGTGTATAGTGTAATTCTAAATATCGGATATATTATAAGTTAAAATTTCGAGAGAAAAAACTAAAATGAACAAAAAGTGTAAAATTACAGTTAAAACTGAATTTATTTTACAATTATACGTGTAAAGAAAAAAAATTGTACTTTAATATAAATTCTATATATAGTTTTATCAAACAGACCATAAAGGACAACAATAAAAATTCGAGTCAATTGAAAAGTATTCAATATCTAATATCAAATTCAATATTCAATATCAATGAACAATATTTAATACTCAATTAAACAATATTTAATACTCAATTAAACAATATTAAATTATGTATATATATTGAACAATAGTATAAAGAACAATATTTATCACTTCGAACATGCCTATTAGAAAAAACTCAAACTCAGAAAAAACACTTTTAAGTTAAGTAGATTGTGGCATTTAAAGGAAGAGCGATGTAATGAAATCGTTTTAGACTGTATTATAAATACTATAAATATCCGAGTATTATAAATACTCAGATCTTTACGAAACTAGAAGAATGAATTCATTAGAATGTATTAAGGAGAAAAAAAAGTATAATTTAAGGAATAAATTAGAAAGTCGATATTTTCGTAAATTTTCGCTGAACGAAGGCTATCGAATCCCCTTAAGGGGACAGTGGACCTTTATTTGAGCAAAATCGTCTATAGTAAAATCGACGCAAAAAAGTTGAACTTTTGTGATGCAATAATACCAAAACAGTTTTTTCTCATTAAAATATCATTAATGAAGGTTTTATAAAGTAAATAATAAAGGTAAGTGTACTTACATACTTTAAATTTGTTTTTCTCAAAACTAATTTTTCAGCGTTTTTAGATTTTTGAAATGCTGCTTGCGGCGTAATTTTTTATCAATATTTATGAAATTGATATGGAAGTATATTGATATTGTTTAGAAAGAAATTGTGTAAACTTTTTAAAATTCTTCTTCATTAAGATAGTCAGATTTGATTTTATACTTATTAAACGGCAAAACTTTGATGAAAATCCATATGGAATTTAGAAAAAAATCGGGAAATATTAACTATTCAAGAGATAAAAAAATCTTACACAAATTTGTTTATAATAGAGTTTTAAGTGATTAAAATGCAAAAGCAAAAAAATATCTCAAAAATTAAAACACGAGGAGCATTTTAAAATTTCGTTTTAAAATTTTAAATTTTTTAAAAGATTTAAAAATTTTAATAAGATTGGAATTTTTTTTGAAGGTTTTCTATATGCTTTTGGTGAAATGTATATATGCACAAAATTTCATATTGCCATGATGAAAATTAAAAAATAATTTTTTTAACGTCCACCGTCCCCTTAATACAAGTAAATACAATAGGAAAACAGTTTTGATTTCTTGTGTACAAATCAGTACTATATGAAAATATAATAATAATTCATGTATGCTTATTAATAGTAGTAACTAATTAACATTCTATAAATAACTTGAAAAGTATGCAATAAAGCATCTAATACCCATGTATAAAAATATGTTATCAACAGAGTTTCGAATTTAGTGGATTTTTTAATTCGGATATTACAAATAAATACCAAAAAGTTTAAAATAGCAATATTTGCTTCATTTAACAATAAGGCGAAATTTATTATTGAAAATTTTTGGCATGAATTCAGATTATCTGAACAACAGAACTTCTTAAACTTATTCTAACATGGAAATTAGAGGATTAAAAGATAAAAAATAGTTCATATATAAGATATATAAGTTTTTGAAAATATCTAAAAACCGATATGTATATATAAATATATTTATTTATTTATCAGACAAGATTAAATTTAAAAAACACAGTGCATTTGAATGACGAAGATCTGAATATTGCTCTCAAGCAGACGAATTTTCGTACCCATGATTCTAAATGAAAATTTTATCCATAGGATCAACATAAAAGTCCGAAAGGCATTGATATTTTTTACTTATCAGCTGATTTTAAGCTGTGAAATTTATTGCACTTATCAATCACAAAACAGCTATCAGCTATTGCGACAGTGAAAGTGAAACCACGGAAATAAAAAAAGTACAGCAATCCAATAGAAAAGAGTGGAACTCAATAACAGGAGAACATTGCAGTTCGTTATGAAATCATTCAATTCTCCGTAATGGAGCAATATTTTAAAAACAGGCCAAATTAGTATGTTTTCCTTCTTCAGAATCTTACTAAATCTCTTAAAGGGTAAAGTTCCATAATAAAAAAGTAAAATTTTAATACTTTAAGAGAAAAAAATACTTCTTCTCCCCCGCGTTAAGTGACTAAATAATTTTTAAATAACAAAAAATACCCTTATTAAATAAAGTACATACTTACCAAAGATATTAATAAGTCTATCTCCAGTTGCAGTCTGACTCTTTTATTTTTTGACTAAACACTTAAATTTGAAAACTTTTATGCACCAAATGACACGCAAAAGAACGGATGGAACAGGTTTGCAGGGATTTATAAACCAAATTAAGGAGATAAAAATTATTTGTTATCGAGACAGTTCAATTCTATGGCAATTATCATATAAAAAACAAGTTTTTATCTTAAAAGATTTTTTTTTACGTATTCAGTTTTAAATGCTATCGACAAACCTTTACACCTTTAGTCATTTCGTTTTGGGAAAATATCTGCGCATTTCACAAATAATAATAATAATAATAATAATAATAATAATAATAATAATAATAATAATAATAACTATTAAAATTGCATATGAATTAAATTAAAATGATAATTTTAATACAGTGTTATCATTTTATACTTAAAATTTGGGAACATGTACATAGTGTATAAAATATATATATATATATATATTTTTAAGGGGAAATTTTTTATTATTAAGGGATGAGCCAGCCACACAAACAGTTTTTAGCTCACAGGCTATCATAGCCTGCACTGTCAGAAAAATTCGTCAATATACACTAAGTTATCGTTATTTTTTCACAAATAATTTCTGTTCTCCCAGAAAACGTATTTGTTCTGTGAGTTCATTCCGAGAGTCGAAAAATGAGGAAAAGTTTCCGTTTATATCCAGCACGCATGCGCATTGGGTCTGTTAGTAATAAGTTAGAATTTATTTTTAAAATGAAAAACAAAAATATTCTATTGATTAAAATGTCTAATTTAGTTTTAAAAGACAAAAATGTTTTCGAATTTAAAAATAAATAACAATTACTTTCTTTATTCGTTCAAAAATTCTCACAAATAGAACATCCATGTTTTTTCTCTAACATTCTACGTAATATATTTAAAATTCACATTTTTATACTATATTAATACTAAACGTAAAAAAAACCCAGCCACAGTTTCATTAAAGATGAAATCTTTCTGAGATTAACTGCATAATTAAAAGCTTTTTAACGAAATACACCAACCCACACCATATGAAATGAACGGTTCTATTTTAACGCACAATCATCATGAGCAGCCGTAGCGCCGTGGATTAGCGTTGGTCTGGTAATGCTGGGGTCCTTGGTTCGATCCCCGCCTCTTCCGCATTGATTTTTTCCAAACTTTTTTCAAGTGACGGATATTTTTCCTCTTTTGACAGAGAAAAAAATAAACAGAAAATCGTCAATATACAGACAATTTCTGGCAGCAGTGCTGCCAGTGCATTTTCTGTGAAAAGACGGAAGTTTTTTTGAGAGTGTGAGAGCTTATGCGCCCGTCCATTCTGTATGTATGTGCGTTCGTGCGTAACGCGATAACTCATGATAAAAATATCGGATCCACTTGAAATTTTGTACATAGGTATATCCTGATAAGGCGCTTCCCTGATTAGTTTTTGGAGTTCATTCGATATGCATAAGAGGGGGAACGGGGGGCTCATGCCCCTTCCCTTAATGGATATAAATGGGTTTTTCATGCAGAATTAGCAGTTTTTGTCCAAAATCTAGATATAGGATCATTCTGATGAGGCGATTCCGTGACTGTTATTATGTGTTCATTGAATAAGTATAAACAGGGGGAACGGGGGGCTCATGCCCCCCCCCCCCTTAATTGATATAAACGGGATTTTCATGCAGAATTAACAGTTTTCGTTCAAAATTTAGATATAGGACCATTCGGATGAGGCGATACCGTGGCTGTTATTAGGTGTTCATTGAATAAGTATAAACAGGGGGAACGGGGGGCTCATGCCCCTCCCCTTAATTGATATAATCGGGATTTTCATGCAGAATTAACAGTTTTCGTTCAAAATTTAGATATAGGATCATTCTGATGAGGCGAGTCCGTGGCTGTTATTAGGTGTTCATTGAATAAATATAAACAGGGGGAACGGGGGTTCTAATGCCCCTCCCCTTAACTTGCATAAATGGATTTTTCAATCAGAATTGTCAGATTTCTTTCAAATCTCTGAATAGTTTTGGAAGTTTAATGGTTAAGTATAAAAGAGGGAAATAACTCCTCTTAAATTATATAAATGCTAAATGGGTTTTTATTAAGAATTATCCGATTTGCTCTGAATTTTGGATATAGATTTTTTAATATGATAAAGCATGTACTTGATAGTTTAGGAAGTTCAATGATTAAGTATAAAAAAGGAGAAAGGGGAGAGCTGTTTCCCCTTCTTAATTTTTTTTTCGAACGAAATTAACGAAAATACAAGGCTGTAATGTACAATTAGTATGCGTAGCCTGTGAGCTCAATGCCATCAGTTTAACTGGGCAATATTCTTTTTATTATATAATAAACCGGAGTTAACTTATTACTTACCAATCATACGTGGTATAGAGTAAGTCTTACAATCGTTTTGAAAATTGAAAAAAAAATTTGACGGAATTACACGTTTCAGAAGCTGGAGATTCCGAAAAACATATTTTTAGAAAAAAAATTGCCGTCCGTCTGTCTGTCTGTAAACGTTCTATCTTCCGAACAAATTGAGATAGAGACTTGAAATTTTGTATGTACTTAGTATGTAAGAATGGGGCGAAGCTTATTGAATATCAGCTACCTCGATTATCCGGAATTATTTTTTCGGACTCTCAAAAAAGTCGTTCTGATGAAAGGTCCATAAAAATTTTTGAAATATTTTATTTTAAGGAGTAGACATAAAAGGCAATAAAATAACACAAATTTTTCATGAAGAATGAAGTTGATCGTACTGTTAGTTGTCGAGATATTTGTAATCCTTTTTTCCACATTCTTTGATTTTTTATGACCCTGTATTTCATTCAAAAATCTATTCATAGATATATTTAAATTGGAAATAAGACACTTAAACCGACGCAGCAAATTGTTAGTTAATATGATTATTATTTTTGGAGTTATAAGGATGTTTCTTTTAGCAATTCGGTACTACTTGAGTAGTTAGGCGTTTTATATGTTTTGTCGAAATTGGTTCTCCAGCAATTCATTAATGGAGCAGTACTATGCATATTAACAATATTTAAACATACGTTTAAGTTTTGTTTTGGAATCGCAATACATTTTGTATACAGTTTACGCATGTTTTATTTTCATATATTATAGGCATATCCATGATGGGTAAGTATTACGGTGGCCTCCAACAACTAGTTATTATTATTTTTAAAAAATTATACCAATTTTATATGCAATGTGATTAATTTTAAATGTTTGAAATATTTCGATCAAATAATGATAATTTTAAATGTTTTTTTTTTTTTTTTTGAAGGAAAAGTAAAGCGAATAATATTTTGAAAGCATCAGTTTTATTATCTGCTAGTTTTATTATCCCACTAACGGCGTTGCCCGGATATTTAAGAATATTTGTTTTAAAAAAAGTCTATTTCAAAATTAAGTATACAGTGAAAAAACAAACAATAATAATAGAAAAACTCTTGCAAAATATGTATATTTATAATATTTGTTTATTAAACATCAAGTAAAAATAATAAATTTATTTCTTACCTTGCTCAGTAGCGCAGGAAACGAGAACCGTCAGTTGCATATCACAATTTTCGTTCGTCGTAATCCAGCTGTCAAGAAAGTTGAAATATATATTTTTATAGAAAATAATACGATGATTATCACACCTTTCTTGAACTATAATAAAGAGATAAGGTTAGACAATATATCATTTTAGACTGATGAAGAAAATATTCTCTGATTATTCTATTAACGAAACTCCATACATCGAATTTCTCCATATAACGAATTTTTAGTAAGAACGGTCCCCTTTTCGCATGATTACATTAAAAACAGACTCTATATAGCGAAATATCTATCTCCATATAACGAATTTTTTCATAAATTGATCTTAATTTATTCAGTTTTAAAAAAGCTTCGAAATCATATGGAATCAATTTTCCATCAATTATTTTTGATTTATCGTTCAGTGGAGAGGTTTTTTTTTTATAAATATTACTTCTCTCCTTATTCTTTAAATCTAGCAAGTTCATCCCACCTCCCACACACCTTTCAACATCCTTCTCAAAACACAGTCAATTGAATTGTTACACATATAAGAGAGGAATCAATGAGAGCACATAAGAGAGACCTTCAAATGGAGGAAAATATCAACTACAATTTTTCATTCCTTGCTAAAATTTGAGAATTTTTTTTGAGAGCGTAACAATTGTAATTTTAAAATCAAAACAACAAAAAATTACAGCTTTCTTCCTCTGAAATTTATGTAAGTCTTCCTTATTTGATTTTCATTAAGCTTTCAAATAAATGTCTTTTCTCTTTTTTGTAACTGCTTAAATAAGTAAGAAATAAAATGTTAGGTTAATATATACTTTTAAACATTTCAAATTCTTAATTAAAAAGATCAAAAATAATATTTGTTCAAAATTTACACATTAAATACTATTTTTAACATCATACTCTTTACATCGAATTTCTCTATATAACGAATTTTTTACTGGAACGATGGATTTCGTTATAGAGAGGCTCGACTGTATATATAATTTATTTTTCTTGATTAAATAAGAAACAGAGAGAACGTCATTTCGTTCTTCCCTTCCATAAGAAATACAGAAAACAACTAACAAATGAAAAGAGAAAAGTTAGAGTCTAAAGTATGTAGCAAAGTTTACTTCCAACGCAGTGGAAGCGGGCTTATTCATATGCAAAAACAAAAGTTTGGTTAATCACAAAACATCTGTTGCTGTGTTGATGTAAATCTTTCTTCTTCGAAAGTTCAATCTCGAGTATAGGAAAAATAAATGTTAAACAGTCTTGGATACTGAGTTTGAATAAAAGTTTTCACGTAGGGTATTAATGCGTTGCATATTTCGTTGCATACCTCCTAACAAAAACAGTAATCTTTATTTTAGTTTTTCATAATAATGAACTCTAGGGGACTTTTGTATAAATTGTAATATACGCGTACACACATATACATATGGAATAAATTTTAAAATGGTAAAAAAAAATAAACCTTCAAAATGTTAAAGTATGACAATATCTCTGTAATTGAGATTTTAAAATGTTTCAATACATTTTTAAAAAATTCATTTAACGCTGTATATTTACCTGCTTACGTTCATTATATTTTTGATGTGACATATTTGTCACTTTTTAAAAAAGTTCTTCAAAGTATTTCATTTTCATTTTCACGTATAAATCTTTCAATGAAAAATTGTTGTTGTAAGAGTTTTTCGGTCATCTATGGATTATAATTTATGAAAATCTGATTTCAGTAGTTTTTAGAGTGAAGTTTAGGTTAAACATTGGCGTGTATTAGGCAAATTGCAGGGCTGTACAAGGGTATTCAAGTATGTTTCTATTTATCAGTGTGAATTGCTGAAAGAAACATTTCAACTTTTGATGCATTTTCCTGCGAAACAAAATCTTCCCAATATGTAGTACATATATGATATAGCTGATCAAATACGAACTAATGAAGTGTATTGGAATATATATATTTGGTTATGGATAATAGCACCTTATTTCCGTAAATAATGAAGTTTTGTTAGGGATTTCAAAAAGCGTCGGAAAATGTTTCATAATCTATGCTTAACGTACCATTTTTCTGATTTTTTATATGTTGGTTATGGTACTTTAGCGTAAATACTAGTAGTTTTTTAAACATTTTTATTTATTTCATAATAAGCTTAGCTGTTGTAATTATTCAAAATCTGAATAAATTATAGCTTCCACATTAATTTATTTTCAAGAACTTTTGAGTTGCTGGTAAAAAAGAATTTTGTCATAAGGGAGCACAATATTGCTTGCCCTACGAGCTAAATCTAGCGCCGGCCCTCAGGGTCTGACTAAGGCAGGGGCATGCGGGGCAATTGCCCCGGGCCCCCCGGCTGAAGGGGGCTCCCCCAAGGACAGATGTAATGTTTTCGTTAAAGGAGTGTCAAATAATAAAAAATGATCAAAAATGACCGAAATTCTTTCTTTTTTCAATTTTAAGGGTCTCTTATCTCCTAACTCGTCTGTTTCTGTACCCAATGCCTCCTTAAGGTCTCACATTTATCCTCACATTCCTATAATAATAAAAAAATCTTTATTCTGCTTTACATATATATAGATGTGAATAGTGCTTGGTATGAAATTTATGTACACATATAATAGTTATGAATTTCAGTTTTAGTCACTTCAGTATAATTTACGAAAAATTTTAAGATAGAAGAGGGCCCCCTTAATAATGTTTCCCCCAGGGCCCCCACTGTCTAAGTCGGGCCCTGCTGGCCCTGACTTTGGTGACATCATGAAAAATTCTCTAATACAGACAAAACAACTATTGTTGCCAGAGATGCCTCGTTTAAACGCTAGCCATATACATTATTAGTTGTCAAATTTTCTCTAAATGTTATGAGTTTTAGGAATAAACAACCTCATTTAAATATTTATTCCATTGCACAACTCTTTATGCTGTATAGAAATCTTAAACATTGAAATATACAACATAAATAAATAAGATATTTTGAGCTCTTTAAGATTTTAGTTGGGGATATTTTATGATTGAGAATATTTTATGGATATTACTAGGATTTATTTTTTATGATTATTAGAAATGATTGTAAAAGTTCAAAAGAAAACATGACACTGATGCCACGCCCATTCATATTTATTTTACGCTAACATTTGATATTTGATTCTATTTTGATATTCTATTCATGCTACTGTATTTTAAAATTAAATTTTGTGCTATGCACTTACACACCGGTAGTTGTGGCGCAGTGGCGCTAACTTTTGAAAAATATTGGGTGGGCTCAAATTTTTTTTAACAAATGCATAAATATTGGGTGGGCTCAATCACTAATAGGTGGATAGAGATATTTTTCATAGTATCTCACCCATTTTTGTCTCTCCCTTAAAATAATGATTTCTTTTTATTATTATTATTATATATTTACTTATTTTTTAATATTAATATCCAACTCTTTCATAAAGGTTCGTTTCCATAAGTAATTTTCGCAAATTTTGTTTTTCCTGATAATTTAAAATTTAAAATTACTTTCACTTAAATGAATACTTCAAGCAAGTGAAAAGACCTACTAGCTAATGTTAATCTTACGGAATAAACTTGTTCATGTATCTCATTACCATTTCAATATTTTAAAATGATTCTTTTCACATTAGATAGCTAAAAATTGATCTATACAAAGGCAGTTTTCGACTTTTTGATTTAGACTGTAGATTTCTTCATGAGCATACTTTCACTTCCAAAACTGGATCCGTTTGATTTAAGTAGCCTCTTAAGATAATTTAAAAAGCTATTATCAAACTCTTAGGATACGCCAGATGTATCAGCTAGTAGAAAATAATTCCTAGAATATAATACTTCGATATGTTTCGAAAAAAATATCATTTTCTACTCTTTATTAGTAATGAAACTGACATGGATATCATTACAAGTTTTACTGAAATTGTTTTTTTTTTTTTTTTTTTTTTTTTTTTTTTTCGTCGGTTAATCTATATTTATCGGTAGGTTTTCGATTGTATGAAGGTGTTATCGTCCAGAACGGCATAAAAACAGACAAGAAAAGGCTTGTTTGGCACTCTATATGACGTTATGATTTTGAGTCACGATTTTGATTGAGTCATGATTTTGATGTCACGCAAGAATCAGTTTTGACGCCAGTGCTGCAGCAGTCACGTGATATGTTAGGCTCATTTTTAACATTTTAAAACAAAATTGAAAAGTATTTAAAAATTAGATTTGTCTTTCTGTCTGCCCGTCTGTCCGCGCTATAACTCTCTGAAATATTGTCAGATTGCCTTAAAGTTTTTTAACGTTGAATTGTTAACGTTTGCCATATCACAAACTCTATTTCAAATGAAGTTTCTAACATATTTAATTGATAAATAAAAACACATTCGTTACATAATGGCCAATTGTAAAAAAAGTTTCAAATGAGTTTTAAAGTTTTTAAACCTTTTCAAGCATAATAAAATTGATATGCATTTACAAATAGCACTAAAATATGAATTCTGCAGAATATGCGATGTAAATAATACTTATTATTCATTTACAGAGCCACGCAAATGAATTCAACAACATAATGGTATAAGGGGAAATTTTTGTGGCGTATTTTCATTATATTAACCTTTTTATGCATAATAAAATTTATATACATCGCGGAGGCTTAATACAAGTTATTTTATGTGTAATACCAAAATGCATAGTATTTACAGGAACTCACAAAATATTTCAAATATAGTATATCCTATCCAAAGTTTTGTATATCAGCAATGATGACTAGAACTGCATCTTTAATTATGATATGCGCGTTTAAGTTTCATTATATTGATGCGTGATATAGTGTATGTAAATGCAATAGTTGATATTCAAGGCTTACAAAGGAATTCTTAAAGGTTACTGAGTATGAACATAAATTACTTAAATGTGGCTTTTAAGTAAGTTAAGCATTTTCATTCAGAACTACATTCAGTTTACTAAGAAAAATCTATATAATTTAGATAAAATTATATACAGGATCAACCAAAGAATTGGATTCATGGACGCCTATGAATGATAAGTTATCAAAATTTGGGTATAAAAAAATCTAGGAGTAAGAGAATATATTGCAACAATGTGCCTGTATTACTGAACTCAAATGATTTGAATTTTTCTAAAATGAAGAATATAAACATGAAAAAAAAATGGATATTACTGATGACAACACTTTTTATTTTTTATAGAGGTATAAATTAATGTGAATAACTATCTTCAAACTTTATAAAAATTCCTGTGGCTGGGTCAAACCAGTTCAGTGACAGTGCGTGATAAGCCGTAACTAATTCTGACTGAACCTTTAGGTGTCTGGTAATGAACAGTTTTTATGGTTCGCCCTGGGGCAAGCCCCACTTTTGTCTTTTATATCATGCCGGGTGCGGGTCTGATGCAACAATTTCTTTATACTAGTTGGGTCGTACTTGAAAATTTCGGCTTGCGCTAGCCTCTTGCTCAAATATACATTTTGCATTTTTTTATTCTGAAAAAGTATTTTAGAGTTTTTCTCTTGGAAAATCTGTCCAATTCAATCACGATTTGTAAAAGTGAAAATCCAACTTGAAACAGAAACAATTAAAATTAACAGGCCCATCTCACTCGATTGAAAGTTCTAATTTTGAGGGAGAGAATTTAATGAAAGGAACCCCTATAAAAATTGCCTGAAAATTCAGATTGAAGCAACAACACTAAGTGTCATTTCAAGAGAAGATCACAAAAATTGTAAATTAAAAATGAAATACCAAAGAAAAAAATAAAAGAAAATAAATCTTGATAAAAATTTATCTTGATAGAAAGATTATGGAGCACTTTCAGGTGCATTTGTAATTATACAAATAAGTAGCATTTATAGTCATCGTCTGGTCCGTGCGTTAGTCAGTCTATCTGTCCATTAGTCTGACTGTTAGACTGTCGGTCTGTCCGCATTAACAGCACGAAAATTAGTGAATGTAGTAAATATTCATTAGTCATTTCCAGAGTCACACAAAAGAATTCCATTATGTAATATTAAAGAAGTAAAGATTATTTTCGACACAGTTTGTTTAGTTCCTATAATTTTAAGCTATTTCAAATATGTTGAATATAATATAAGTTAATGGGGTCTAGTACAGATTACTTCTTCTACAACTTCTTTCACTTCTACAAGTTACTAATAGAAACTGCATAATGTATTCAGTGACACATAAAAGATTTCAGACACTGTCCTGTGCCCGAAATACTATCTTTTATCATAGATTGCTGGAAGTGCATTTTTAGCTGTAATTACGAGTTCTTAAGTTTAACTACATTTTTACATATTACTTTGTGTGTATATAATGCTATCGACTATATTGAGTACCTCTTACACAGTATTATGTAAGAGGTACTCAATAGGAACGAAAAGCTTAGGCATTTTTTAAATAAGGTATGGATTTTTACGCTCAACTGTATTAGCCGAAATTCTCATATTGACCAAAACTAGTATTATATTATCTATAGTCGAGTTCCCCTAGATTTGTTTATTTAATCAAAATAAGCTTTTATTTATTTATTTACTGAAGTAAAAACTTCTTTAGGTGCGTTGGGCACTTTTGAGATGAGAAAAACCCGCTGAATTCGCGACACCATAATTCGTGCTGCCAATTTTGTGTAACCGACACCTCTGACATTGGTTCTTCTTTCCCCGCGGGGAAAGAAAAACCATACGAAAACCATACGAGAACCATAATTTATTTTTTTTTATTTTTTTTTTTTTTATTTTACTGGCGCTAGCCTAACACTTTGTTCCTTATCAATTTTTAGGCCTTACGGCAGTATTTTACAGTGCTTTTTGCTAATTTTGAGGATTTAGAAGAAACAGAGACACATTATTTACATTTGCGTCACAGCACGCTGCTTTGTTTATTTAAATTTTTTTTTCAGATGTATTTAAAGTTTAAGAACTTATTTTGTTATCAAAAGAAATAAAAAGTTAAAAAAGAAAAGACATGACATTGCACATCGATTGTGCTGCACATTTCAACCATTTTTTTAGTTTTTTACATTTTCTATTATATTTAAAGTTTAACAACTTATTTTGTTATCAAATCAAATAAAAAGTTAAGAAAGAAATGACATAACATTGCACATTGATTATGCAGCATTTTCCAACTAATTTTTTAAATTGTAATTGCATTTGCGTGACCGAGTGGTCAAGGCAGTACGCTGCTAAATCGCCTGCGAGCGTAGATTGTGGTTTTCAATCCCATTTGCGCCATTGCATACCCTTTTTGTGTGGAGCTTTTGGCTTTCCTTTGTGGCATAAAATTTATGGCATATTTTGGATGTGAAAATAAGGAAAAAGAAAATTTATAACAAATCAGAACTTAAGCAAGCTCTTAGGGAAGAATGGCTACAAATCAGCAATGAAACATGTCGCAAATTAATAAAAACAATGCCCAGACGATTACAAGCTCTAATTGAAGCAAAGGTCATATATACTAAATATTAGCACTGTTTTTAACTTATAAATAATTCCTCTAGTTCTATTTTTATTGCTAGTGTGCAAATATTTTTGGCAGTACAAATGATACTTTTTTATGTTTTCATATTTTAAATATATTTATTAATTCAGATATTAAGTATGTTAAATTTTGTTTTGTAAAAGTGTTGGTATTTTTAATTCTTAGTTGCTTTTTATTTATTTATACATATGCTATAACAGGTTTACCTGATGTGCAAATACTTTTTTTGTTCACTGTAGTTTTAAGGTAAGAAGCTAGACGCCAATTTATCAAAAATCTCGTTTTCGAATACCCCAGTTACCATTTATGTATCTTTATTACCATTTATATATGAAAAAAATTTTAAAATTTTGATTCAGATGTCATATGCGCACCACATTAGCCCGATTGCAAAAAAAAAAAAAAAAAAAAAAAGAAAGAAAGATGAATTTATGCCTCACATGATTACCCGGCTATTAACCCAATTATTAAAGTAAACTGTTTATTTAGTTTTATTTCCTTTTTTAAAATGATATAAAGTGTTTTCTTTATAATTACTAACTAAACTTTATTTATTTATTATTATTTCTTTTTTAAAGTAATAGAAAATAATTAAAAAATATCCATGTAACTGTTGTTTGAAGACGAAATTTTTGCCAAATTGGCGTTAGAAAAAAAAAATCTCACAAATGGGGTGTGTATATAACATCTGTGCTAAAAGTTTAATTAATATCAATAGAACCAAACACTTCATATAATTTTAAAAAAGAAAATAAAAGTAGATAAACGACATCAGGGTTACGATGTCAAGCAAACTATAACGACACTTTGTCACCAGTTAAGTACCCCGGTGCGTATGACATTGGCATCTGAAAAAATAACACCAATATGGTGCGTATATGACATCTGTGCCAAAAGCACGACATGACGAATATCTTCTGACAAGTGCTCGGAAAAATGCTTTATATTTCGAAAATGCACAAAAAATTTTAAATTATTTTTTTTTTAATTTGTCACCGTCATTGTTTTGGCATGTATATTCAATCTGACGGATCTTGTAAGACTTTCCATAAATATAGAGTAAATAATGAACTAATATCTTTTCTGTAGCTAATAATATGGACACTGGTCCACATCCCTAATTATTGAAGAGTTTAACTTTCGTTGAGGAGAAATTAACTGCCCAACTTCATCCAGTTATTACTATTTATCTCATTAAAGGTGGTCGGCTTGAATGCAGTGGGCAAATTATTAATTTTCATGAAGGTGACTTCTTTAAAACACCATAAATGAATTAATTACGCAAGGCTTCCGAAAGAACAGTATTTCTTCGTCAAGTGAAAAAAAGATGCACGACTGGTGTGAAAAGGCGGGAAAGGGAGCAAGCTGAAGGAATAGCTATAGGAAAGTAGAAGGCAACAGCCAATCAAGGAAGAGCATAAGAAAACGTACGAGAGATACAATGAAGGAGGGGAATGATAAAGGGAAATGAAAATAAGGAGAAAAATGTACATTAAGTAAAAGGGCAGATTAAAATGAAAGTAAATACACACAAAAATAAAATAAATAAATAAATAAATAAATAATAATTAGTAAGTAAAAAACTATTTGTTTTCATAAAGTTATTATAGAATTTTGTTATGCATATTTTTGGGTACTACTTAGTTATCCGTTTGACCAAAAATCTAATGCGAAATTTCAGGATTAAATGCCAATAATGAATTACGTAAATGTTACATAATTTGATATTAAAGACAATACATGTGTTTGTTATGTCATCAGGTGATTTTTAATTGGACTTTTTATTTGTATTTTTATTAATGTTTCACTAATATATTTGTTTTTTTCGTTATGTAAAAAATGCGTCAATTTGTACAATCTGGCTAATAGTTTGGCGACTTGTATTATCTGACGAAATTGGTAGGCGGGATAATCAAGTAGTACCATAAAAAAATACAAAATAAAATAAACTTTTTCAAAAAAAAAATATAACCGACTTCAATCAACGCTCTAAAAAGAGTTAAATAATTCTTTAAAATACCCTAATGATGAATTGTTATCTAATAATCACACATCAGATATCATGTACCGACAAAAAAATGGTTATAAGTTTAATACATAGAACTTAATATCCAGCAAATATGGTTTTTCGACAGAATATTTTTTACAAGAGATTAATTTACATATTTTTGATTTAATTTATGAATAGATACATATAAAAAGTAATGAATTACTTTTTGAAGTTGGTGCCAAACAATCACAATCAATAATGATTTTTACCATTTTATTTATGGTATTAGGCATAATATAACCACAATTCTTACTATACTTACAATAGTTTGGCACCAACTTCAAAAAGTAATTCATTACTTTTTATATGTATCTATTCATAAATTAAATCAAAAATATGTAAATTAATCTCTTGTAAAAAATATTCTGTCGAAAAACCATATTTGCTGGATATTAAGTTCTATGTATTAAACTTATAACCATTTTTTTGTCGGTACATGATATCTGATGTGTGATTATTAGATAACAATTCATCATTAGGGTATTTTAAAGAATTATTTAACTCTTTTTAGAGCGTTGATTGAAGTCGGTTATATTTTTTTTTTGAAAAAGTTTATTTTATTTCTTACTTTTTAGTTATTTATACCGTAATACTTAGTTTAATCGGTTGGATAGTTGCGGTGTAATCGGTGAACATATATATAAAAAAAAAGTACATACGCGGTCGAATTGATGATAACCTTCTCTCCTTTTTTAAGTCAATTAAAGAAATTATAATACGGAAAAAATAATGTATGTTATACATGGATGTTAGGAATGGGGTTCGAACCCACGATCCCTTTCGAGAACCAAAGCTTAAATCGGGCGCCTTAGACCGCTCGGCTATCCTGACTGCAATCTAAACGGTGAACAACGCCATATTACTTTTCGCAAGTCTATTATTTTAGCACATTTTCACTGATAAAGTACTGAGTTGGTAAAAGATCTCTGATACTCTGTGCTAACGGTTAAAAACAAAATATTCTTAATAGCATAATTAGTATTTAATTTGTAAAATATATCTGTAAAAAGAATAATACGGAAAAGGCTTTTGTATATATGTATGTCAGGAGTGGGGTTCGAACCCACGTTCTCTTTCGAGAACCAGAGCTTAAATCAAGCGCGGGCCCCACCAGTGGCCGAGAGGTTCTGACCTCAAACTGGTAGACGGTAGGTGCTGGGTTCGAACCCAATCGCGACCATCGGCCTAACCGTTCGGAGTTTTCCGTGGTTTTCTTCGAACGTTGCGTAAATACGGGTTAGGTTCCCTTAGAAAGACCCCCACGGAGGGCATCCTACCCCTTAGGGCCTATATCCCATAGTGTAGATAATTGGCCGACATACATACAACAACAACAACAAATCAAGCGCATTAGACCGCTCGGCTATCCTGATTGCAATCAAGTCAGGAAACTTATTCAAGGTCATGTTATTTTTCGCAAGACTATTAATTTAGCACTCTTTCACTGATAAAGTATTGAGGAGATAAAAGATCTCTGATTCTCTGTGCTAACGGTTAAATACAAAATATTCTTAATAATATAATTAGTATTTAATTTGTAAAATATATGTGTAAAAATTATAATGCGGAGAAAGGTTATTGTATACATGCAAGTCAGGAGTGGGGTTCGAACCCCCGCTCTCTTTCGAGAAACAAAACTTAAATCAGGCGCCTTAGACCGCTTGGCTATCTATTCGGTGAACTTATTCAACGTCATATTACTTTTCGCAAGTCTATTATTTTAGCACTCTCTCACTGATAAAGTATTGAGTTGGTAAATTATCTCTGATACTCTGTGCTAACGGTTAAATACAAAATATTCTTAATAGCATAATTAGTATTTAATTTGCAAAATATATGTGTAAAAATTATAATACGAAATAGGTTGTTGTATACATGTATGTCGGAAGTGGGGTTCGAACACACGCTTTTTTTCGAGAACCAGAACTTAAATCAGGCGCCTTAGACCGCTCGGCCATCCTGACTTCACTCCATGGTGGAAACTCATTCAACAGTTTTAATTAGCGAAAAATCACTAATTTTAATAGTTTTTGCCCGTTTACTAAAAAATTACTGAACCAATTTCTATGAAATGGAAGTGGTACCAATCCGAGAGTAAGTTCTTTAATTTAACACCAAAACCAAATTAATCAGTTGGATAGTTTCGGCGTAATCGGTGAACATACATTAAAAATATATATACGGGATGAATTGATAACCTCCTCTCCTTCTTGAAGTCGGTTAAAAATATTCTTAATAGCATAATAAGTATTTAATTTGTAAAATATATACGTAAAAACTATAATACGGAATAGCTTCGGAAACTTATTCAATGTCATGTTATTTTTTGTAAGTCAATTATTTTAGCACTCTTTCACTGATAAAGTATTGAGTTGATAAAAGATCTCTGATACGCTGTGCTAACGGTTAAATACAAAATATTCTTAATAGCATAATTAGTATTTAATTTGTAAAATATATATGTAAAAATTATAATACGGAAAATTATTGTACACACGTATGTCAGGAGCGGGGTTCGAACCCATTGTCACTTTCGAGAACCAGAGCTTAAATCAGGCGCTTTAAACCGCTCGGCCATCCTGACTTCGCTCTATTGTAGGAACTAATTAAACAGTTTTAATTACCGAAAAAACACTAATTTTAATAGTTTTTGCTTAATTACTAAAAAACTACTGAACCAATTTGTATGAAATGGATGTGGTACCAATCCGAGAGTAAGTTCTTTAATTTAACACCAAAACCAAATTAATCGGCTGCATAGTTTCGGAGTAATCGGTGTACATACATAAAAAAAAAAAATACATACGCGTCGAATTGATAACCTCCTCTCCTTTTTGAAGTCGGTTAAAAATACAAACACCTACAATTAGAGTGGATTTTTAAGTTGTTATCATCTTTATACATTTTTTTGTACTACATCAAAATCTTAATTTGCATTTTTTGCAAAACTACTTTTTTCATTGTGTACGTTTACGGGATACATGATTTTTTATAACGTTTATAAGATATCGAAATACGATTTTGAAACAAGGTTCTTTTCATATAATGGTATGTTATGAAGGAAACAATAGCTTATAAATTTTAATACATTAATTTAGGAGCAATTTTTATTGAATATACTTTTTTTTTCAAGTCATGTTTTTTATCTAAAAATTGGTATACGTTTATAAATTTAAGAGGTGGTCCAAATCTTTTTCTTCATAACATGGGTAAGGGTTTTGCTAATCTAATATTGAAAAAAGAAGGAAATATCTTGAATAGATTTCGTCATAGAAGATTTGTCATAAACGCACTTTTTTACTGATATTTGACTAAATATTGCCTCAATTTGCAGAGTTAATTAAAATTCCATAAAAAATGTAAATGAATTCATAGTTTCATTCATTGTTTTAACTAAAAATAGATGTGTTTAATAAAAATTTTACATTTTCCACAGCAAAATTCGGTGCTCTCTTCAACAAACAATTTTGAAAAAAAAAAAAAAAAAAAAAAAAAAACATTAACTGAATTATTTTTAAGATAAATATTCAATGTATATTGGTATTTATCAATGTATCCATAGTTTTTTCTGGAAAATAATCTCTTATGCAACAAAAGAAGTTTTATTTATAGAAAAAATATTTTCTCTTTCATTTTTAATATTATCTCTGTAACTACATCTGCATTTATGTAAGCAATGTCATGATTCAAGGCCAGTTTATCTAGCAGCAAAAAGGTAGTTGACTTTTTTAAGATAACCTATTGTTATTTTTTCTTTCTTTCTTCTTCAAATATGTGATTGGTGCTATTTTGTTTGAATAGATAAACTAAATTTAATGGTATTATAAGATTTTTTTTTTAATTAAGCTAATTTATATCACAAATAAAAGAAATTTTGATGAATATTGTTGCTGAGAGAAGGAAATGAACAGTTGCATTAAAGTTTTGATTTTACAAAATTTAGCGGTATTTGTGAGGCATTGTTCTATATAATATTGCTACTCCGCATCTTACCAACAGAGGATAAAATGGTGCGTCACAAGCTTTTAGGTCGTTAATGTTTTTATATTGAATTAATATTACACCGTGTTTTACGTTACTGAAATGGGATTTCTTGATTTGGCAGCAATATTATGCTTTTTGTAAATATTAGAAGTGCAAATGTTCATAAAAGCAATATTTAAGACATTTTAAGCAATGAAACGTTTCTTTATTACAAAACTTTTGCTTTACTTTAACGTAATCATTAAAAAATATTTATGTAATGGAACAAAAAAAAAACGATTATTTTCAGTGTTAACAACATCATATCTAAAAACAACAGAGCCACAACGTGAAGCTGATAATGTGATAATGTTTTTATGTACAGGGTGTCCAGCAAGTAAGACCATGATTTCAAAATTAAATTTCTCACAAAGATCGATAGAATTCTGCTATAAGCAATGTGTTTATTAGATAAGCTGTAAAAATCTAATACAGAAGTTTAGAACGATGAATATTTTGAAAAGATTGCGTTTTGATTGCAAAGAATGCTTTATTTGACATTTTTCTTGTTTTAGATTGCGTGCAAAGAACGCGTTTTTCGGCGTATGGTGCCATATTTTAATGATTTTTGGAATTAATTTTTTTAAATTTCAAAAGTCTAAATTTTTAGTTCAAAAAATCATTAAAATATAGCGCAGTACGCAAAAAAAACTCTTTCTCTGCAAGAAACATCTAAAACAAGGAAAAAGTCATGTCAAGTATTCTGCAATCAGAACACAATCATTTCAAAATATTCACTGATCGAAACTTCTGTATAGCATTTTTACAGATAACCTAATAAACAAACCGTTTACCCTATAATTCTATTTATCTTTGTTTTTAAGAAATTTAATTTTGAAATGAGGTCTTGTTCACTGGCGCATACAATTTTATTTACTTTTGCGTAATATTTACAACTTAAAAATCAAAGAAAAACAATAAAATTTCGGATCATCCTATGGCCGTAGCTAGAAGTGAATAATAGGGGGAGGGGGGCTCATATTTTCTATCATAGAGAAAGACAAATTAGTGCATATTCACACTGTAGTTGCAATAATTCTCATTAAACAGTTGCAATAATTTCATTTTACGAAAGTAATAAGATGATGAAAAATTCTTGTGCATAACTAGTGCAATACTAAACATCATGTTAGCTTCATATGTGCAAATAGGATAAGAAAAAGTTGAAACACTTATTTTAGTAACAATTTAGTATTTTTGCAAAAGTGTGAAAGGTCCTCCAAACTAAATAAGATTTCTGAATCGAATTTCATTTAGATTTTCGGAACATAAACTCATTTAGTGACCTTGGAATATTATCCAGAGGGGGGGGGGTGGTAAAAATGTTTTAGGGGGGGTCTGAGCCTCCTATAGCACCCCCTTAGCTACGGCCCTGGATCATCCTGTAAAATAAAAAGCATAAAATTATTTATCGTTGCAGAATTCAAATATGTGAATACTGCACAATAAGTTCACAGATATTCGTAAAAATAGTAAGTATATTCATAAAAATTCAAATTAAAAAAAAAAAAAAATTCAAAAAGTGGAAAAAAAATTCTTGCATTGTTTTGACTTTTATTACTCACTGTTTAAAAAAAAAACGCAACACCAATTTCAGAAAAATTACCAATTTGTACTAGAAATATAACAAATAATAAAATCAGCTCATCAGTGTATACCAGATGTTAAACTTTTTTAATTAAAATTCATGTACTACTTACAAGTAAAGTAGAGTTGATTTCCTACAGTTTCGAACAATAAAACTTGTTCATCATCAGGGAAACATTAGAAGATAAAAACTAACACGTTACACAGTTCACATAATACAATACTAAAAGCAAAAAAAAAAACCGCCTTTCTTCTGAAGGAAATCCAAATTCGCATGTGAATGCAGCCGTGGCGCCATCTATAGTGTAGTGATCAAATTAAAGTTCATTCGAACTTTATTTTTGTTTTTAGAAAGTCTATCCAGGCACTAGGCATAAAATAGGATAAATTATCGTTACATAGTTGGTTATTCCGTGTTATAATTTCTATTGATTCACGAATTTTAGACTTATGGGGGTTCGTTTGCCGGGAAATAATTCTTGCGTTGTTATAATCAATTGATTGTACTTCATTTATGGAACAGAGTCTTGATATGGATGTGCTTGGTTTATTATACTTAATATCTCTTTTATGTTCTTTAAGCCTTTTGCTGAATTTTCGACCAGTCATTCCTATGTAATATTTGAGTTGATTGTTGTTAAGCAAATTAATATAAATTTTGGACCTTTTGATAATATTTTTGTTTCATCCTCTGATAATGTTTTCGTGGACAGGTTTAGAAATTCAACAGGTTTCTGTCTTGGGGTTGGTGGCTTTGGATTGTCATTAATTAGTTTAGTTAGTTTGCTATGGTGTCTTGTTGAAAATATGTAGAATTGTGATTTCCTGTATCCATCAATATATGACATGACCAGGTTAAATTTATATTCCAAAATAAAACAAATATTAAAGAAGTTGTTACAGATATTGAGTCGGTAATTCAATCAGTCCCTCAATCCGAACGGGATACAGCCAGGCACAAAACCATAGATGTTATCAAGAAATTTAAACATCAATACGAAAATAGTGATAACTACTATAAGAGAACTTTAACCAATCTGAAAAAAGATAAGGATTTATTTATAGTTAAAACAGACAAATCTAACAAGCTTGCTATTCTTGACAATCAAATGTATATCAATAAAATGGAGGAATGTATTAAGGAGCTCTCATGCGTTACACTTAACAAAGACCCCAACACCAACATCTATAATAAGACAGAAACTTTAATAAAAGATGCAGAATGGCCTGATAATATGAAGAATTTAATTAGATTAAATCCTACAGGTGTCACTCCCAGGATGATAGGCAGACTCAAGGACCATAAGGACAATTTACCAATGAGACCAATAGTTTCAAGGTGTGATGGACCTTTGTACTTTATTGAAAAAGCTTTTGTTGTATTTCTAAAGTCTATCCTCCCAGAATCCATATACTCTATAAATTCCAGTGACAGCTTCCTTCAAAATATAAGTAATTTGGAAATCAATAATAATACCATTTTAACTAGTTTTGACATAGTTTCATTATTTCCCTCTATCAATGTAACAGAAGTTATACAAACTATTAATGATGAAATAGATAAACAGGTGAATATGAATGAAAATATGAAGTTTTCTTTAAAGACAGGTTTAAATCTAATAATTAACAGTAATGTGTTTATATTTAACAACAAGTATTACAAACAGACAAAAGGAGCACCTATGGGTTCACCTATATCTGGTCTCCTGGCTGAATTTAAATTAAGACCTTTAGAAAACTACATTTTAGATAACATACAACCTGCTCCTAGCATATGGATAAGATATGTAGATGACATATTTGCAGTTTGGGATCATGGTTTGGGATCCTTGAAGGATTTCCTTGAAAAAATCAATAGAGTTGATAAAGACATCCAATTTACTATGGAAATAAAAAATAATAATACTCTTCCATTCTTAGATATTCTACTGATAAAAGAAAATAACAAAATCAATAGAAAAGTATACAGAAAGAAAGTAAAGCTGGATCATATTATACCTAAGGATGCAATAGCCCCATGGACTTATAAACTCAGTGCCGTAAAATTTTACATCCATAGAGCATTCAAAGTATGTTCAGAGCAATACCTAACAGATGAAATTAGTTATGTAATTCAAGTTGCAAGCAATCATGGTTTCCAGCCAAAAACATTATATAAGATTATTGATAATTTTAATAAACCAAATCTTAATCAAGAAGTAACCACCAAGCCATCTTACAGAAAAATTATATACATTCCAATCATCTTTGAAAGGTTAAAACAGTTATTCAAGAAATATAATATTCAACTAATAGCATCAACTCCTCCTAATCTAATGAAAGTAATAAGCAAGAAACTAGACCCAATAGACCCCATTAATTATGCAGGTGTATATGAAATACCTTTTTTGCTTAACAACAATCAACTCAAATATTACATAGGAATGACTGGTCGAAAATTCAGCAAAAGGCTTAAAGAACATAAAAGAGATATTAAGTATAATAAACCAAGCACATCCATATCAAGACTCTGTTCCATAAATGAAGTACAATCAATTGATTATAACAACGCAAGAATTATTTCCCGGCAAACGAACCCTCATAAGTCTAAAATTCGTGAATCAATAGAAATTATAACACGGAATAACCAACTATGTAACGATAATTTATCCTATTTTATGCCTAGTGCCTGGATGGACTTTCTAAAAACAGAAATAAAGTTCGAATGAACTTTAATTTGATCACTACACTATAGATGGCGCCACGGCTGCATTCACATGCGAATTTGGATTTCCTTCAGAAGAAAGGCGTTTTTTTTTTTTTTTTTTTTTTTTTTTTTTTTTTTTTTTAAATTCTTTTAGTATTGTATTATGTGAACTGTGTAACGTGTTAGTTTTTATCTTCTAATGTTTCCCTGATGATGAACAAGTTTTATTGTTCGAAACTGTAGGAAATCAGCTCTACTTTACTTGTAAGTAGTACATGAATTTTAATTAAAAAAGTTTAACATCTGGTATACACTAATGAGATGATTTTATTATTTGTTATATTATCAAACAGTGTAATTGGTCCTCCTATATTAAATGTAGTAGAAATAATATCGTGCATTTATAATATAAATATATTAAATATTTGTTGAAGTCTAAGCAGTTGTATAAAATATTTTTGTCTGCGCATACTTGAACGATAATAAAAATGTTTTTTACATATTTTAATATTCAACTCTGTCAGCAACTAGAAAAAAAATCTAGTCAAATATGGTGAAAATTTGAAAAGATATCGTTGATAGATTGAGCTGGTTTATAATTGTTCTCTTTAGTGGTACAATGCCTTAAGAGATCACACTAATAAATGAAAAAGACCCGGATGATAATGTTAAGTCTATGGGAGGGCTCTTTTCAAATATATCGCTCAAATTTTAATATTTTTACATGATTTTTTTTGCACATGATAGCTGAGGACGATCTAAAACCGGGCTAGTTTTTACTTTTTCAATTTTGGTTTTAGATTAAAAAAAAATATTTTAACTTTCAAAGCCGGTTTAATACAGTTCTGAAATTGAAATTATCAAATTTAAAAAAAATTATATTTATTTTCTTGAAAGGTGAAGATAAAAGGTTAAAAACAAACAGATGTTAAATGTCCCGAGATCTTTCGGACATACACATGTCCATTTTCAAGGGTAGCAATGAACTGAATGAGAAAACTAAAATTGACGGAGATACAAAGCAAAACATTAAACACGCATGTGCAAGAATTGAGCCAGTCTATTTTGTTGAAAGGGGGGGGGGGAGGAATTCAGGTAGAACTTTCAGCAGTTAAACTTCTAGAAATGCCCAGGACATTGTGCCATATTGCAGGAATATTGTAAGAAAGGCTGTCGTTACATGTATTATAATTATTACATAAAATTTCTATTGATTCCCGGATTATTGAAATATAGTAGTTGGAAGCTTGAAAGATAATTTTTGCTTTATCGAGATTTATTTTTATGTTTTCTTTCTGATTTAATCTAGATAATGCTGTACTGGGTTTATTGAATTTGATGTCTGATAAATGTTCCCTCAATCTCTCACTAAATCTCCGGGTTGTCATGCCAATGTAAAATAAACTTTCATGAGGCTCATTACTGAATGGGATTATATATACACCTGATTTGTCAGAATTCTGTATTGGGTCAATATGATTATATATAGGTGTATATATAATCCCATTCAGTAATGAGCCTCATGAAAGTTTATTTTACATTGGCATGACAACCCGGAGATTTAGTGAGAGATTGAGGGAACATTTATCAGACATCAAATTCAATAAACCCAGTACAGCATTATCTAGATTAAATCAGAAAGAAAACATAAAAATAAATCTCGATAAAGCAAAAATTATCTTTCAAGCTTCCAACTACTATATTTCAATAATCCGGGAATCAATAGAAATTTTATGTAATAATTATAATACATGTTACGACAGCCTTTCTTACAATATTCCTGCAATATGGCACAATGTCCTGGGCATTTCTAGAAGTTTAACTGCTGAAAGTTCTACCTGAATTCCTCCCCCCCCCTTTCAAGAAAATAGACTGGCTCAATTCTTGCACATGCGTGTTTAATGTTTTGCTTTGTATCTCCGTCAATTTTAGTTTTCTCATTCAGTTCATTGCTACCCTTGAAAATGGACATGTGTATGTCCGAAAGATCTCGGGACATTTAACATCTGTTTGTTTTTAACCTTTTATCTTCACCTTTTAAGAAAATAAATATAATTTTTTTAAATTTAATTAATTCAAGGTGAAAATTCCAACAAGACCTGTTTTAAACTGTGTTTTGTCTTTTATTGAAATTATCATAATATAAAAAAAATATAACACAAAATCGAAAAAGTAAAAACTAGACAGGTTATAGATCGTTCTCGGCTATCTTGTGAAAAAAAAAAAGTCATGTGAAAATATTAAAAATTGAGCGAGATATTTGAAAAGAACGCTCCCATAGGCTTAACACTATCATCCGGGTATTTTTCACTCAGTAGTGTGGGCTCTTTAAACTTGGTATATATATATATATATATATATATATACTGAAAGATTGTTTAATTACAAATATTATGACGCCTTATTTTTATCTATACGACAGCTATATCGCAAGATATTGTACAATTTGTTAATAGATCCAGCGCAATGACTCATGCAAATGAAAACTTTAAATTAAAATTTCTTCAACTTCACATGATTTCATCATATCAACTTCATTTTTTTAAATTTACTTGTTCGATAAGTACTAAGGCTTTCTTACTAACTTAGATAGAGGTTTGAATTTTTTTTATTTGTACTCCATGGTATATTTAATATTTTTGTGTATAGATTTAACATTCAAGTTTATAGCTTATTTTTTAATATTTAAATTGAGAGATTGCTGCATTTTCCTTCGTTATTCAATATATACTACGAGAGAAAAAATTTATGTTAAATGTAAAATTAACATACATCTAAAAGTCCATTCACAACTTCATGCAGTATATTCTTAAGAATGTGAAAAAAAATGGAAGCAAAAATATTCATATTTTTAAAAGTAATAAAAAAATTTTCAAAGGTTAATTATTTAAAAAAAAATTGTTTCAATAAAATAGATTGAACTATATGATTTTTTTTTAATTTAATTTAATTTTATTTTTTATATTAATCATTGTGAAAGCATATACCGGGTAATCCAAAAGGCAAGTCGAAATTAAAAAATGAATAATTCGAAAACAAGTCAAGATACAAAGATACGGTTTGCACGAGAAACCGGGTTTTGTGTGGCAACGAAAAAAAAAATAGTTCAGTTGACGAACAACAGATGTCTCTATAGTGTTTTATTGCACTAAAAGGTGATTTACAAATGAAAAAAAAAATTTGACAACTTACAAGTAAGCTTAGTTACAGTTAATGTTTAATGTGATGTCCACCAATCAGAAGTACAGCTGTGAGACGAGGCACCACACCGTTTACAGCATTTAGTAGCATTTCTTGGGTTATGGCAGACACATTTTGTCGGATGGCATCTTTTAGTGCTGTTGGTGATGCCGGTTGCTCGCGATACATTTTTGACTTCGAGAATCTCCACAACCAAAAGACACAGAGTGTGAAGAAAAAAGAAATGGACCTATTATGAAATCATCAGTTAAGCCAAATTGATTGTCACTTTTGTCTATTGCAAGGGGACCTCAACAAATTCAAACATAACCATTTTTTTTTTCGTTACCACATAAAGCCCGGTTTCTTTTCCATCCGTTTGGTACAGACCGTATCTTTGTATCTTGATTCGTTTTTGAATTTATCATGTTTAAAGTACCGTGTCCCATTAAAGCAGCTGAATGATGAGAGATTAACCAGAAATTGTCATTTTTCATTAATGAACATTCAGAAAAAAATATCTATATATAAAATAAATATCAGTCAGCAGATGAAGATTTGGGAGATTTCGACACTTCTTTTTATCATAAAATCGGTTCGTTCTAGTGGTCAACCAGAAAGAACTGAAACATCAATAAAAAAGAAAATAATAAAATTTAAATTTAAATTAAATTAACAATTTGCGGAAAATTCCTTATCATTCCACTGATTTTAAAGGGCAACTAAAAATCTGATCAGTCTATCGATGATAGCTTACTGAATTTTTGCGAAATTTGACTGGATTTTTATTACCGTTCGCGCATGCACAGATACACATTATTTTAAACAACTGACATATTTAATAAAATATTCAGTGTATTTAGAAATTGTTTTTTATACAACTGAAGAATACATTATTTCTATTACATTTCTATTTCATGTATTTATTTTTTATTTTTTTAATTTTTTACTGGCGTTAAATCGAGTTGAAAAAAATGCATGATACTATGATTTTCCGAAAAATAAAGAAACCATCTCGCATACATACTCCAAAAAAAAATCTTATTTGATAAAATTTTTATTATAAATTATTTATTACAAATTATTATATACCTTATTTTTCAATGTAATTACTGACGTTATCCAAGCATTTGTTTACTCTGGGTACAAGTCTGTGCGTGCCATTGTCATAGATGTTTTCCGCCTCTTGTCGAATCCAAATTTTAACTTCAACTTTGATCTCATCATTGTCGTCAAAGTTTTGCTGTGCAGCGTGTTTTTTCAGGTAAAGAAATAAGTGGAAGTCACTGGGTGCAAGATTCGGTTTGTATGGGGGTGGGCTTAAAACTTCTCACTTGAATTTTTTAAGAATTTCAGCGATCTCAGATGGCATACCTGTTCTGGGTCTTCATGAACATCGGTCCTATCACTAAAGAAAACACAAGACTATTTCGTTACATTCAGTAAATTTATAATGTTCCCGTTGACAGTAACAGTCCCTTTCTGAGTTTTTGCTGGATACTTCCTTTTTGCATGAAGAAAAAGCATGACGGATTGAACTGCACCTTTGGCGGGATTTTCAATTCACGCAGCCATTCTAAGCATTTGTTATATGCAGCAGGATCACCGTAGAATTAACGAATGACTGCAAGAGAAAAGTCAAAGATTCAAAGGTACAACATGCTTCATTATTTTCACTTTTGTTTTGTTTCTTTTAATCAAGTGTGACGTCAGGAAAGCGAAAGCATCGGTCATTGTATCGTAAACAGCCAGGAGAGATATCCCAAGCCACATCCCCATGTATCCACCAATGACACTGAATAGTTCCAGACTCTGAAGGGAAAAAAATGAATAAAATGGTTTAGAAAATAAAAAGTTTAATGCCGATGGTAGAATCAGTTTGAAAATTTTCATATTTCTGAAAATCCCAATTCATATCAGAAAATCTAAATTTAACAAATTTCGCTTTATTTAATGACTAAGTGATAGTCATTTAATAATACAAATATTACTGTTTTAAATTTGTGTTTTGAATTTTGAATACCTGACTAAAAACATCCAGTGCCTTGGGAACACAGATGGTAACATACAGGGTGTTTATAAAGTCCCGGACACATTTTGATGTTTAATAACTCATAAAATAATAAAGATAGATTAAAATTAATAACATAAATGGTTAGATAGACTCAAAAAGTTTCATGGTTCTTGTCGATGAAATTCCACGTGTGGCCTTTCATCGCACGGTGAATATCAAGTCGATAGTCTGTGGACGCCGACATGCTTGCCGCTACCTGGCGTGAAATTGTCTATCGACTTGATATTCTCCGTGCGACGAAGGGGGCACACGTGGAAGTACATTGACAAGGGTCATGAAACTTTTTGAGTCTATCTAACCATTTATGTTATTAATTTTAATCTATCTTTATTATTTTATGAGTTATTAAACATCAAAATAGGTCCGGGACTTTATAAACACCCTGTATATGTTATAAAGGGCATTAGAGGCTTTAAAAAATGACTTAAATGTCGTTTAAAAAATAATCAAATTTAAATCTACAACGTTAATTATGAAAATGTTTAGTTGCAATTCTATTTTCAGTTACAGTCATTTAGGATGATTTATTTAATTAATATATAAACTAGTATATAACCCCCGTCAAAATGACGGAATTTCGACCTGCATATTATTTTCGCAAGACTTCGTACAAACAAACAGAATGGAGATTTTATTATTAAAGAGTTTGTATTGTAGAAAAGCATATTTTAAAAATAGCAATACAAATGATTTTTTTTTCTTGATATTAAATTTCTGAAATAGTTCAACAATTGGGCAAAACATACAGCAGTATTTATCACAACAAATGAAAATAATTAGCAAAGTAAAACACATTTTCTGAAAATTTCACTAAACATTAAAATTAAATATTGATTTTTTTTTTAATTTTAAAATGCATTATTTTACAAAAAGCAATGTTTCTACAGCGATTTTAGCCATATATATAGGAAGGATATGAAATAGGTTCCTAGATAATCGATTAATAAAGCTCTATACTTTATTTTTAAATATGGGTTTGGCTCATCTAGTAGCAGTTAATATAAACAAACAACAACATGAAAAAAAAAAAGTTTTGGAAAATTTGTAGTTATTTATAGAAAATATCGAACCTAGATGCATTGATTTAGATCAAAATCAATTTTTTAAAACTCTATGTGACTTTAAAAATTCATTCCTTATTAATGAAAACCAAAATCGTTATTATTATTTCCTTCGTAAAATTTTAATTTTATTACGCCAATTTTTAAAAGCTTATATCCACTTGAAATGTGCTTACATTGTAAACGAAATTTACATTTCTTATGAAATGTAATTAAAATATAAGTAATATACAGTCATGTGTAACTTATACTAATTACAACAAAGCAGGTATTTTTTTTATTTTTAGCATAGTAATTTTTGAATATAATAACTTTGAAAAGTAAGAAAAATTATACTTTAATAACAAAATGTGGAAAAATAATTTTCAATCTCATTAATGCAATTATGATAATATCTCATATATCCATTACACCTTGAGGAAAAAAAAATATTTTCTTTATAATAGAAAACAAAATTTGAAAAATTAAGTTGATATCTTAAAAATAATAATAATAATAATAAAACGAAATTTAAATTATATCTAAGAAATCATACGAAAATTATTCTATTTATTTATAGCTTGGTATTTTAAAATTATATAGCGGAAACGTTCAAGAGAAATCTCTTACACATTATTACATCTTGCAATTTTTATTTATTACTACTAGGGGGGCGCCGCCCCCCTGCTCGCTATGCTCGCCAACCCCCCGCGTAATCGCTTCGCGATTCCAAATTATTGGCTACCCCTGCTTGCTGGGCTCGCCAATACCCCATGGTATGAATAAGCAATTGCAGACCTTTCAAATGATGTGTCACACGACTGGTGTTGTAAAAAAATTAAAAATGTGCCCCCCTGGGGGGCAGAGTGGGAGGCGACACAAAAGACATCCATAATATGAATAAGCAGCTGCAGACCTCTCAAATGATATGTCACACGACTGGTGTTGTAAAAAATTGCAAATGTGCCCCCCTGGGGGGCAGAGTGGGGGTGACACACAAGACATCCATAAAATGAATAAACAGTTGCAGACCTTTCAAATGATGTGTCACACAACTGGTATTGTAAATAAATTAAAAATGTGACCCCCCCTGGGGAGAGCAGAGTGTGGGGGTGACACACAAGACATCCATAATATGAATAAGCAGTTGCAGACCTTTCAAATCTTGTGTAACACGACTGGTGTTGTAAAGAAATTAAAAATGTGTCCTCCCTGGGGAGCAGAGTAGGGGATAACAACAAGACATCCATTATATGAATAAGCAGTTGCAAACCTCTCAAATGATGTATCAATCGACTGGTGTTGTCAAGAAATTAAAAATTTGGCGAAATATTACAGTTATCGCCAAGTTGGCGTCACTTTTGACAACTAATTTTGGTCGCCAAATTTGGCGATATATCGCCAAGTTGGCGACAAACTTGGCGATTGTTGGCGATGTTAACCTTTCCTCTCTCTATGGTAACCCATACGGCGATATGGTAACCCATACGGCGGTGCATAGACGGAGCCCTTTCCTGATTGGTCTATTCGGCTCATGGAAGGAGTGGACAACCCGGATTCGTTAGTTCCGGAAATCTTCCACATCAGCATCATTCCAGGAGTCATTCCTTTTAAGGCTAGTTTTTTTTTACTATAGAAGGATTAGTATTATTATTTTACTATAAATCCAATGGAAAAAATTATTCATTTGCATTGATGCTGATAGATGGCCCACTATAAAAGCTGAAGTCCGTTCACAGTGCATAAATCCATGAAAAAACCATTGACTTGAAAAACCATTGAGTTTTTTTAATGTTGTAAACTTACTGCCTGTAATAAATGTAAACGAAAGTGAAAAATATAATTTAAAATGTATTTAAATGTTTCAATATGATTTTACAAATACTTTAAAATCATAATTAGATATTTTTATTGTTATTATTATTTTAATGAATCACTAAGAGTCATTCATTTCTTTTTTGTTTATTTTGTTTATAATAGCATACGTTTAAATTGGAACTTAATGTATTGTAATTGGATATGATATACATGTTTTATAGGGAAATTTGCCCAACAAACATTATTTCAAGCAGAAGAAATTATCATTTAGTGTCATATGTTAACATATGCTTTCCATTAGGCCTAACATGGCGTTTAGCAACTGTGGATTCCTAACAGCAGAATGGTACGCACTGGAAGCGTTCTACACACTTCTCTCCATTCTCATTTTATTATAGGTAGATGGCCTATTGCGAGTATTTCTGACGTACAGAGGGTACCGTACACTATGAATATTAATTAGTAACTGCAATATTACAAAAAAAAAAAAATCGTTGCTAAACGAATCATAGGATTTTGCAAAACTACACAGATGAGGTTGGATATGTCTACACCTAGAAAAAGGAATTAATTAAAACAACAAAACATATAATTAAAAATAAAAAAACATGTTTTACTGAGTACATTTTGGTTGTTTTAAGCGAATTTTTTAGTTAAAGTAAAAAATCGGAATAGTTCTATCTCGAGAACTAATGCACGGAATTTCACAAAACTTTAGGTTCTGTGAGACATTTATATAAAAAAAATCTGATTTGTTTTTGGTATACATCTGGTGTATATCGCTTAACAGGAGGCGCTGCTAAATTGTATTATTCACAATTTTTACAATAGCAATACTTCAAGAATTAATGCATACATTTTCACCAAACTTTAAATTCAGTTAGTACCAGATAAAAAATGTATCCTGATTAGTTTTTGGTGTACATCAAACAAAATGCGGGACTGTTATTCTGATTTATTTTTAAGATTTTGCATTAGCTCTATCTCAAAAACTAAGGTCCGGATTTTCATCAAACTTCAATTATAAGTTGACATAAGTTGTTGCTGACTCTAGATTTTGGTTTAAACCACCAAATCAGTGGCGCTACTATGCCTGCATTTTTCAGGAAGCATTAACATGTATAAGATAGAAGAAAGTTTTGGAATTGCCACATCTGACAATTTTTTTTTCCAACTACTTTTGATAAAATAATGTGGTATACCAAGAAGCAGAGCATTGACTATTTTATGATCGTTCAAAGGAAGAATTGCAGTATAGCCAGGTTAGGTGGACAGGTTTACATGGCTTACTCGGAAAAATATGTGTAATTATTTATATTTGTCGAAAAATAATGTAATAATCAAAAAGGCATACCTTTTTTCAAAATTCATTGAGAATTATCGGAATTCTTTTTATTCAATATGTATTAGTGGCGTAACAAGGGTGGATTCCCTAACATGTACACTAATGGCGTCTGGTGTATGTAAAATCCGTCGTGGGTGCAAAGTCCTCCAAGTTTCCTGTGAATTATACCTCTGGAAATGCCTTGCCAGGTGAAGGTCTCGTCATCTGATCAAGGCTCTAAATTACGAGACTAACTTGAGTAGTCATGTGCAGTACAAGAACAGTACGTAACGTTAAGAAACCAACAAAACAAAGTATGCTCAAACGAGAAGCAAGTACTGCAGATATGGTGACGTGCGAAGCAAAGGAATTAGGTTTATTTCAGTTACGCGGCAATTAAGCGGTCACCCGCCCCGATACCAGGTATCTAACCCGTTAAGCTAAGGTAACTCGGCAGGTAGAGTCCTACGCTAATGGCGCCTGGTGCATGTAAAATCCGTCGTGGGTGCAAAGTCCTCCAAGTTACCTGTGAATTATACCTCTAGAGGTGCCTTGCCAGGTGAAGGTCTCGTCATCTGATCAAGATTCTAAATTACGAGACCAAATTGAGTAGCCGTTTGCAATACATACAACAGGATATAACGTTAAGCAACCGTCAAAACTAAGTATGCTTGACTAAGAAGCAAGTACTGCAGATGTGATGAAGCGCGAAGCGAAGGAATCATGTTTTTTGCCGCTACGCGGCATTTAGGCGGTCACTCGCCCCGATACCAGGTATCTAACCCGTTAAGCTGAGGTAACTCGGCAGGTAGGGGCCTGGTCATCGGTTAGAAAGAAAGAAAGAAAGAAAGAAAGGGTGGTTTTCCAAAATCAGTAATATTATAATATTTTCTTCTCCTTGGATCATAACAGGAGATTTTCTGGTTAGATATGACGAAGTTAAAAAAATACCGATATTCAAAGCACTTGTGCACCCATTCTGGTTACGCTACTGTCTATATATAAAAGTAGCCCGAATTAGGAATACTTACAATATGCATCATACACATGCGAATCATATCTAGTACATCTCTTTCATAAAAAATCTATATTCCACATGTTATATTATAATGCGAGCAAAAATTGTGTGTGTGTGCGTAAATTTTATCTTATCCTCTTTAGACCCGAGGTAGACAAATGTGTATCACCATTCTTTTCCTCATAAAAACTAAACCGTTTGAGTTTTTTGCATTTTTACTTCACTTCAATGCAGCTGATTTTTTTTGCTTTAAAACAAAATCAATAAATGTCAGCACTGGTGAATATTACCTCATAAAATAAATATTTTTTTCATTCGAGTATCAAAAATACCTTCAAGACATTGTGGACAAGAAAGTAAGAAATATTCATGATTATTTTACTTAATATTCTACAAAAAAAAAAAAAAAAAAAAAAATAAGGATTTGCTGATTGTTTACTTGTTTAAAGACCTTAACTTTGTTATTGCGTAAATTTATATTACTGATAGTTAAACTGATGTTTTAAGGGGATTAGTAGTTTTTTATCCATACTTGTAAACCTAAACTACCAGTCTCCTAAAGTACTGATTTCATAAAAATGACTCTTTCTGTCATCTATGGTGTCATTTCGATTATGCAAAAGTAATAAATGTATATTTGTATAATTACTGCATGCTCAGGTCTGAAGAGATTAAGAACGGCTCTAACGATTTTGACAAAATGTTGCATTTTACCATTTACATGTACGAGAAGACCATTGGGCTAGGTCGCATGTAAACATTTTGGGCCATAATGGGTCAGGATCAAGCTTTATATATTTAAAGCTCAGCTCGATCGATTTTAACAAAATTTTTTATCCAATTGTTTTTTGGCACGAAAAAAAATATTAGGCTAGGTCACATGTTTGAGAATTTTCGATTAGTGGGTCATTTTCGAGTCATTATGGGTCAAACAAATTTTATCTAAAAACGGCTCTAATAATTTTGTATTCTACAATTTTGCATTATTTGAAGACCAATGGGTTAAGACATGTTCGATAAAACTCGATTACTGGGTCATTTTGGGTCTTAATGTGGTCGGATATAGCTAATTACAAATAAAAAACGACTCAATTGATTTTAACAAAATTTTGTATCAAAACGTTTTTTGGCACTCGAAAACTATTGTTCTAGATCACATGTTCAAAAGATTTCGATTAGTGGGGTCAGGTTTGGGTCATGGCGGGTCAAACTAATTTTATCTAAAAAGATTTTAATAATTTTGACTAAATTTTGTATTCCACAGTTTTCGATTACGTGAAGACCATTGGACTGAGTCGCATTTTAAAGAAAATTTGATTAGTGGGTCATTTTTGGATCACTGTGGGTCACGCTGTTTTTATCCAGAATATGGCTCCAACAATTTTGACTATTTTGTTTTTTATTTTATCGTTTTCGAGCACGACAAAATCATTGGTCTGCGTTACGTGTTCCAAAAAATTTGATTAGTGATCATTTTGAGTCATAATGTTTTGGGGACAAGCTAGATCATATGTTTGAGACGTTTTTGATTAATGGGTCACTTTGGAGTCATTGAGGGTCAAGCAAATTTTATCTTAAAAGCGACTGCAATGATTTTAACTAAATTTTGATTTTTTTCACTTTCGCCCTCAAGAAAACCAACGGGCTAGATTGCATGTTCAAAAACATTCGATTAGGGCTTAATTTTGCATCACAAAGGATCAGAATCAAGTTAAACGTTTCTGAAAAACTTCTTAAAAGATTTTGACAAAATTTTGAATTATGCCACTACCGGGCACGAAATGATATTTGTTCTAGGTTACGCGTTCGTGGAATTTCGATTAGTGGGTCATTTTTGCTCACTATTCATCCGGGTCAGCCAAATTATATTTAAAATACGGCTCAAACGATATCGAGAAAATTGTACGCTGTACCCTTTTTGGGCACAAGGAGATCATTGGGCTAGTTGACATGTTCGAGAAATGCCGATTAGTGGGTCAATTTTGGTTCACTGTGGGACAATCATATTTTATCTTGAAAACAGCTCTAGCGAATTTGATTAATTTTTTATTCTATCACTTTTGAACTTGAAATGGCCATTTGATTAGGTCGCATATTCCAGAAAATTCGATTAGTGACTATATTTGTATCACTATGAGTACGATTAAACTGAAAGTATTTAACACATGGCTCAAATGACAGTGACAAAATTTTGCGTTATATCGCTTTTGAGCACAATAAAATTATTGGGCTAAATCACATGTTCGAGAAATTTTGATTAATTGGTCATTCTTGGGACACTAAGGTTCAAGCTAATATCACCTAGAATACGGCTTTAATGATTTTTAACACAATTTGTTATTTTACAGTTTTAAACCTTAACAAGTAAGAAAAATCATGCGTTAAGCATAGATTATGAAGCAGATTCCAACACTTCTTGAAATCGTTAACAAAATTTCGTTATCCAGGGAAATAACGCATTATTATCCATATCCAAATATGTATTCCAATACTTTTGAAAAGCCCTGTATTTGATCTGTCGGTTAATACACTATCTACCAAAAAGTATTTGTACACTTTCAGTTTTTGACATTTTGTCAAATATTTAAAAATATACTGGTCGGATTCTTCTGGAACTTCAGAAATATAAAGATTATGTAACACTTTATATTTATTTACATTCATTTGTTAAGCGGGTAATTAGGGGGCCGGCAAAAAAACAAAGAATAATAGAAATATTTGGGATCGCCCTGTACATGAAAATGCACGAAACGACTTATCGCTTTAGAATACAAATATATGAATACAGTAGAATATGTACACTAATTTTTGTGAGACTAGCATGTATATTTATGGCGATAGAGCGATTTTTTTGAAAAATTCAAAAAATTCTGGTATGTTTTTTGTTTATATCATGCTGGGTTTTTGACCAAATTTAACGCAAATTTCAGAAAAATTGGCAAAATGCAGTAGAAAAAATGTAGCGCAATTGGAATATAAATATATTAAATAATTTATGAAATATGAGTAGTTGCATAAAATAATTTTTATCTGCGCATGCGCAAACTAGAAAAACATTTTTTTTACATCATTTAATAGTCAATTCTATGGAGTGACTTATAAAAAAAATCCAATCAAATATCGCGAAAATTCAAAAATATATCATTATTTTAGTGAGATGTTTTTACTCTGCTCTCTAAAAACGGCTGAATCTTAAGGGATTCTCCACAAATTGACATTTTTTAATAACTGACTTTAAAAAAAAACTAGTATTGAATTAATACAATATCTAATACAATATTGCTGCTAATAAGTACTTGACAATTGTGATAGAAAAGAAAAAGAGCTTTATTCACATTCAGGGCCAAAACTAAGAGAGGGTTGGGGGAAAAGGGCATGTGCTCCGGGCGCTAGGATGAAAGTGTCCCAAATGTACATTTTGTTTGGCGATTTTTTCCATGTCTATGTTTAGCATGATATTGTCAAAATCGTCCCATTCAAAGCATTTCTCCTATACCAAAGCATAGAAGAATCTAATGATGATGGCATAAAGAACCCGCATAAAGCAGATTTTTTTTTTCGTTTTGATTCGGTTTCACGATTTTAAGGTATCATTTTTTTAAACAAAGCAGACTACTTTAATCAATATTACATATTTTAAGTTTTAAAATAAGTCGGCTATTAATAAATTAGAAAATTTTTCTTTGCAAATACTTTTGCAGATGCTTTCCAAAGAAGAAAAGGGAGGGGGGGGGGAGTTCACCAAAATTCATTGAAATATAAATATATTAAATATTTTCTAAAATGTTCTATGTCATGCAATATTTTCAACCAAATATAAAGCCACATTCAGAAAAATTCGCAAAATGTAGTAGAAAGAATAAGGTGCTATTGAAATATAAATATTGTTACGAATTTTGTAAATAGTTAGTGTTTGTACTGTAAAATAATGTAAATAATCTTATTAAGCTCCATTTCTTTACTAATATTAGTTTTTGTTACATTGTCTCTGTTATCAAGCAAACTTGTCTATTATTTTCAGTGTATGTCTACGGCAGATTGGCGAAATAATAAAGATATCGCCAAGTTGGCGTCACTTTTGGCGACTAATTTTGATCGCCAAATTTGGCGATATATCGCCAAGTTGGCGACAAACTTGGCGATTGTTGGCGATGGTAACCCTTCCCTACTCTATGGTAACCCCCGTATTGATATACTGATACATTGAATGTTGTTCCGTGGATTTTTCGAGATGGTTCTAGAAATTTCCAGCACCTGCTGCGAACCTATATAAGAAGAGAAGCGATGCGAGCTGTTGTTATTATTTACCAGTCAGTCATTGAGTGAACAAGGCGTTTGTTAGCAAGTTTGCTTGAGTTTCATTTATGTTGTTTTGAATGTTATTAAGTGTTGAGACGTTGTATAAAGAGTCTCTGGGATCTAAAGCTATACTTGTACGATAGATTTGAGCAGTTATTTTTGAATATCTAGTATTATTTGTGAGTTTCGAAGACTCTGTTGTTCTGAAGATCTGTAAATAAATTATTTTCTATTTTTCTAAGAGACAAGAGTTTGAAGTTCTCTAACCATAAGATCGAAAGAACCCCATATACGCTGTAACATTTGGTGTCAGGAGTCGGGGTCTTATGGCGAAAACAAGAACTATGGACGGACAACTGAAAGAACTGTTAGAAGCTATTAATGGAATAAAGGCAGAATTGACGAAAGGCCAAGAAGAGTTGGCGGATAAAATGAATAAAAACGAAGAAAGAATGGAACAGTTGACAAATAAAATTGATAAAGGCCAAGAAGAGTTGGCAGAAAAAATGAATAAAGGACAAGAAGAGTTGGCGGATAAAATGAATAAAGGCCAAGAAGAGTTGGCGGATAAAATGAATAAATGCCAAGAAGATGTGACTGAAAGGATTAATAAAGGCCAAGAAGAAATGAAGAAAACTTTAGAAGAAAAGTTCTCGTCGGTAGAGAGAAGAATAGGCTCGGTAGAAGAGAAAATTCAGAATGAAGTTAGTAATGTTGAACAGAAAATGGAAAGGAAAATGGCGGAAGTAGAAGAGAAAATTCAGAATGAAGTTTGTAACGTTGAACAGAAAATCAGTAACGTTGAAGAGAAAATACTAGGTGAAGTAGATAAAAAGCTAAATAAAAAAGTACAAGATCTTGAGAAGAAGCTTTCAGCGTCCAGTGGTAATTATGAAGAATTTAGAAATACGCCTGCTTCTCCCGTGCACATCAAGCTGTCGACATACGACGGAAAGAGTTCCTGGCAAGTTTACAAGACCCAATTCACCATTGTAGCCGAAGCGAACAAATGGAGTGACGAGGTGAAAGCTTATCAACAAGCAGCATCTTTAAGAGGAGAAGCCGCCGACGTGCTGCAAACATTGCCGGATATGACGCAACTCAATTTTGAGACTTTAAGTTGTGCACTTGAAATGAGATTCGGTGAAAAATTCTTCAAAGATTATACGAGAATACAAATGAATAGCCGCCATCAAAAATCGAGTGAAACCCTTCAAGAGTTTGCCTCGGAAATTGAACGGCTTGCAAATTTAGCATTCATTGACTGTCCAACAAATGTACGGGAAATGCTCTCACTGCAATATTTTGTAGACGGAATAAAAGATCCAGAAGTGCAGAGAGCGGTACGAATGGCAGATGTACAGGATTTAAAGGCTGCACTACTATATGCCTTAAAGTTGGAAGCAGCTACACAAGCCAGCCGAAGAGATCGTCATTCAGTCCGAGGGGCAACGGTGAACAAAAGCTCAGACCTTGAGAGCGACGTCTTGAAAGAAATTAGGAAAATAAATCAAGAGATTGAAGCTTTAAAATATGGAAGAACAAGCTCAAGAAGACAGAATCTCACGTGCTGGGGATGCGGTGATACAGGACATCTCCGAAGAAATTGCCTCAAAATCCGCGAACGTGAGATAAATTCAAACTGTCAGCAGGGAAACTAAATTTTGGCCATCTCGCGGGGCGGAGGTTGCCAGAGAATGAAAAGCCCCACCTGAAGATCCTCCAGATATCAAAAATGAGTGGCGGCGATAATGAATTATATGTGATAGGCTTTATTAACGGAATTCAGTGCCGTATGATTGTCGATACAGGAGCCAATGTTACAATAATAAGAGAAGATTTGGCTCGGAAATTGAAATGTAAACTCATCTGGACTCCACCATGCGTTACCCTGCAAACTGTGACGGGCGACAAGATAGGCATATATGGTAAGGCAAATTTAACCATCAACTTTGGAGGAACGAAATATCACCATACGGCATATGTGGCTAACATAACAGATCCTTGCTTAATCGGACTAGATTTTCTGAAGAAGTTTGGCTTCAAACTTGATTTCAAAAATAACAAAATGCTCTCAAAATTTGAAGAAATAAGCCTCTTTGGATTAAATAACGAAATTGAATGTAAACAAGCAGTAATAGCCAAAGAAGACATCAATCTAGATCCAAGAACAGAATTTTTAGCTCCAGCTGTAATTAACAATGAAACTAATTATCGATTTGGCCATATAGATTATCCCGAAGACAATAGTAAACAAGCAGGAGTATTGGTGGCTTCATCTGTAGTGGACCTCTCGAAGAAGACCATTCCAGTCAGAATTGCTAACATCAGTGATAAGACGAGGACTATCAAGAAAGGAGAGGTGATAGCATCATGTGCTCCTGTGACGTGCATAAGTCGAAATTCCAATCACTCTCAGAAATCTTCGGATAATTTAGTCAAGGATTTGTTACAAGATACAGACTTAGATCCAAATCAAAGGGATGCTGCAGAAAATTTAATTAGAGAATTCCAAAGTTTATTTTCCCAAACATCTGAAGACTTTGGACGAACTAAAATGGCACAACACCGAATTGACACGGGAGATCACTCTCCTATTAAACAGCATCCTAGACGATTACCTTTTGCTAAGCAAGAAGAGGTGCAGAATTTAAGTAAGGATATGGAAGAAAATGACGTCATCGAACCATCAACAAGTCCATGGGCGTCTCTCATTGTATTAGTAAGAAAGAAGGATGGTTCTACAAGATTTTGTGTAGACTACCGCCGACTGAATGACGTCACCAAAAAAGATAGTTACCCTCTACCAAGGATCGACGACACTCTCGACACACTTGCGGGCAACACTTGGTTCTCGACTCTGGATCTGAAGAGTGGTTACTGGCAGGTAGAGATCCATCCGGACGACCGCGAGAAGACTGCCTTCACAACGGGACAAGGATTATGGCAGTTCAAGGTAATGCCTTTTGGTCTATGTAACGCACCTGCAACTTTCGAACGGCTTATGGAAACGGTTCTCCGGGGGCTGTCATATGAAGCATGTCTTGTTTATTTAGATGATATCATAATCATAGGAAAATCTTTTGATGAACATCTGAACAACCTCACGCGGGTGCTACAAAAATTAAAGGAAGCTAATTTGAAGTTAAGCCCTTCGAAGTGCAATTTGTTTCGCAATGAAATCGCCTATCTTGGGCACATCATTTCGGCGGAAGGAGTTAGGACCGATCCAGAGAAGATATCGGCCGTGAAAAATTGGAATCGTCCAGCAGATGTTCACCAGCTTCGAAGTTTTCTAGGATTATGCACCTATTATAGAAAATTTGTCAAAGGCTTCTCGATGATTGCAAGGCCACTTCATAAATTAACAGAAGCCAATCAAAAATTTATGTGGACACAGGAATGTGACGCTGCTTTCGAAAAGCTTAAGGAGGCCTTAACATCCACTCCAATTTTGTCATATCCTCAAATCGATAAACAGTTTATACTTGATACGGATGCACGTAACGAAAGCATTGGCGCTGTACTGTCCCAGGAAATCGACGGCCAGGAGCGTGTTATCGCCTATTTCAGCAAGTGCTTGTCAAAGGCCGAGCGAAACTACTGCGTATCTAGAAAAGAGCTTCTTGCTGTAGTGAAAGCCATAGACCATTTTCATCACTATCTTTACGGTCGAAAATTCCTGATCCGAACTGATCATGCTTCTCTAACTTGGCTATTGAATTTTAAGAACCATGAAGGCCAGATAGCCAGGTGGATACAAAAGCTTCAAGAGTACGATATGGAGATACGCCATCGAAAAGGCTCATCACATGGAAATGCAGATGCTCTCTCAAGAAGACCCTGCTCAGGGAATTGTAGATACTGCGACCGGGTTGAGAAGAAATTTAATGTCAAAGGTCCTATATTAAGACAAGTTACAACTGGGTCTACATCATCGCAAGATCCATGGAGTGACGAGAGCCTGCGTAAAGATCAACTTGCTGATCCTGAAATTAAGCCAATTCTAGAGCTGAAAGAGGAGTCCAACAGGAAGCCCAGCTGGCAAGACATGGCCCATTACCATCCTACGACTAAACGTTATTGGGCTCTCTGGGATTCCCTACATTTGAAGAACGGTATCTTGTACCGAAAATGGGAGTCTGACGATGGAAAGACATGTAGATGGCAACTACTACTCCCTAAGTCGAGAATTTCTATGGTCCTTCAAGAACTGCATGGAAGTCCCACAGGAGGTCATTTTGGTGTAATGAAGACAATGCAAAAGGTTCGAGAGCGTTTCTACTTGAATAATGTTCGCACTGATGTGGAGAAGCGGTGTCGAACTTGTGACAGCTGTGTAGCACGTAAAGGTCCAAAGAGGCGCACCCGTGGACGATTGCAGCGTTATAATGTAGGAGCTCCTTTCGAACGAATTGCTTTAGATATCCTGGTTCCTCTTGCTAGAACATCTGATGGCAACAAGTACATCCTCGTTGTCATGGATTACTTCACCAAGTGGCCTGAAGCCTACGCCATACCTAATCAAGAGGCGGTAACCGTAGCAGAGATGCTGGTTCAACACTGGGTTTCCAGATACGGAGTTCCTCTTCAAATCCATTCCGATTAAGGAAGAAATTTTGATTCGGCTGTGTTCAAGGAAATGTATGAACTACTCGGCATGGACAAAACTCGAACAACACCTCTACATCCTCAATCGGACGGCATGGTGGAGCGGTTCAATCGTACCATCCTAAATAGCCTCTCTCTCCTGGTGTCTAGAGACCAACAGGACTGGGACAAGAAATTGCCTCTATCCGGCTTGCCTACAGGAGTGCCACTCATGAGGCCACTGGTTACTCCCCTTCTCAAATGCTCTTTGGTCGTGATCTTCATCTGCCTGCGGATCTTTTGTTTGGCCGTCCTCCTGATGCTCCTTCATCGCCTGAGGAATATGTCGATGAACTCCAGGCGCGGATTGATGAGATTCATCGTCTAGCGAGGAACCGAATCGGACTGGCAACCGAAAAGATGAAGACACGGTACGACACAAAGGCAACAGGACATGAGTTCAACGAAGGTGACAAAGTTTGGTTGTGGAATCCGATACGTCCGTCGTAAGGGACTGTCGCCAAAATTACAAAGAAACTGGGACGGTCCTTACACAGTCGTCAATAGGCTGAATGACGTCGTTGTACGCATACAAATATCGCCACACGCCAAACCGAAGGTCGTACACTATAACCGGCTAGCCCCTTATTTTGGCCAAAGTGATTAGAAATTCAAAACTGCAATTTCAGACCATGGTCATGAAAGTCACTTTTTGTAAATATGTAAATAGTAATTAGTTCTTATTTATGTAAATTTTATTATTATTGTTATTATTTATTTATTTATTTATTTGTTTATTTATTTTAAGTGTTTTCCTCTAACTCAAGGATTGCACTGCCCGGGACGTGCAGTCTTTGAGGAGGGGGTAGTGTTACGAATTTTGTAAATAGTTAGTGTTTGTACTGTAAAATAATGTAAATAATCTTATTAAGCTCCATTTCTTTACTAATATTAGTTTTTGTTACATTGTCTCTGTTATCAAGCAAACTTGTCTATTATTTTCAGTGTATGTCTACGGCAGATTGGCGAAATAATAAAGATATCGCCAAGTTGGCGTCACTTTTGGCGACTAATTTTGGTCGCCAAATTTGGCGATATATCGCCAAGTTGGCGACAAACTTGGCGATTGTTGTCGATGGTAACCCTTCCCTACTCTATGGTAACCCCCTATTGATATACTGATACATTGAATGTTGTTCCGTGGATTTTTCGAGATGGTTCTAGAAATTTCCAGCACCTGCTGCGAGCCTATATAAGAAGAGAAGCGATGAGAGCTGTTGTTATTATTTACCAGTCAGTCATTGAGTGAACAAGGCGTTTGTTAGCAAGTTTGCTTGAGTTTCATTTATGTTGTTTTGAATGTTATTAAGTGTTGAGACGTTGTATAAAGAGTCTCTGGGATCTAAAGCTATACTTGTACGATAGATTTGAGCAGTTATTTTTGAATATCTAGTATTATTTGTGAGTTTCGAAGAGTCTGTTGTTCTGAAGATCTGTAAATAAATTATTTTCTATTTTTCTAAGAGACAAGATTTTGAAGTTCTCTAACCATAAGATCGAAAGAACCCCATGTACGCTGTAACAATATATTAAAAGTTTTCTAAAATATGAGTATTTGTATGAAATATTTTTTAATCAGCGTATGCGTGAATGATAAAATATCATTTTACATAATTTAATATTCAACTCTATGGAGCTACCCATAAAAAAATGCGATCGAATTTCGTGGAAATTCAGAAAGTTATTGTGGATAGGAGTGAACTGATTTTCAATTGGTCTCTGAAAGCAGTTGAATGACGTCAGATTTTACGCAAATTGCCAAATCTCCATTTACGTTTTTTACTGGTGATTTACTTCTTTTCTTAGATAATTACCAGAACGAACCTATTTCAGGATAAAAATAATTATAAAAAATCGAAGCATTTGTGTCAAATCTACCCATTGATACATAATTGATAATGGCTCTTATGCAAATGCCGATATCTGCGATCCTGAAATACGTCAAGTTCTCCACTGTTAAATGTGGTGTCGAAAACAACACTGACATCAATCGCATGCATGATGCCGAGAAGAACAGAGCTGTCTGATTTTGAGAAAGGTGTGATCATCGGGTACCACCGAAATGGCCGATCTTTAATCGACATATCTAGCGAGCTTAATTACCCCAAAACGACTGTGGCTTATGTGATTAGAAAACGGAAGCTGAATGGTGATTGTCAGAATGTGGCCAGAGTAGGCAGACCGACGAAACTGGGAGATAGAGACCGACGGGTTCTGTCTAGAGAAATTCGGAAGAACCGCAACCAACCAATGTTACACATACGCCAAGAATTTCAACAAGCTTCAGGATGTGTTGTTTCCATGAATACCATCCGTAAGGAAGCTCATCTGCTTAATTTTTATGGCCGTGCTGCCGCCCATAAGCCTTTAATCACCAAGTCCAACCGCGCAGCTCGGTTAAGTTGGTGCAAAACAAGCCAGCAATGGACTGTACAGCAATGGAAAGAGGTTCTCTGGAGTGATGAATCAAGGTTCACCCTCTACCGTTCTAATGGTAGGGTCTGGGTCTGGCGTCTGCCTGGAGAACGCCTCCTACCAGAATATATTATGCCCACAGTTAAATTTGGCGGAGGGGGAATTATGTTCTGGGGTTGTTTTTCCTTGTTCGGACTAGGACCCTTGGTCCCAATTCATGGTAAGCTCAATGCCGATGCCTACTGTAATATACTGGACAACAGTATACTTCCTACATTGTGGCAATACTATGGATTGGACCCATGTTATCTCCAGGATGACAACGCAAGCTGCCATGTAGCGAGGTCCAGCATGGATTGGTATGCTGATAATGGAGTGCATCGGCTCGAGTGGCCTGCCCAGAGCCCAGACCTGAACCCAATAGAGAACCTCTGGGACGAGTTGGATCGTCGAATTAAGGCGGGTGACACACGCCCAAAATCAGTAAAAGAGCTTACCTGCCTTGTGCAAACAGAGTGGAATAAAATACCATTAAATGTAATACAAGGACTAGTTGAGAGCATGCCCAGGAGAATCGCAGCTGTAATTGCCCCTCGAGGAGGATCTACAAATTATTAAATGTGAACAGGGCCAAAACCAGTCTTTTTTTCCCGAGGCAAACGTGGATTTTGAAGGTACCCCTTTCCCTCTCCTTCGCAAAGCATATTTACAAAGAAAATTTCTCCAATTTATTAATAGCCGACTTATTTTAAAACTTAAAATATGTAATATAAAATAACGTATTCTGCTTTATTAAAATACTCCAATTTGTTACTTTAAACCGAATCAAAAAAATTCTACTTTCAACAGGATCTTTAAGGCCCTTGTCCCTGCCCGCGAAGACACTGCTGAGCTAATGCTATTCCTGTAGGGAGGCATTTTTCTAATAACTCTTTCGCATTTTGAAATTTTCATTTTTTTTTTTTTTTTTTTTTTTTTTTTTTTTTTTTTTTTGCATTGGATAGCGGAAGTCCCTCTCAAAATCGCTCCTTGACTACTTTTTCGATTTGAGTCATAGATATTTTTTATAAAGTTAGTTTCACTTTCAGAACCGCTTTTGGAAGTGAAAGAAACATTATAAAAATATCTACGCCAAAATTGAAAAAGTAATCACGGAGCGATCTTGAAAAGGACTTCCGCTATCCAATGCAAAACATATTATTTAAAAATGTCCAAATGCAAAAGAGTTAGAAAAATGCATCCCCACAGGAATAGCATTAGCTCGTGAGCATCTTCGCGGGTAGGGGCAGGGACCTCAAGCCATCATCATTAGATTTTTTTATGCTTTAGCATAGCCCAGATATAATAATTTTAACAATATTATGCTAAACATAGCCATGAAAAAAATCGCCAAACGAAAGATACATTTGGAACACTTTCATCCTAGCGCCCGGAGCACATGCCCTTCTCCCCCCTCCCCCCTCTCTTAGTTTTGGCCCTGAATGCGAATAAAGCTCTTTTTCTTTTCTATCACAATTGTCAAGTACTTATTAGCAGCAATATTGTATTAGATATTGTATTAATTCAATACTAGTTTTTTTTAAAGTCAGTTATTAAAAAATGTCAATTTGTGGAGAATCCCTTAAGATTCAGCCGTTTTTAGAGAGCAGAGTAAAAACATCTCACTAAATTAATGATATCTTTTTGAATTTTCACGATATTTGATTGGATTTTTTTTATAAGTCACTCCATAGAATTGACTATTAAATGATGTAAAAAAAATGTTTTTCTAGTTCGCGCATGCGCAGATAAAAATTATTTTATACAACTACTCATATTTCATAAAATATTTAATATATTTATATTCCAATTGCGCTACATTTTTTCTACTGCATTTTGCCAATTTTTCTGAAATTTGCGTTAAATTTGGTCAAAAACCCAGCATGATATAAACAAAAAACATACCAGAATTTTTTGAATTTTTCAAAAAAATCGCTCTATCGCCATAAATATACATGCTAGTCTCACAAAAATTAGTGTACATATTCTACTGTATTCATATATTTGTATTCTAAAGCGATAAGTCGTTTCGTGCATTTTCATGTACAGGGCGATTCCAAATATTTCTGTTATTCTTTGTTTTTTTGCCGGCCCCCTAATTACCCGCTTAACAAATGAATGTAAATAAATATAAAGTGAAACATAATCTTTATATTTCTGAAGTTCCAGAAGAAGCCGACCAGTATATTTTTAAATATTTGACAAAATGTCAAAAACTGAAAGTGTACAAATACTTTTTGGTAGATAGTGTATATAGACTATATAATGGTAAAATTTAGTTTAGCAAGAAAACGTCTAACTGTTTGAAATTTTCCATTCATCAATTTATATAATAGATGGAAACATACTTGAATAATTTTGTTTAGCTCTGTAAAATACATAGTACCTTTAATGCACGAAAGTATTTTGCAAAAGTTTTGTTTAAAACAAATTCTTTAGTTTAAACAAAATCTCGTTAATGTACTTAAATCAAATTTCCTGAAATTATCATCCAAAGGCGACCATGTATCCAGTTCTTTCTGCGACCCTGTATATCATTTTATTTATATTCTACAAACATTTCTCAGTAAACAAAATGCAGTTCAACGTAAAAAGGTACAACATATTTAAAAACCACCTTTAAGTAAATTACGCTCATATTCAGTAACCTTTCCGTGATCTTTTGTGTGTAACAATTAGCATTTATATAAATCATATAAAATGCATACATCTAGTGAAACTTAAAAGCATATATCATAATTAAAAAAATGCTTTTCATCCATCTAACAGCCATCTTTCATAATATTCAGAACTTCGGATAAAATGTACTATTTGAAATCTTTTGTGTGTCCCTGTAAATGCTACGCACAATGTATTATGCATGAAATAATTCATATATTCCTCAGCAACATATATAAATTTACTTATATATGAAATCGTTTACCATAATTAAAATATGCCGCAAACAATTCTCCCTTTATTATTATGTATTAGAATTCTTTTGTGTGGCTCTGTAAATGAATAATAATTATTCTTTTCACTGCATACTTTACAAAATACTTATTTTAGTGCACTTCAGAGATGCATATAAATTTGAAGATGGTTGACAGGGTTTAACACCTTTAAAATTAATTTGAAACGATTTTTCCCCATAGGCCGTAATGTAATGGAAAATTTTGACTGTCCCTGTAAATAAACTAATCATGACAGAAATCAGTGTTGAATAGGGTTCGTGCTCGGGTAAACGTCATTAACGTCCAAAAATTTCATGACAATCCGAGTATATTTAGGAGAGTTAGAGCGCGGACAGACGACGGACAGACAAACCGAATGCATAAGCACTTTTCAACTTTGTTGGAAAGTGCTAAAAAGCCACTGGGCTTGGTAACATGTTCGTGAAAATTATATTACTGGGTCCTTTTGCGGTTCACTCTGCGACAAGATGTAAGAAACGTCTTAAACGATTTTGACTAAATTTTACAATCTACCTTTTCTGATTAAGGTATTTGTACCCTATATGGACAGGGCTCTCAATATGGATACCCCTAATATTTTTATAGGTAATAATTTTGATCGAAAGATGGCTAAACATTTTCGTGAAGAAAAGCAGTTGAAAAGATAATTAAGTCTGGAAAGTGTAAAAAAAGTGCGCTGTTCGCCATTTAGGAGGAAACTTGTTATTTCGAGATGTGCTGATCTTAATTACTTGTAAGCTTAAATTCTTATTAGATATGGTAAAATTACATTAAATGTTGAAAAGTGGAGTTTTTTAGAAAGCTAATAAAACATATTTTCGATTGCTATTGCATATTTTGCTTAAAATAATTTTTCTTATTCATTTGGTAGAAGATTTATTAAAACTACGCCCGTTCCCAATATGGACAGCTTTTGTCCCCATCGACTACAACTGTAAGAAAGATGAAAATTCAACGTTGTCAAGCAATAACTTGAAAAGTCATCTAAAAGGTAAAATCTTTGTTCAACAAGATGCTATTTGAACAATCCCCCAAAAACATTCCTCCAAAAAACCCTTGCAGAAAAATAAAAAGAAGCCCCCCCCCCCCCCAATTAGGATATCTGTTGGCGAAATCGTAGGTACCAATGATATGACTTCCTCAACAAAGGAGAGCTTGTACTGCTTCTTTTGCAGTATTGATGCTTTTTCAAAAAACATGTGGCAGATATGTTCATGAGGATTATGTAGGACTTACTGTCCATGATGAAAAAGTTTCTAATTGTCCATGCTGTGAGGAGTGATTAATAACATATGTAAATTCGCAGACAGATGCAATAAAGCTAAGCAAAACCAACAATATTACTTCATAATATTTACTAGTAACTAAGGGGCTTTGCATGGGTCTTCCAAGGGTAAAAACCGAGAATGCCCCCTTCTTTCTAAAATGCATGTTCTGGAGACATTTACTGTCCCCCCCCTCCTCCTTGGAATACTTTGATACATTTTTTTTATTCCCTCTCCTCTAAAATCCCTTAGAAAAGTGGCTCTTCCATACACACTGCGTAGAAAGTCAATAAGGAAACATCTGTCCATAATAGAGACTAGTGGTTCTTTATATGGACATTTGTAAACATTTTTTGTTTTATCATTTAAATAAAAACCATAATAGTTACAAGGTCACTAATTTTAATAATGATAGTCAACAGTCCAGGGATCATGGTCATATATTTTTGGAGTTCTATCACGTGTACATGGAGGTGAAAAAAATACATTTTCCTTAAGGTGTCCATATTAGGCACAGGTACTATACCAGAAAACGGTTGAGCTATGTCAAATGTTTAAAGAAATTTGATTAATGACTCATTTTAGACAATACAGCTCAGGGTCACGAAGCTGACAAGTTTGTAACAGTCAATAAATTTGCGATATTTGACAAAATATTACTGACATTTGGTCGTAAAATCAACTTAAAGATTAGAATACCACTACACATACTAGACGCCAAATGAAAAATGTCGCCAAATTTGGCTATATTTGGGAAAAAATGCTTTCAGAATGCGAAGAATTTTTAAAAAAACTTTCTTAATAGGGATCGAAATGCATGGTTAAACCAACCAGAGACGAGATAAAAATGTGATTTGGATTGATGTCCTTTTGTTGTAAGTAATTAAGTCAAGGTAAAATTTATAAACATGCATGTACATAGTTTTCTCATTAAATGTTTTTATAAATAATACTGTTAATTTAATTTAAATGCTTTAAGTGATAAATTAAAATAACATAAAAAGATTATAGCTTGACATGTTTCATTGCTCTTACGGCAACATTTTCAAAAGCAAATAAAATGATAAAAAGGAATTTCCCGAAATAAACAGAAAAACACAAATCACGTGAACATGAGCATATAAAAATAAGCTGGAAATAAAATGAATAAAAATAATTGTGAGCGTGACATATTACAAATTATTGTCTTAAAAACCTTTGAAGCATTTCTTTCCATATTTTAGGTAGTTCCATGGAGGCAAATTCATTGCAAATATTGTCTTTACGTATGAAGATTTCTATTGATTCTCTTATGATTGACGGAAAATATGATCTAGAAGGGTATATTATTCTGCTATTTTTAAAATCTATTTGTAATGATTCTTTGCTGTATAATCTTGAGAGAGCTGTAGTTTTCCTATTGTATTTGATGTCTGCTATATGTTCTTTAATTCTAGTTTTGAGTTTTCTACTTGTTTCACCAATGTAATATTGTTTTGTACCATCTTGTTTTGTGAATGGTATTTCATATACGCCAGATATTTCATGTGGTTCTATTGGGTCAATTTTCCTACATATTGAGTTTTTTAATTTAGCAGACGGTTTTGCAACTATGGATATATTGTATTTATTGAGTTTATATTTTAAACGTTCGAAAAATCCAGGAAAATATTGTAGAGAGAATATATTCGAATTTTGTAGTTTGAAGTTACTACTCTTTTTACCATCCATGCTTTTAATTAACTTGTCTATTGTATTTTTACTGTAACCATTTCTCTTTGCGATGTCAAATATTATATTTAATTCTTTGTCTAATTGTCCCGGAGTACAGATTGTGAAGGCCCTTTTGAGGGCATGTCTAAATGCAGATATTTTGTACGAAAACGGTGCTTGAGCGTTATGAGGTATAATGATTTGGTTGGCAATCGGTTTTCTGTAAACTTTACGTTCGATTCCTTGTGACGTCTTGATTAGTAATACATCTAAATAAGGTATTGTACCATTCTTTTCTATTTCCAATGTAAACTTAATTTTAGAGTCAATGCTATTAATCTGTGTTAAGAAGCTATTGATTAAGGTATCTGCATGTTGCCATATGATAAAAATGTCATCTACATATCTGACCCATGTATGGGGGGTATAATCCAGTTTATTATATATTTCACTTTCCAGAGGCCGCAATATAAATTCAGCAAGAAGACCTGATATAGGAGAACCCATTGGTGCTCCATCATTCTGTTTGTAGATTCTATTATCAAAGGTGAAATAATTATTATTAACTATTAGATTAAGAGCACTTTTTAATGTAGTTTTCATATTTTCATTTATATTCTTCATTTGGTCAAAACAACTAGTTATATTTCTAACAGCGTTTTGGCTGTCAATAGATGGGTATAGTGAGATAACATCTAGTGTGGCCATTAAATAATTTTTAGGTAAATTGATATTCAAAGATTGAATAAAATCATCAGTTGAGTTAATGGTATGATCAGAGCTGGGTAAGATACTTTTCAATAAAACTACGAAAGCTTTTTCTACATAGTATGTGGGACTTGAGCATTTAGTTACTATTGGTCTCAATGGCATGTCTATTTTATGGTCTTTGAGTCTGCCCACAATTGTAGGGATTATTGCTAATTTATTAATTCTAAGTAGGACTTTCATGTTATCGGGCCAATGTCCTTTATTCACTAATTCTTTAACTTCATCATTGATTTTATTAAGTGGATTCTTTTTTACTTCTTCACAACCCATCTTATTGATGCATTGCATCATTTTGTTTTTATAATCATCTGTATTCAAAATAGCTAATTTATTAGATTTATCTGTTTGAATTATAATAATATCTTTATCCAGTTTAAGATTTTTCAGAGTATTCAATTCATTTTTCGGTACTATTGTAGATTGTTTAATTAATTTGTTAAGTTCATGATGCATAATATTGCGAATTTCTTCTTTATTGTTGTTTTCTGTCGATCGCACAATATTTTCAAGTTCTGGTATGATATCTTTCAGATTTGGCTTTCTCGGGAAAATATGTTTTGGTCCATGTTCAAGTACTTTTCTTTCTTCTTCTGTTAACTGTCTGTCAGATAAATTCAAAAACTCAACGGGTTGGCATGTACGATTAACATAGAACCTTTGTTCGTTGCAAAGTTTTTCTATTTTTCTATTTTATGCATCATTCTATTATTATTATTATGCATTATTATTATTATTATTATTATTATTCTATTATTATGCATTATTCTATATTATGCATCATGAACTTAACAAATTAATTAAACAATCTACAATAGTACCGAAAAAGGAATTGAATACTCTGAAAAATCTTAAACTGGATAAAGATATTATTATAATTCAAACAGATAAATCTAATAAATTAGCTATTTTGAATACAGATGATTATAAAAACAAAATGATGCAATGCATCAATAAGATGGGTTGTGAAGAAGTAAAAAAGAATCCACTTAATAAAATCAATGATGAAGTTAAAGAATTAGTGAATAAAGGACATTGGCCCGAAAACATGAAAGTCCTACTTAGAATTAATAAATTAGCAATAATCCCTACAATTGTGGGCAGACTCAAAGACCATAAAATAGACATGCCATTGAGACCAATAGTAACTAAATGCTCAAGTCCCACATACTATGTAGAAAAAGCTTTCGTAGTTTTATTGAAAAGTATCTTACCCAGCTCTGATCATACCATTAACTCAACTGATGATTTTATTCAATCTTTGAATATCAATTTACCTAAAAATTATTTAATGGCCACACTAGATGTTATCTCACTATAGCCATCTATTGACAGCCAAAACGCTGTTAGAAATATAACTATTTGTATTGACCAAATGAAAAATATAAATGAAAATATGAAAACTACATTAAAAAGTGCTCTTAATCTAATAGTTAATAATAATTATTTCACCTTTGATAATAGAATCTACAAACAGAATGATGGAGCACCAATGGGTTCTCCTATATCAGGTCTTCTTGCTGAATTTATATTGCGGCCTCTGGAAAGTGAAATATATAATAAACTGGATTATACCCCCCATACATGGGTCAGATATGTAGATGACATTTTTATCATATGGCAACATGCAGATACCTTAATCAATAGCTTCTTAACACAGATTAATAGCATTGACTCTAAAATTAAGTTTACATTGGAAATAGAAAAGAATGGTACAATACCTTATTTAGATGTATTACTAATCAAGACGTCACAAGGAATCGAACGTACAGTTTACAGAAAACCGATTGCCAACCAAATCATTATACCTCATAACGCTCAAGCACCGTTTTCGTATAAAATATCTGCATTTAGACATGCCCTCAAAAGGGCCTTCACAATCTGTACTCCGGGACAATTAGACAAAGAATTAAATATAATATTTGACATCGCAAAGAGAAATGGTTACAGTAAAAGTACAATAGACAAGTTAATTAAAAGCATGAATGGTAAAAAGAGTAGTAACTTCAAACTACAAAATTCGAAAACATTCTCTCTACAATATTTTCCTGGATTTTTCGAACGTTTAAAATATAAACTCAATAAATACAATATATCCATAGTTGCAAAACCGTCTGCTAAATTAAAAAACTCAATATGTAGGAAAATTGACCCAATAGAACCACATGAAATATCTGGCGTATATGAAATACCATTCACAAAACAAGATGGTACAAAACAATATTACATTGGTGAAACAAGTAGAAAACTCAAAACTAGAATTAAAGAACATATAGCAGACATCAAATACAATAGGAAAACTACAGCTCTCTCAAGATTATACAGCAAAGAATCATTACAAATAGATTTTAAAAATAGCTTAATAATATACCCTTCTAGATCATATTTTCCGTCAATCATAAGAGAATCAATAGAAATCTTCATACGTAAAGACAATATTTGTAATGAATTTGCCTCCATGGAACTACCTAAAATATGGAAAGAAATGCTTCAAAGGTTTTTAAGACAATAATTTGTAATATGTCACGCTCACAATTATTTTTATTCATTTTATTTCCAGCTTATTTTTATATGATCATGTTCACGTGATTTGTGTTTTTCTGTTTATTTCGGGAAATTCCTTTTTATCATTTTATTTGCTTTTGAAAATGTTGGCGTAAAAGCAATGAAACATGTCAAGCTATAATCTTTTTATGTTATTTTAATTTATCACTTAAAGCATTTAAATTAAATTGATATTTTAAAGTGATGTTTATATTATATGTAATAATACTGTTATAAATAACGAGATTTATAACAATAATACAGAGAAAATGATAACACAGATAATATTATGTCGAGTTGAACTCAAAGTTAAATTTGACCGAGCTTAGCTAGGTCACCCCTTCTAGTAAGATATAAAACAATAAATCATAAGTCATAGAAGATAAAAAATAAAAAATAAATATGTATTTACCTCAAATTTGGGATTGTAAGTAAGGTTTGTGATTTCAAATTGGTCAAATGGTACATCGATTGTAATTGTGGAACACCTAGCAATAAAAGAGTTATAAATACGTTACACCGAATCGCATTAAAAAAATTAATAATACTTATATTATTGAAAGCAATGAGAATTATACGAAAACAAATAATAATTTGATTGATGATAAACTAACTTAGCAAATGTGATTTTAAATAAGTAGAAAATGCATACGAAAATGATTGCTTAATTATAAAGTTTCAAATCTAAAGTGGACGACATTCGCGAAAATGTGAAACATTTTACGAAATAAAAATTCAAGTAAAATGTAGCATAAAAATTATTCTCATGTTAAAGAAACAAATCTATTGCTATTTGGGGTGATATAACACTTAAATTGAATGATCTGAATTTGGAACTACAGGGAAAAGATTGTGAAATTCTATATATGATAGGTTTAGTAAAACATTTTCGGAAAAATCTTGAATTGTGGATCTCAAAATTGAGACAAGGATAGCTTTCTCATTTTCCAAATTTAATGTCAGCGGTTGCTAAACACAATTCTGAAGAAGAAAATTTTGACCGATACACTGAGAAAACAAATATATCGCCTTCATCTAGAATGAATAGTTTGTCACTTTCTGAATACCTAAACTAGAACTATACGTGACCGAACTATGCGAATCGATTGAACAACTAAAATGAATAGACGAAATGTCCTAGCATTACTAGTCTCTTGTTTTCTAAATGACGAAACTATATTGAATTATTTCAATAACGAGAAATTATCGCTTGATTTTGGGAATGGTTTCATAAACTAGAATTATAGTTACTAAATCAAACATCTTGTGTTCGCATCTATTTGGAGTTTGACAATGAGAATACACGAAAATACTCAAGAATTCTAGTAAAGGACTGTAGAACTCTCCAGCAAAGGGAGCAAGAATTTATAAGGATGACATGGAACTATATTTTCAAGAGCTACAATTTAGATTCTAGATTACAGAACAATATTTTTTTCTCAGTGTATGCAGATAACCTCTAAACACTTTTACTGTTCTATTAGGCGATTTGTTGAATTTTCGGCGATTGAAGCTGATGCACTGTTTATAGCAAATCTTTTTACTGAAATCGCCATTACCGAAATTGAGGGATCAATTGCCTCAACTTCAAAATTGATCAAGTGGAAGATTTTGAATTAGAAATCATAACTCTTCAAAATGACTTAATTTTGAAAACGCATTTTAAAGATTTTTGGAATTTGGTGTAGATAAAGAAAAATATCCTTCACTTCGTAACGTTGCCCTGATATTTCACTCGCACTTTAGCTCTACTTATCTATGTGAATCGCCTGGATGTGAAATTATTTTACAGGCTATTTTAGTGTTTGACTTGTAGGTTTATCATGGTATTTTCCTGTCCTTAAATGTAGGAAAATATTGAGGGCTGATAGAAGGAAAACACAATAGTAAGCCTACGAGTCAACCAATAAAATCGTGTTTTCAAGTGTTTTCCAGCATGATAAGACTTAGCAGACCGATTACATTTTAATATGTGAATCGAATTTTCACTAATTCTTGAATTATATTCTTCAACTCGATTTTATGATTGTCTGGTTGAATACTGCAATTGTTATAACATTTAATTATACATTCACATTTAAAATAAGTATGAATACCATTACTGACAGTCAACATACTTCTAAAGATGCACATTTAGCAATGCAAATCGCGAAGTAAAATGAATAGTAGAGTAGAGGACATTCATAATCGGGATATTATACATCCAATATTTTGCAACCTGATCGTTTCGCATTATCATCACATGTTCTTTTTGTCCGCAAAACATTAAACTATAAATTAAAATAGCAAATAAAGCCTTTGTGCACAATGTTTAAAGATAGAAAACCAACGAATATAAATGCACAAATAAAGTATGAGAAAACGACAATCTGACCACCTTTGTCAGCCTTAGTTATGATCAAATTCGGATCAGAAGACAAACTTTTTAGGCAATGTTTAACTGAACTATTAAGATTTGGCTTATAAACATTCGAATTGAAATCAACAGTATTGGCAATGAGATGCCTAATAGACTCTTTTTGAGAAGGAGAAATAGCGCTATGCTTAAAGGCTCTTTCAATAGGAGCAATTAGACGGGGTAACGAAGGAGGGGCAGAAACAGAGAAATTGTTGTTTAATTTTAGAGCATTTAGCTGATTATTACTTAAAGCGACACTAGAAAGATTGAGAACAACAGTTTTGTTAACAGTAGGTAAATTTATAGAGTTGTTGGCGAAAGAATTATTACAAAGCGTATTAAATTTCCTTTTTAAAACTGCGCAATGAATCGAAGAAGCTTTGAGGACTCTATTCCATGAAATTCTGTCTATAGAATCAAAATCAGGAAAAGAATTACCAAGAGAGATATGTAAGTGATATAACTCGCGCTCTATATGAGCAATTTTCAGGCGAGTATCTTGAATCAAAGCCCTTAAAAGAGCTAATTTAGATTGAAACAAGACCTTATCTATCCTACTTGAATTAAATAAATTACAACGCATTGAAATAAATCTAGGAATCACTTTTTAGCACTTTCCAACAAAGTTGAAAAGTGCTTATGCATTCGGTTTGTCTGGCCGTCTGTCCGTCTGTCCGCGCTCTAACTCCCGTAAATATACTCGGATTGCTATGAAATTTTTATAAGTTATTGATGTTTACCCTAGCACGACACCTATTGAAAATGAAGTATCTACCATGATTAGTTTATCTACAGAGAGAATCAAAAGTTTTCCATTACATTACGGCCTATGGGGAAAAATCGTTAATATACTCGGATTGCCATGAAATTTTAGGATGTTACTGACGTTTACCCTAGCACGAACGCTATTGAAAATGAAGTTTCTACCATGATTAGTTTATCTACAGGGCGAATCAAAAGTTTCCCATTACATTACGGCCTATGGGGAAAAATCGTTAAAATACTCGGATTGCCATGAAATTTTAGGACGTTATTGACGCTTACCCTAGCACGAACGCTATTGAAAATGAAGTTTCTACCATGATTAGTTTATCTACAGGGCGAATCAAAAGTTTTCCATTACATTACGGTTCTTGGGGAAAAATCGTTAATATACTCGGATTGCCATGAAATTTTAGGACATTATTGACGTTTACTCTAGCACGAACCCTACTGAAAATGAAGTTTCTACCATGATTAGTTTATCTACAGGGCGAATCAAAAGTTTCCCATTACATTACGGCCTATATGGAAAAATCGTTTCAAAGGAATTTTAAAGATGTTATATCCTGTCAAACATATTAAAATATGTATTCTATAAAATATAAGGTGAAAATGTAGCTATTATTCATTTACATGGCCACACAGAAGAATTCCATTAGATAATGGTAAAAGGGGGAATTGTGTGTGACATATTTTAAATATATTAAGCTGTTTCATGTATAATAAAATTGATATATGTCACTGAAGCTTAATATAAATTATACGCTACTGTCTTGCATAATATGAAGTACATAACATTTACAGGGCCATACAAAAGATTTCAAATAGTATATTCTTTCCGAAGTACCGTATATGTTTCCGATGATGGCTGATGGAGGGATGAAATGCATTTTAATTGTGATATGCGCGTTTATATTTCGCTAAATATATGCACATTATATGGTGTGTATAAATGTTATAGTTGACATACAGGGCTACCCAAAAGAGCTCACCAACGTTACTGAATATGAGCTTAAATTATTTAAACGTGGTTCTTAAATAAGCTATGCATTTTTACGCTGAGCTTCATTCAATTTACTGAGAAATGTTTGCAGAATATAGATAAAAGGATATACAGGGCCACGCAAAGAATTCGTTACATGGACGCCTATGAATGATAATTTATGAGAATGTGATTTCAGTTGTTTTAAAAGTGTTTTAGTTTACAATAAATTTTAGCCTAATAATGACCTGTAATAAAGGTACAATGTAAACTACAGGGCTGAACAAAAGTATTCAAGTATGTTTCCATCTAATAGTATGAAATGCTGAAAAAGAAATTTCAAGCTACTGGGTATTTTCTTGCTAAACTAAATTTTCCCATTATATCAACTGACATATGAAATACAGAGCTGTTCAAAAGTACTGGATTACATATTTGGGTATATTTGGCTATACACTATTATTTCCCTAAATAACAAAGTTTTGTTAAAGATTTCATTAAGTGTTGGAAAGTGCTTCATAATCTATGCTTAACGCATGATTTTTCTTACTTGTTTGCGTCTGCAGTCACGTAGAAAATGTAAGTGCTCCAAAAACCTATACTTTTTTAGCCGTAAATTACAAAATCTATTGATTTGTGACATAGTAAAGAGAAGTAAAATAAAAACAGCAATAGTGGAATCAAGGCCCGTTGACGCCAAATACATTAAAATAGCAAATAAAGCCTTTGTGCACAATGTTTAAAGATAGAAAACCAACGAATATAAATGCACAAATAAAGTATGAGAAAACGACAATCTGACCACCTTTGTCAGCCTTAGTTATGATCGAATTCGGATCAGAAGACAAACTTTTTAGGCAATGTTTAACTGAACTATTAAGATTTGGCTTATAAACATTCGAATTGAAATCAACAGTATTGGCAATGAGATGCCTAATAGACTCTTTTTGAGAAGGAGAAATAGCGCTATGCTTAAAGGCTCTTTCAATAGGAGCAATTAGACGGGGTAACGAAGGAGGGGCAGAAACAGAGAAATTGTTGTTTAATTTTAGAGCATTTAGCTGATTATTACTTAAAGCGACACTAGAAAGATTGAGAACAGCATTTTTGTTAACAGTAGGTAAATTTATAGAGTTGTTGGCGAAAGAATTATTACAAAGCGTATTAAATTTCCTTTTTTTAAAAAAAGGAAAAAAGTATAGGTTTTCTAAAAAAGTATAGGTTTTTGGAGCACTTACATTTTTTACGTGACTGCAGACGCAAAAAAGTGATTCCTAGATTTATTTCAATGCGTTGTAATTTATTTAATTCAAGTAGGATAGATAAGGTCTTGTTACGATCTAAAGTAGCTCTTTTAAGGGCTTTGATTCAAGAGACTCGCCTGAAAATTGCTCATATAGAGCGCGAGTTATATCACTTACATATCTCTCTTGGTAATTCTTTTCCTGATTTTGATTCTATAGACAGAATTTCATGGAATAGAGTCCTCAAAGCTTCTTCGATTCATTGCGCAGTTTTAAAAAGGAAATTTAATACGCTTTGTAATAATTCTTTCGCCAACAACTCTATAAATTTACCTACTGTTAACAAAACTGCTGTTCTCAATCTTTCTAGTGTCGCTTTAAGTAATAATCAGCTAAATGCTCTAAAATTAAACAACAATTTCTCTGTTTCTGCCCCTCCTTCGTTACCCCGTCTAATTGCTCCTATTGAAAGAGCCTTTAAGCATAGCGCTATTTCTCCTTCTCAAAAAGAGTCTATTAGGCATCTCATTGCCAATACTGTTGATTTCAATTCGAATGTTTATAAGCCAAATCTTAATAATTCAGTTAAACATTGCCTAAAAAGTTTGTCTTCTGATCCGAATTTGATCATAACTAAAGCTGACAAAGGTGGTCAGATTGTCGTTTTCTCATACTTTATTTGTGCATTTATATTCGTTGGTTTTCTATCTATTAAACTATAAAGCTAGTCGTTGGGGGCCACCGTAATACTTACCCATCATGGATGTGTATATGAAAATAAAACATGTGAAACTATTTATACAATGCATTGCAATTCATAAACAAAATTTAAATATTGTTAATATACATAGTAATGCTATATTAAAGAACTGTTGATGTACCATTTTCGACAAATTATGTAAAACGCCAAACTACTCAAGTAGTACCGAACTGCTTAAAAGAAACATCCTTATAACTCCAAAAATAATAATTCTATTAACTAACAGTTAACTGCGTCGGATTAAGCGTCTTATTTCCAATTAAAATATGCTTCTGAATTGAAATTTGAATGAAATACAAGGTCATGAAAAATCGAAGAATGTGGAAAACAAGATTACAAATATCTCGGCAACTAATAATCTGATCGACTTCGTTCTATATGCAAAATGTGTGTTATTTTATTGCCTTTTATGTCCATTCCTTAAAACAAAAAAAATCGAAAATTTTTATATACCTTTCATCAGAACGAATTTTTCGAGAGTCCGAAAAAAATAGTTCCGGATAATCGAGGTTGCTGATATTAAATAGGGTTCGTCCCATTCTTACATACTAACTACATACAAAATTTCAAGTCTCTATCTCAATTTGTTCGGGAGATAGAGCGTTTACAGACAGACAGACGGACGGCAGAAATTTTTTTCTAAAAATATGTTTTTCGGAATCTCCACTATCTAAAACGTGTAAATCCGTCAAAAATTTTTTTTCGATTTTCAAAACGATTGCAAGACTTACCCTATACTACGTATGATGGGTAAGTAAACTAGTCGTTGGGGGCCACCGTAATACTTACCCATCATGGATATGTATATGAAAATAAAACATGTGAAAACTATTTATACAATGCGTTGCAATTCATAAACAAAATTTAAATATTGTTAATATACATAGTAATGCTATATTAAAGAACTGCTGATGTACAAATTTCGACAAATTATATAAAGCGCCAAGTGGTACCGAACTGCGTAAAAGAAACATCCTTATAACTCCAAAAATAATAATTCTATTAACTAACAATTAACTGTTCGGATTAAGCGTCTCATTTCCAATTAAAATATACCTCTGAATTGAAATTTGAATGAAATACAGGGTCATGAAAAATCGAAGAATGTGGAAAACTGGATTACAAATATCTCGGCAACTAATAATCCGATCGATTTCGTTTTATATGCAAAATGTGTGTTATTTTATTGCCTTTTACGTCCATTCCTTAGAACAAAAAAGTTCGAAAATTTTTATATACATTTCATCAGAACGAATTTTTCGAGAGTCCGAAAAAATAGATCCGGATAATCGAGGTTGCTGATATTAAATAGGCTTCGTTCCATTCTTACATACTAACTACATACAAAATTTCAAGTCTCTATCTCAATTTGTTCGGGAGATAGAGCGTTTACAGACAGACAGACTGACAGACAGACAGACAGACAGACGGACAGACAGACAGACGGACGGCAAAATTTTTTTTCTAAAAATATGTTTTTCGAAATCTCCATTATCTAAAACGTGTAAATCCGTCAAAATTTTTTTTTCGATTTTCAAAACGATTGCAAGACTTACCCTATACTACGTATGATGGGTAAGTAAAAAGGAATGTGCCTCATATATGAAAAATAAATACATACGGCAAAATGTATTTTATTATAATAATTTTATGTAGGCATTTACATTAAAAAATGGTCTACTTAGACGTTACATCGTTATATTTATTTTATGTGGTTAAAAAAGAGCATAGTTTTTAGGTAAGAATATTGATTTTTAAGTTCTCAAACATTAACAAGTAATTTGTCTTACTTAACATTATGTAAAAATACAACTTGATAAATTACTATGACAATTGTTACCGCGTTCAGTTTATATTATATTCGTGGAGGTATCTCGAGTTTTCAGTTTCAGTCGAATATTTTTCTATTTTATTCGCACCATTATTTTTTAAAAATACATATCGTATTTGTCAGGTTCTGAGAAAACATCTGCTATAGAACTGGAACTTATGTTATTTTTATCTTAATATTTTATATATTGTATGGGCTGTGTACTGAAATTTCAAGATGACATTCTTTCATAGTCTAAAGCCTGAATGAACAGATGGTGAGGGAAAAGAAAAGAAGATTGTCGAGGGGAGTGTTTGACCTTCTGGGATGTCTACTGAAGATGGGAAAATAAAATATTTCCACGAATAGGGGGGTTTACATTGGGGAATTGCAGGAATGGAGAAGGGCAGTGTTTGGCTGAGATAGATTCAGTTCGTACCGGGAGAGCAGTGGTGGACGGAGGCTCCTGTATGTAGTGCTCGGGTCGAACAGCATAGGCTGAAAACCCATGTGTCGGGAGATTTGAAAATGATCTCCGGTAAAGTTAATCTAACGTATATAGAGTGAGAGAGAGAAGATGTAATTTGAACAGTACACAGCCAACTTTTTACTGTATTTAATTTAATGTTGAGCCGGATCACCTATATCCGAGTTATATATGCAAATAGTGTATTATATTGTGTACATAGAATAAACTGTTAATTTAGTTAATTGAAACATTGGTGTTCATTTACACGATCCTCACAGTGGGTGACCGATATCACCTAATAATATCGGTGGTGGCAGCAATAACTACTACGTACTTTCTTCAAAGTTGTGCGGGTTAAGAAAGAACGTCCTGCAAATTGATGGCAGCGTCGGGATAGAATCGTCTGAGACCAGTGACCAACGAGCCGTGTTACAGTGTGTTAATGCCGGAGCACCCAGTGGAATTTTTGCGTAGTAATGCCGGATCGTCGAGCGGAATTTTAGAGAGATAAATTCAAGCGTCGAGCAGAAGTACAGTGTGTGTGTGTCCTACATCGGTACAGCGAACCGAACTATAGTGTTGTGTCTCGTTAAAAATACATATCGTAGTTTATTTCACTTAGAGATGCTCTCAAATTGTATGTATTAGGTTATCCCAAAAAAAAAAATTCAGTTTTTTTAACCAAAAATAACCCTAGCATGTTTCGAAAAGTGGCGAGATTTTATTGAGATACAACTGTGCTTTCTGTTCTGCAAATCTTCTTCTACATTTCCAAGAGTCTTATAATGCTGTTTTTCCCCAAAAAATTTTATTCGGCTCCAGAATACTTACCGAGGTGATATTTTATGTCATTCAAAGAGTAGTTTTTTATTTCGTTTTCGTTGAAGAGAATTTTCGAGAGATAAAAGCAAATAGTAATAGGATAAATAAAGTTGAAGCTGGTGTTATATAATTGAAGTGAAAAAACTTCTTTAAAAAACCATAAAATAAATTAATTGCGCAAGGCCTTTCGAAAGAACTTAGTCTTTCTTCATCAGGCACAAAAAAGACGTGCGTCTACAATGAATGTAGAGGCACGACTGAGGTGAAAAGGCGGGAAAGAGAGCAAACTGTATACGATAACTGTAAACAATTAATTTTTTACTTACTAATTATTATTATTATTATTGTTTTTGTATATGTTGCGGCCAAAAACCGAAATTGGCCAATTCTAGAACTGGCCGGCCAATTCCGGAATTGGCCAGCAACGTTAAAAAATGACTGGCTAATTCTAGAATTGGCCGGCCAATTCGCGAACTGGCCAGATGCAATTGGCCAATTCGCGAACTGGCCAAATGCGATTGGCCAATTTGCGAAATAGACATATGCACTCGGCTTAGTTCTTTCTAACATAGTTGAAAGTGTCTATTAATTCAAATAGTCTAGCCGTCAGCCTGTCAGTGCTCTAACTCGAGTAAAGGTTTCGGTTAACTTATAATTGTCATCCTCTTTGGTTTATCAATTAATTTCGAAATTGAAAGGGAATTGTGTACTATTTTTGGTTAATTAAGTTGGGTACACAAAAATATTTCTTTTCAATATAATCAACAGCCCGAAATTTTCTGATACAATTTCAGACACATTTTTAAAAGTAGAAAAATTAAACTTGCTAAAGGGATTTTTGAAGAGACATAAGGTGCTGTGTGATGTCGTTTTACACTCAATTCATTAGAATTTGATTTATAAACAATCATCTTCTCAATATGACCCTTTCATCGTTCCCAGATCTCTCGCTTCGGAAAAATCGATTCAAAATGCCGTTTTTGATTGCTTTTTTTTGCAATATTTTCTGCATTTATCAAAGAATCGACAATCACGGCACTTTGTGTACGTTCTTAATGCGACAATTTGTCAAAAAAGTTATTTTTTGAAAAACATGATCCCCGCGGGTGAATGTTGGATACTTTGTAACAACCAGGAATGCAAACAATCCTCATCCAGTCGAGATAAAGATCCCATTTCTGTCGCTAAAGCAGGACTCATATAGAAGGCAATTTCGCGGAAAGTGAATCTTTTACGAGCAACTAGCAGCCAACCAGACCACCAATTCTAAAAATTACTACTGACAAGTCGAAGACCTTGAGGTAGCAATTGTTATGAAACAACTGGAAAGAGCAAACAACTGAGGTAATATTTTCTATGACGACGACTTCATTCCATATGTATCTTTGACTGTCAGAAGCAAATTTTTTGAATTCTACTGAGACATTCTGACTCATCCTCCTTACTTTCCGGTCACTTCTCCGTCCAACTACTGTTTGTTTCTTTCTCTAAAATATTCTGTTCATCCCCCCCCCCCCGAAAAAAAAATTCTTTGAATGACATAAAAAATTACTTCGGTAAGCATTTTGCCACCAACTCAAAAACGTTTTGAAAAGAAGGTGTTATTAGACTCCCGGAAAGATAGAAGTTTTGTTCAACAAATTGCCTCAATCAAGCGTTCATCACTAAAATATTGCCTTTAGTAAATTATTTCCAAAATGCATTTTTTTTAAAAGGAAGAGATTTTTTGGACAACTTAATAAAAGTTATGCAAAATAAGCCTAGCTATTAATCACATGTAGCAGTTTTTATGAGATCAATTAAAGTATCAGAAAACTGAATGGCTGAAAAACGACAAAGTAAAGTATTTGTAAGATTAGACAAGACACTGTGACTTGGCGGTTGAAACACTAGGATATTTTGAAACCTCAGAGTTGTTCTTGAAAATAAACTTTTAAGCATGCGAATTGTTGAAAATATCGAAACTTCTTAGTTAACAATACGCTTTCACAAGAAAAAACGGAAATGCACTAAGTAACTGACAAAGAAAATTATAGTTAATCCGTTTTACAGCGCGTGTCAAAAGTTTAAGCACAACAGAAAATTTCAAAATAAAATTTTATTAATGAGTGAAAGTTACTTTCCTTTTCACATAACCTACAAATTGTAGTTTTAAAAAGATAGTTAACAGATTTATGCTATAAAATTTACTTTATCAAAATAACAAAAATGAGTGTGTCAAAAGTTTAAGCACAGTATTTTTTTAATCTTTAGAAGAACAAGAATAAAAAAAAAAGTAATACTTGATTATTGCTCCTTTCTGCTGAATTACTTTATACGGTCTTCCATCGTTAAAATGTGGTTCTGTATTGTTTCTGGTTCATTTTTAAACCAAGCGTTCTCAATGGCATCTTTCAAATCTTTAACTGAAGAATACTGCTTTCCATTTGGATAAACTGCATGAGTGAGAATACCCCACATATTTTTTATAAAGTTTAAATCAGGACTAATTGCCGACCATTTCAAAACAGACACTGTTTTCGACTTAAGCCACGATGAAGTTGAGTTTGAGGTATCGTTGGAAGCATTATAATGTTGAAATAACCATTTTTCTCCCCTTAAAAACCTCGACAAGAGGAAGCAAATGCAAAGTGTCTCTTGGTAGTTTTCAAAGTTTTCACGACAACTGATGAATGCTAGATATGTCTGATCATTGAAAGAAATAGCCCCCCCATACCATTACAGAACTACCATTATGTTATCGGCTAAATACACTCCTAGGTTCTTTGCGGAGATGATGCCAATAGTACTTAAACCTTTAGCTTCTTTATGGGGTCGTTTGAGACATTAAGTAATCGAGCCATTTTACGGTATTTGATGCATTTGAATTTCAAAACTCTTCTATAAACAGTTTTTTTTCAATATTTGTTCTCCAACTGCATATTTTATTTCCGAAAGGGAGTAATTACCAGTTGAAGCCAAATTTCTGATGCAGCTATCTCCGCTCAAACTAGTCACTCGCGGTCTTCCTGAACGAAATTTTCGTTTAAAATCATTATCACGAGCCAAAATTTGATGAATACCTTGTTTTGACCTTTTTCATACACTTGCAATTTCAGAAACAGAATTACTTTTTCTATCATACTCCAAATTTTTATCATCTGCTCCTCTGAAAATTCTTCCGACTTGGGCATTTTGTACTAACTCAAAAACAACAGCGGACTGCTTCTTATATACCCAGAAATTGTTTGCGTGTGCAACCGTTTACGTCAGACTGTAAAATTTGCATAAAAACGATTTTCTGCTTAAACTTTTGACACGGTCATTTTTCTTCTATTCTTAAACTCCATGGTTTGAAATAAAATTTAAAAGTTAATTTAAATGAATATGGTGTAAAAATAGATATTATTAACACTAGTACACCGAACCCGGGGTTCCCGGGTCACAAAGTAAAGGTGCAAAACTTTTTTAAAATTTAAAATTGGAAAGTCTAATATTTTTTTTCTGCTTAATAGGCTTTTTTTACTGCCAACTAATTCCAAATAGCAATTTTATATGAAACATATTATTTATGTAATCATATACAGCTTTAAAAATTATCGGTACTTCCGTATTAGCAGGACCGTAGCTAAGGGGGCGCTATGGGCGGCTCAGCCCCCCCCCCCCCTCTGGAAAAGATTCCAAGGTCACTCAATGAATTTCTGTTCCGAAAATTCAAATTAAATATTGTTTAAAAATCTAATTTAGTTTTGAAACCTTTTCACAGTTTTGCAGAGTTACTAAATTGTATCTAAAATAAGTGTTTCAACACTCCCTCATCCTATTTGTACATATGAAGCTAACATGATGGGCTATTTTGCACCAGTTATACACTCAAAACTTCATCATCATATGCTTTTCTAAGCATAAAATGAAGTTGTTTTAACAGTTTAATAAGAAACAGAGTACCTACAATATGAATATGCACTAATTTATCTTTCTGCGTCAGAGAGAGAGAGAGAAAAAAAACTATGAGCCCCCCTACATTCTCTAGAGCCCTCCCTATTGTTCACTACGGCCTTGCGTATTAGACGCAAGATAGCAGTTATTAGTCAAAGGTTTCGCCAAAGAATAAAATTGCATTCTCAGTTTTTAAAAACAACTAAGAAAATATGACACCCAGATATTCTTTAAAATACATTTTTGTAAAGGTTAATGGATGTATCTTTTGTAAAGTAAGGTTACTAACGAACTAAAAGTCATTAAATTCATAGATAAAAACGAAATAAAACCAACAACATTCACCAGATTTTATAGCCGACGATATATTGACATAACAGGTTTTTAATTACTATTTTTTTCAGTTGCTATGAAAAAATGACAACTAAAATATACAGTGATCTGTTATTTTCCATGGAGAAAAGAGATAGATGGAGGTGCAGTATACGATTAAAACGATTTGATGGGCGTTATTCTTCCAATATAACTCTCTCATTTGACCCAAACAAAACAATCCCATGGAACAGAGACCGATTTTTTTAACATTATTTTTTTTCTAAATGAAAAAGATCTGAATATATTTTAGCATTATAAAATAGCATTTCATTGCATTATGAATTAAAATTGCATCGATAAAAGTTTTTCTTTTTTGTGAAAGCACGCCGTTGTGTTTGATGCAATGCAGCGAATTTTAGAGTTACATTTTTGGCGTCACCTCCAGCCACTAAACTGCATCTCTATTTTTTTTTTCTTTTTTACTCTATGGCTATTTTTTCTCTTTTTCCCACATACATGCGATACTCAAGTTGCCACCATTAGAGAAATTGAACCAAAAACTACAAAAAAATTAATATCTCAAAAACAAATTGAGATACAGTTTTCTAACAAACGGCATTTAAAAGTGCATTTTTTTCTCTAAACGATGGTATAAAGATTAAAAACGTGAAATGTCTAGAAGTTTAAAAATTTACAATAGCGAAAATTGCAAAACCGAAATTTTATCGGAAAGTGTTGCCATTCAAAACATGACGTATGCGTTACGCACAGATACGTTTGGCCTTTATTATATAGATATACAAGAATGATATTGAAATTAAAGGTAATATTCAGTTTTATTTTACAATTGCTATTGTGCTTAAACTTTTGACACGCACTGTACCATGCAGTGATTTCATATCAAAACATCATGATCAGTTTGTACACTTTTTTAGCTAGTATTTTGCTGATATGTTAGCTTAATAAAAATATGACTACATTGTGAAATGATATTCTGTGAAAATTTTAACAATTTACTTACTCGGGTTTAACGATCTTTTCTCCTTCACAGTCATGCTAAAAGTAGAATTATACATAATGCAGATAATATGAAATAATTTATATTCTTACATATATTTCATAACTAATATAAAATCGTTTCACTTTACTTAGAGTTTTTAGAATAAGAAGCTCTAAAAAATATATATACAAACCATTGGCAAGACTGTTCGAATTCCCTAAAAGAGGAAAAAAATATACAAATAAGCATTCTTCTGAAATCCACTAGTATACTAAAAAATTACCTTTAACTTAATAAAACTATAAAAAATATCACACACTGAACTTCATGTATAACAAGTACACGGGAGGTTCTGTGTTCGAACCCAATCGCGTTTGTCAGCCTAACCATTCAGAATTTCCATGGTTTTCTTCAAACTTTGGGAGGACTTCCGAATAGAAAGGTTATTTTCCCTAAGAAAGGCATTCGTGGAAGCCACTCTCCCTTGGGCCTATATCTCTCGTGGAGATAATCGGCCTCATAAATAACAAAAACACATTTATAACAAGATTTGTCTTCCTATTTTTCGTGACAAGACTTCAAGCGTTCAGTGCGAAAGAATTTCCAAATGTAATTTTAGTTTATAATTTTAAATGTACCTCACTTTCAGGCATTAGTTTTCTCAATACAAAAACTACAAACACAAAAAAATTCTTATTTATACTCTTTATTTTTAAGCAGAACGGGATTTATTTTTATTTCACAAAACAACTATTTCGTTAAAAAACTTTACTCCTAGATATTCATCTAATAAAATATACAGTTTTTCTATTTTATCAAAGGCATGCATGATTAGTTCCAATTTAATATAGAGACGCTACTATCCTCAAAGTTCATCATTTAAAGAACAATTAAAAATCACTTTTAAACCAGTTTTTCTCAATTACCACAAAAATAGTTCTTGACAAATATATAATCGATCACAAAAGTTTAAGTTTATTGTTTATCCTGCGCCAATCTCACTGTATAGTTCACAATTGTCAAATTCAAAGAGTTTTCCTTTTTTTTATAAACAAGACATGCACGATTAGTTCCAATTAATATAGAGTCACTACTGTCCTCAAAGTTCAAGATCTATAGATTTTTTAAAAAATTCACTTATAGACCACTTTTTATCAGTTATCACAAAAATAGTTCTAAAATAATACATAAATGATCACAGAGTTCTACTTTATTCTCACACCGTGCCCACTTCATCTTTTAGTTTCTGTACTATCAAAAATCCATAATGTTTTTGCACTCACTTCACGGAGGCACCCTCCTCAGAGAAACTAAGGATGATGATGACAGAATAATGGAAAACTATTGATTTTAATAAATACCATTCTACATTAACTTGTTTTCACTCCGATTAATTCATTGAAGCGGAAATTTAAGACTTAAATATCAAAGTTTACATAGTATTAAATTAATAATAAAGGAATAATGTGTGTAACTAATTTTTAAAATATTATAGTTTACGTAAAAGACAGATGACCACTTCATCTTTTAGTTTCTGTATTGTCAAAAATTCATAATGTTTTCGCATTCCCTTCACGGAGGCACCCTCCTCAGGGAAACTGAGGATGATGATGACAGAATAATGGAAAACTATTGATTTTAATAAATACCATTCTACATTAACTTGTTTTCACTCCGATTAATTCATTGAAGCGGAAATTTAAGACTTAAAAATCAAAGTTTACACAGTATTAAATTAATAATAAAGGAATAATGTGTGTAACTAATTTTTAAAATATTATAATTTATGTAAAAGACAGATGACCACTTCATCTTTTATTTAGTTTCTGTATTGTCAAAAATTCATAATGTTTTCGCACTCCCTTCACGGAGGCACCCTCCTCAGGGAAGCTAAGGATGATGATGACAGAATAGTGGAAAACTATTGATTTTAATAAATACCATTCTACATTAACTTGTTTCCACTCCGATTAATTCATTGAAGCGGAAATTTAAGACTTAAAAATCAAAGTTTACATAGTATTAAATTAATAATAAAGGAATAATGTGTGTAACTAATTTTTAAAATATTATAATTTACGTAAAAGACAAATGACCACTTCATCTTTTAGTTTCTGTATTGTCAAAAATTCATAATGTTTTCGCACTCCCTTCACGGAGGCACCCTCCTAAGGGAAACTGAGGATGATGATGACAGAATAATGGAAAACTATTGATTTTAATAAATACCATTCTACATTAACTTGTTTTCACTCCGATTAATTCATTGAGCGGAAATTTAAGACTTAAAAATCAAAGTTTACACAGTATTAAATTAATAATAAAGGAATAATGTGTGTAACTATTTTTTAAAATATTATAATTTACGTAAAAGACAGATGACCACTTCATCTTTTATTTAGTTTCTGTATTGTCAAAAATTCATAATGTTTTCGCACTCCCTTCACGGAGGCACCCTCCTAAGGGAAACTAAGGATGATGATGACAGAATAATGGAAAACTATTGATTTTAATAAATACCATTCTACATTAACTTGTTTTCACTCCGATTAATTCACTGAAGCGGAAATTTAAGACTTAAAAATCAAAGTTTACATAATATTAAATTAATAATAAAGTAATAACGTGTGTAACTAATTTTTGAAATATTATAATTTACGTATGAGACAGAAGTATGTTTTGGGATTGGCACATTATACTTGTTATAGCTTACGAAGAGCGGTGTTTATCGCATATTTTTAATTTATTGTACGAAAAAAAAAGATGAATTAAGTAGCTACAAAAATATATTCTCTATAGAATGAATTTTATGGTATACGTGTGAAAAGTTTATTCTTATAAAAAATATGTTTTGCTGGTGTTTATTAACCTCCTCAATCCCGATGTCACCTGGAGGAGACACTAAAGAACGTTCTTTAACCCTTTCGGGTCTGGTGTACTATTAACAGTATATGTCTTTAAATGGAGTATTATATTGTTTTAAGAAATATTTTAGCTACTGTTTACACAAGATAGAGCCCTCGAATTTCGATGAAAGAAAATGTATAAAAGACTGCTTCATTGATTTATAATAAACCTACAAAATTAGTTATAGTAAAAGATGCAATTTATATTGATAAGTCTAACTCTTAAACAAAAGACATTTAACGTCAAATTAACAAAATAGTATTTCTATAAAACTCAGTTGTAGAAATTGTTAAAAAATGATTGCAGTAAAAAATAATAAAGATCTGTTATCATGATAAAGTAATCAATTTAGGTTCTTATGCTAGTACTCCAAAGGGAAAAAAAAAAACAAAATTTATTTAACTTTCACTCAATTTTCAATTTTTTCCCCGTGAAATCTAAACCCGGCATCATTTTCATCATAATATCAAAATTTACAAATGCACATTTTGTATTAGTATTCATCTTTTCAGAAAAAATTGGCATTTTAATTTGATCATTTTGAATCAAAACTTGAAGTCTCAAAATGCTATTAGGTGAAACAGATATTAAACTGTTGATATTCTTTTACGTGTAAATCAAATTTTGTAAAAGAAATCAAAATTAACCGGTTTTTATAACAGAAGATATTTAAATTTAATTTTTTTCTCTTTTAATGAGAAAATGGCAACATAAAGATACAGTAATCAATTTCTTCTCTATTTTTCTTTGCTTGTAATAGAAATGGAGTACTCCTGTTGCCACGAATAGAAAACCGGTTTTAAAAACAACAAAAAAATTAATATTTCAAAAACAAATTAATATACAGCTTTCAAACAAATTTCATTTAAAAGTGCATTTTTTTCCCTACACGATGGTGTAAAAATTGACAATGTGCGGTATTTATAACTTTAAAAATTTGTAGTCGCAAAAATTGAAATACCGAAATTTCATTTAAAATTTGAAAGTGTTGCCATACGCAAAATGACGTATGCGTTACGCACAGATACGTTTGGCCTTTATAATTAGATATAGTAATGTTAGTATATGCCTATGCATTTACTATATAACTTCATTTATGTTTAGGAATTTAGTAATAATAATAATTATTATTTTTGATTTATTCTCTTTGCGCCGTTTGCGATTCTTTTATTTTAAACATATATTTCACTCATTAAATTTAAGATAAAGTTTACCTTCCAGAAATATACCTGTGTAATAAAACGAAAAAAGTATTAGAATGTCGCAATATAAGTTAAACCTTGGTGTAATACAATATTTTCTAAAATGTCCAAAAATTCTTCCTTAGCCTATTGTCATATGAACATTAATTGAATAGTAAAAAAAAAAAAAAAAGACAGAAACATTCATTATCTTTAAGACAATGATATATTCGTTAAACACTAATTAATCTGTTTGGGTAAGCTAGTGTTAATGTTATTAACGTAAAAACAAACTTTTCTAAAAATTGAAAAAAAATTCGGACCCGAAAGAGTTATATTAAATTAAATATTTCTAGAGTTGTTAAAGTTACTTCCAAACATTTTAAATGAATGTTTGGATAGCATAAGCATTCATTTATTGACTCATACATGATTTGATACATGAGATGATTTTTTACAAATATTAAACTAGATTTTATAGTTCCACGTGGTATTTGTCTCAGGACTAATGCGGTCAAATATAGGAGTCATTGTTTAATCATCAGCCCTATTTCTGCAATTGAGTCGAGAGTCGATTGAACATGTCGAATTGGATTCGACTCTGGAAAATGAGCCGAATAGCTCATGCCTTTGAAAACATAAATGATGTACACATTCCGAAAACCTCTTGCCGCCATAGCCATCTTTTGGCCAAAATTCGAACTATTTGAATAAAGTGCATTTTTAAAAAAATATATTGATTATCTAATAACAATACAGCAAACCGCGCATTTTTATCTGAACCCTTTTTTTATTTATTTATTTACGTTTAAAATGGGTCAGTCATTTACTGGACACCCTGTATGTGTTGAAAATGTAATTAGTGATAGCTGTATATTTTAAATAAAGTGATGAAGATGGAACCCTAATTGAATATTTAATTATCTGCATCCAGCTACCATAAAATATGGCCATATATACCCATACCTATACACTACTATACCATACTTTTTATGCTTTATTACACAGGTTTCTTTCAGAAAAGTAACTTTTATTTAAAATTTATAGAGTGAAATATAAGATAAAAATAAAAGAATCGCAAACGCGTAAAGAGAATAAAGCAAATAATAATTATTATTGTTATTACTAAATGCCTAATCATAAATGAAGGCATGTAATAAATACATAGACATATACTAACATTACTACATATAAATAGTAGTAAAATTATTTCTTAAAACAAAATAATTCCGCATTAAAAGACATGTACTATTAATATTACACCAGACCCGAAAGGGTTAAAATTATTGATATCAATATGATATATTAATCCCTGTTCTGACATCAGTTATATTTTATGTTGGTTAAAGAAATGATAAATAAAAGGCACAAAAAAAAAAGTTGCAAGCAAACTGAAGTTTTATTTTTTTAAATATCAGTGATGCTTTATAAAACGCAATGGTAATGAAAGAATATAGGGGAAAATAACAATTTTTTGTTAATATAATATCAAATAATTTTAAGAAAGATATACTTACATCAGAAGGGCCAAAAAACATGTGATTCTAAAAAAATAGAAAAAATGACAATGTTATATATTTTCTTAAACATTATTATAGTATTAAAGTTAATGAAATTATATTATATTTTTATGCATGAAAAAATAAGCATAACGTATTAACATTTCAAATATCTAGTATATACAGGGTGATTAAACGTGGACAAAATGATATGACAAATCAAGCATATAACAAGGATAAAGAATCACATAGGAACATAGGGTCGCAAACTACTTATTGAGTCACAGATACAGGGTCTTTCATTCTAGCTACACCCGATTTGAAAGTAATAATTTCAAGGGGAAAAAAAGGAAAATAAAAATATTGTAATGAAAATGCAACGATATGTACTTTATTTTGTGTGAAATGTGATAACATTACGAAAAGATCTGGAAAAACATATCGCTCAAGCAATCAATGATACCGTATAAACTGATTATCGCATCCCAAAATGTGACGTGCCAAGTGTATATTGCTGGTGCGCATAATGCAAACTTCTTCCACTTTTGTTTGGTGTTCAAACATTTAAAACAAAGGTGAGAATGTCTATTAAATATTTTATTATAATATACATCAGTTTTTCGAAATATATTACTGTTAACCCGAATTGAGTTAAGATGAAACACCCTGTATTTGTGACTCAATAAGTGGTTTGCAGTATATGTTCCTATATGATTTTTTATCCTTGTCTTATGCTTGATTTTTCATATCAATTTGTCCACTTTTTTTTTTAATCACTTTGTATAAAAGAACTCTAAGAGAAAATCTGATTTATGCATGATTTTTTAAAATCATTGATTGTTTTGGATCTTTGCTCCAACTCATATAAATTAATTAAAATAACTCAGTAGATACAATAATTAATCAATCAGTACATATGGATTTTAATGCATTTCAATTTAAGTAATAAACATATTCTACTCACAGGTTTTTCAATTACAACAATGGCCTTATTTTCTTTACTAACTGTGTATGTTAGAAAGCTAAAAAAATATATAAATAAAAATAAAAAATATGATTTTTAACAGTCACGGAAATAAAAAAACATGTATAGCTGAAACATACAGTAAAACCTCCATAACGGACACTCCCGAAGAGCGGACACCTCTATTTAACGGACAGTTTTCCAATCCCCACTCCCGAAACTTAAATTTTTGTATGTTTAACCTCTGAATAACGGACATTACGAATAGATTCGGCGATAAAGGATGAAAAAGTATTTTTTAAACAGAAAAAAATGAAAAAAAGTAAAAAGCCTCTGAATTTATCAGGACAACATGTAACAAATTTTGTGATCACAGTTAAATGTAGATAAAGAGCTGGGGAAAATCTCCCCCCCCCCCCCCCCCACCGTTTGTTCAGTGCTAAATTCATGGGGTTGCTCGGGAGAAATAATTACTATTTAATTACTTCCAGACTATTGAAATGTCATCCCAAGAACATTTTGAGATTTTATGCTTTTAAAGATCAAATAGTGCAATCACTCCCTTTTCGCCCGGAACTCTACAATGTCCATTAACATCACACAGAAAAACAAATTACATGTAATCGCAAGCAAAACTAAACTTTTGTGACAGATGTTTTTTTCACAATAATATAATAAAGAGTGGATAAAAGTGTGCACAATTTTATTTCAATTTTATTGCTTAAAAAATAATTTTCATTTCTGATTAATTATATAATAGAGGTTTTAGAACACATAAAAGTAAATTAATTAAACATTAAGCATTTCTTAACGGTTTTGGAATCTCTGAGGTTTTCCAATAGCGGACAATTTCTGCGTTCCCGTGGTGTCCGTTTTTTAGAGGTTTTATTGTACATACTATGGACAGTTTTGAGTTTCAGAATAATTAATAGTAACAGAATATTTAACAACATACTCAAGCAAAACTTCTTTGAAATTTTTGTTTAAAATATAATATATACCATTTAATTTGTATCATAGCATTCAAATCTTAAAAGCAAGAAAATAGATCCCATTTCATTTGCATTTTCTGCAGGGCTTATAAGATCCTCTTTTTACAGATGGAACAATGGAACTCATACACTATATGGGCAAAAGGTGACTGGCGACTTGCGATTTTAACATTTTGTTAAATATCGAGAAAAATAGATGAGGAATTATCGTGAAACTAATTGTGTAAACATAATAGTATATTATGTTGTAATAGGTCATATATTTCCGTGAAGATTTTTTCGCAAAACTCCATAGGGGACCGTCAACAAATTGAAAAAGAACGAATATCTTTTGGAGTACCCTGTCAAAACTCTGTAATGTACCAAAAGCGATCAAACTATAGATTATTATTAAGTGGCTATTTGTAATAAACTTGTGAGGGAGTGACCTTTGCATAAAGGCACTCTAGTATTTCTGAGATCGTGACGTCATTAATTTAACATGTGTAAGCGTAAAAGCGACATCTATCCTCTCTTTTACTTTAACTTTCTAGAGTGTGTGTGCTCTTTCGGATTCTGCAGTTAGCTCGCGGTTATTAGTAATATGTTAATGTGAAGTATCTCAGTTTGCAGCATATAAAATCTTGGGTGTGAGTGAATGGAGAGTGTCTCTGGCATTAGCCAGCGAGTGTCTCTGGCTTTAGCCAGCGAGTGTCTCTGGCATTAGCCAGCGAGAGAGCATCTGTGGCGGTAGCCAGCGAGTGAGGATAACTGGCATTAGATAGCGAAGTGAATTATTGTTCAGCGAAGTGCTAGCGGATTGAAAGTAGCAGCGAAGCCTCCAGTGAAGTGTAAAGGAGTTTCGATATTTGATTTGAGAGTTGGCCGTGGTAAGAAAAGTTATAGTAGTTTCATTTTGATTATTTGTGAATAAAGAATTACACACAGCCACGGGCTGTTTAATTAAGCTTTATCTAGTAGCTCAGCCAAGAGATAGTGAGAAGTATTAGCAGATGCCACGATTGAGCTAGGCCGGAGCCTGTGAGTATGCGTTTAGCTTTTTCATAGTATTCTCAGTTGTGTAAAATTAAGACTTGCTCCACTTCCCTTCAGCCCTCATCATTTTAATAAACTTTGTTGTTTTATCTTAAGTACTGAGTATGTCTACATTTAACCTCCACCACGACCAACCAATCGTTACAAATGACACTCAACGTGTATGTAACGTTACAAACTGTGTTAATTTTTATGCGCATAGCATGTAACTCATAGAGAAAATTAAGGTTTTTATAAAAACAGTCCCAAATTTTTCCAAGATTTTTGCTTATACCCCACTAAAAATAATCTTAAGATTATCTGAAGAAATGGCCGATTTCTTTAGAAATTCTACAGAAATATGAAGAAATTTTGAAGATGTAATTTTACCTCAAAACTATCTGCAGATTTTTTTAAGATATCCTTAGAAATATCTTCAGATATTTTTAAAAACGGGCCAATCCCCTACAGATTTTCTACAGATTTTTTCTAGTGGGGTAGCTCTGAATATAATATAATGTTATTTTCTGAATATATTGGGAAACGGAAATAATTTAGATGAACATAGTTAATATTTTTTATGTAAGATATATATATATATATATATATATATATATATATATATATATATATACATGGTGATTCTAAATTCATGGTACAAACTTTAAAGATATACTATAGCACACTGTAGCAATTATTTATTGCATAGGAATGTATAGGCGCAAGTGGCGTGTAAGGTACCAATACCTGGTGTCCAATTTGGCGATTTGTTTTATTTCAAAATTTCTCATTCTTATCGAAAAATTTACATTCCACCGTTTTCTGTATTTAAGACACGCAACTCATTATGACATAAAGAAAAAATTCTTCTTTCAAAATTTCCAGTTTGAAATTGAAGTTTGGAAGAAAAAGAAATTCCATTTCTATTTGTATTCCTTCTATTTAACAAATTTGCCATTTTTTTGGGGGGGGGGGGAGTATTTAAAAATTTCGATTTCATATTGAAAACTTTCAAATAATTTTTTCTTTACGCAATCATAAAATGTCTGTCTTAAAAAAAAGAAAAAAGCAGTATAACAATTTTCTGGTATGAATGACAAATTTTGAAATAAAATAAATTGCCAAACTGGCCCCCTGGTGTTTATATCATAACTCATCACTTGTGCTCATACATTACTGTGTAACAAATGATTGTTACAGAGTCTTGTACCAACCTTTAAAGTTCGTGCCATGAATTTAGAATCATCCTGTACATATTTGCCTTCGTATAATAGCCAAGTACATCCAACATGTTCAAAGCTGGAATAGCACAAGTGAGATTTGTTCCATCAGAGTAAAAATTGTCCAGTAGGTGACTCGAACGTCGATGCCTTGGCTTGTCTTTCCAAAGCTGTAATTATTAAGCTGTCAGTAGTGATGGGCGATAACGAGAAGTTTTTCTCGATTTTCTCGATTGTATGAACATCTCGATAACTTTCGATTGTGTAAAATTTTTCTCGATGACTCCAGTTTGCAATTGCTTTTATACCATACAGGATTCAATTTTATCAAGAGTCTACTACAGGTAAATGAGTCGGTGTTAATAAAGACACGACAGATTCACTCGCTAGTGAGACCCTCCTTTCATTGGTGTCTCTAATTTATACGCAATCTTGTAATATGAAATCTCGAACTGGGTCCTCGTTGTACACGGCATCATATACCAAACGCGGTGTGCAAGCACAGCAAAATCTTGTAAACAACAACAACAAAAAAAAAAAACGAATTAAACGAACAACCGAACGTAATCTCGAATTGAACATTAAATTCTGAAAACTGCCCCCCCCCCCCAAGGTAACGCAGTGGGGTGAGGGGGAATATATAAAATCGAGGTGCATAAGATCAATAAGTGGTCACATGCTAAACAACAACTTCCTGCTTTTCTAAATTCCATGTATATTATATAAATATTATTTATTGCAAAATCCGTTAAAAGAAAAAAAAATTGGGGATTGCCGACAGAAGTCTAAACTTGAACAATTAATTACGTTTGTATTTTTTTAATCGCCAGGAAATGTTTTATTGTGCAGGGAATACGAGGACCAAGTAACCGCGGTAAATTAACGCCTACACGCAAGAGGAGGCCAGAGTCCCAGAAGTGGTGAACAATATTTATATGATACAGATGTCATACACGCACTACATTGGTACGATGTTTTCCAGATGCCGATTTAGCGAAAACTTCGAAGAAGTTTGAGAAATTTAACTTTCAACCCATTATGGGTCCGTAACGTGACCCAGATTGATGGGAGAAACTTTTTTATGCTAAATTGGTAATGTATGAAGCATAAGCTTTCAATAAACATATTACATCAAAAAATGAAAAATGCCCCCCCCCCCCCTCCAAAAAAAAGGTGCTATGGGGAAAACCGTAAAACTGCAAAAAGAGCGCGACGGAAAGTTAGCTACGCTATAATTTTTCTCGCCACTGTAGCTCCCATACAAGCAAAGTTATAGCCTTTTAAAAATTGAAATGAAGTGAAGAATAATTATGTTGGTGAATAACCAACGGGGGGGGGGGGGGTCAATAGCCCCGCTTGTGCCATGTAGCTTAAACTTTTAAGTTAAAATTGGTAGAGAAAAAATGAGCAATATTTTAAAGTGTATGTTGGGGGGGGGGGGGGTCAAGCCCCTAACCTTTGGAAAAGGTCCTCAAAGAGGGAACTTTAAAACAATGTGCCTAGGTTACAGTAACAATGTGGCTAGTTCAATGGTATTTTTCCATCTCAAAAAAATTTCCAATACGCCTAAGGACGTTTTCAATTAAAAAATTTGATCTAAAATGATAAAAACGCAAAAAGCTTCAAAAACTGCCAACCCCCCCCCCCCCCCCCGCTGTGCGAACCAAATTCGGAAGGGGGGTTTAAGAAAGCATCATAATATGAAAGAGTAATTCGAGATCTTCAAGATGATATATACAATATGACGGTTTTAAAAAGTGAAAATTGTTCCCCTCCCCTGCCCCCCGTCAGTCCACCCTTTCGCCCCCAATTTCCTGCAGCAGACATTTTAATTTTTTTACATTTGATAAATAATATTTACCGAATGATTCGATGAAAAAAAAAACACGCTTAAATTGATAGGTATTGTAGAATCGCTACAGTTTTAAGGGGGGCTTCAAAGAGGGGCTTCTTTTTTTTTTCAAAGAGGGGGCTCTCTCCAGCCCCCTCTTTGAAATTTTTTTAAAATAAATAATATTTATGGGGTACGTGACAGCATGGTAAGACTAAAATACCAGAAACTTTGAAAATTAGGTCTTCATTTCACAAGTTATTGTCATATTCTTATGCTTCTTTCTGTACCTCGTTTTTCGATAAAACTTTTCATTTCACAAAGATTCATCGACAAAACGCTCCTCGATAAAGTTCCTCATCTCTATTCTGAGCGAGAACGAAAATCATCTTTATCGAAAAAGGCATTCATCAGCAAACCACAAGCTTCTCGAAATGCCGCTTTTATCAAGGTTAAATTTCATCTCGAAGTTTCAATCGAGGTTAATTTATATCGCGAAGAAATGATTTTTTCGAAATCATTTTATCGGGATGAGATTTGCTGAAATGAGAGGCATATACGAAAGCGCTTTTAATCATTCTTTCATATTATGAATCTTTCTACTTTTGGAGTTGAATTTTAAGGGGCGGGAGGAGAGGAGGGGGAGAGGGAGGGGAGGGGTGAGCGATGAGGAGGCGAATTTTTTAAATCGTAGCTATTTCGACAATAAATGTTATTTTTGGTGTGGATTTTTTATGGAACTCTCCGGTAAATATTATTTATTAAATATAAAGATTTTAAAGGGAGGGCTGCATCATTTTTAGATGTATTCTAGGAAAAATAAGTGAACCCACGGGAGACATGTAAATTTCAAACCTTTTTTTTTAACCGTCATGTTATCTATACATCATCGGAATGTTTTGGCACCTTCCTTTCATTTTACGAATCTTTCTCCTCCTGGAGTTGAATTTCATGAGGAAGGGAGGGAGAAAAAGCGATAAGAGGGTGAATTTTTTAAATCCTAGCTATTTCGACAATAATGTGGAGGTTTCTTTTATGGAACTCTTCGGTAAATATAACTTATTAAATATAAAGATTTTAAAGTGGGGGGTGCGTCATTTTTATGTGTATCCTTGGAAAAATGAGTGAACCCACAGATGACATGTAAATTTCAACCTCTTTTTTGGACCCGTCATGTTATATATATATCATCGGAATTTTTTCGCACGTTTCTTTCATTTTACGAATATTTCTTCTCCTGGAGTTGAATTTCAGGTGGGGGAGGGGGAGCGATAAGTGGGTGATTTTTTTTTTTTTAATTTTAGCTATTTCAAAAATGAATATCATTTTGGATGTGGTTTTCAGAGTAGCGCTCCGGTAAATATTATTTCATAAATACAAAAGTTTAAAATGGGGACTGCGTGATTTCCTGATGCATTATGGGAAGAAAAAGTAACATTACGGCCACGGGTGAGGAGTAAATTTCAAACTTTTTTTGGATCCGTCATGTGATATGTCATAGGAAAGGTTTCGGAATATTATTTCATATTATGGACCTTTCTCTTCCTGCAGTTTAATTTCAGGATGGAGGAGCGACGGGGAGTGATTTTTTTTAAATCGTAGCTATTTCGAGAATAACTATCATTTTAGAAGTGATTTCTTGATAGAACCTTCTAATAAAAATTGCTAATTATAAACAATTTAAAGTAGGGGATGCGTGATTTCCGGGTGTATTTTGTTAAGAAAAAGTAAACCTGCGGGTGAGGAGTAAATTCCAAACTTTTTTTGGACTCTTCATGTGATTGATTATTGGAATGTTTTTCGAACCACTCTTTCACATTATGAACATTTCTCCTCCTGGGGTTGAATTTCCGCAGGGGGGAGGGGAGCGATGAGGGGTGAATTTTTTAAATCGTAGCTATTTTGAGAATAAATTTCATTTTTAAATATGATTTTTTGATGGAGCCCTTTGGTAAAAATATTTTATTAAATATAAATATTTTAAAGCGAGGCTGCGTGATTTCCGGATGTATTCAGGGAAGAAAAAAAAAGTGCAGTAGTGAGGAGTAAATTTGAAGCTTTTTATGGACCCGTCATATGATATATCAACGGAAAGTTTTCAAACCACTGTTTCATATTATGAATCTTTCTTCGCTTTTCCTCAATTTGGCCTCCTTACAGAAGCGCTTTTCAAACTTTTTTGAAATCATTTCGTTTTTGTGAATTCAGATCTGATTTTTTTTATGGAGACTTCCAATATATAATTTATAATGTATGAAAAATTCACAAACTGTGAGGACAGGCTGTATTCCGCGTGTTGCAATATTTGGAATTCTAAGGGAGTGTTTTTATACCTTTTGTTGACTCCTCTTTCGTGATATAGCATTAGAAAGCTCTGTAATTACCATTTTATTTTATATACCTCCGCGCTCATCCCTCCTCACTTTGCCCCCGCGGGAAACTCTTAAATAAATTTAACCGACATCCATCATGCGATGTATTGTTGGAAAGCCTAATGACCATTTTTTCATATTATGCAGTTTCATTGCTTCTGCACTACTTTGCCCCCCGAATGGTCCGTTTAATGAATTTCAATAGAGAGTCTTCTAATAATGGGAGAATTGTAGATCGTATCTCAATTGATGTACAAAAATCAATAAAAGATTTTGATCACTTTTAATATCCTTTTAGTTCATGTTCTTTCACTAGGAGTGTTTTTGAATATTTTTTCTTGGGCCATTTTGCTACTCGCGACTCTACTCGCTACTTTACAACTTTTTGAAACCAAGGAACGCCGTTACATGACTTTTCTACTATTGCGGCTCCATTATAACATCCTTTTGGTTTGTTGTTGTTCTTTAAATTCATTTATTTTCAGTTACCATGTATTTATTAAATTATGCTTTTTAAACAAGTAATAACAAAGATTTTAATAATCGATTGTAAAAACATCTCGATTGTAGATTCTCGAAATTAATCGATGACTTTATCGAATGTACTTTTTTACGATTACGATTTTTATCGAATAGGAAATTTTCGAGAATCGCCCATCACTAGCTGTCAGCACGATACACAGCTGAAATAATTCAATGGCAACTATAAAGTCAAAGTATCTAGGTGAGACTCCAAGTCTGGTCATGCTTCACACGGTCAGATTAAACGTTAACTGCGCTATTCTACCCTTGAATATGATATATCCAGTTGAAAAAAAATATTCATTATGTATCACAAACATTTTGATAAAAACCAATAAACAATTGTTTTTTTTTTCAATAAGTTAAATTGTATTTATTTGAGAAATATTTTAATTTTAACTGAAAATCTATGTAATGCATCTCATTAATTTTTTTTTTTTTGAAAAAAAAATTATATATATGTAACATTAATTGTAAAGCAATATACAGGGTGTCCCTAAACAAATGGTATATACGCTAGGGGGTGATAGAACACATTAAGACGAGTAATAGTAAATAGGAAACCAAGGGTCCCAAACGTTTTCCGAAGGAGATAGCCGCCATTAAAGTTTGGAATCCAAAATTTCAAATACACATAAAAAACGGAAAAAATGGTCGATTGATTTGTGGTTTTCACTAAAATTATTCTTTATGTTGGTATTTTCTTGAAAATAAATTATAAAGATAAATTTCGAAAAAAGGCCGATAGAGGGCGCTTTAGACTTTGAAATAATGAAAACTATTTTTTGCCGTGATTTTTTGCATCTCATTAAATGGTTTCATAAGCTTAGACTTAAACTTAAATTTTGAGCTCAAAATCTGAATAGTTGGAAGCGGTTAAGTAGCACAAACTTAACTGTGTTCAGAGGGTTTAAATTTCAAATGATTATAAAAAACGGAAAAATTGGTTGATTGATTTGCGGTTTTCACTAAAACTGTTCTTTATGTCGGTATTTTATTGAAAATGAATTATAAAGATAATTTTCAAAAAATGCCGATAGAGGGCGCTTTAAACTTTGGAGTAATGAACAACTACTTTTTACATTATTTTTTGCATCTGATTAAATATTTTCGTAAACTTAGACTTAAACTTAAATTTTGAGCTCAAAATCTGAATAGTTGGGAGAGATTAAGTAGCACAAACTGAACTGTGTACAGACGGTTCACATTTCAAATGATAATAAAAAACGGAAAAATTGGTCGATTCGTTTGCGGTTTAAAGTAAAACTATTCTTTAAGTCAGTATCTTCTTGAAAATGAATTGTAAAGATAAATTTCAAAAAATTCCGTTAGAGGGCGCCTTGAACTTCAGAGTAACCAACAAAAAATTTTAACCGTTATTTTTTGTATCTAATTAAATGCTTTCCAAAACTTGTTAAATGTTTTCGAAATCTTAGATTTAAACTTAAATTTTGAACTCAAATTCTGAATTGTTGGGAGGGGTTAAGAAGTGCAAACTGAAATGTGTTCAGGAGTTGAAATTTACCCCCTCCCCCCTCTGGAACACAGTTCACTTTTGCGCTACTTAAACACTCGCAACGACTCAGAATTTCATCTCAAAATTTAAATCTAAGCATTTGAAAGAATTTAATGAGATTAAAAAAATAACAGATAAAAATAGTTGTACGCTACTTCAATGTCTAAGGCGCCCTCTATCGACATTTTGTGAAATTTATCTTTAAAATTTATTTTCAATAAAATATTGATTTAAAGAGTAGTTTTAGCAAAAACCGCAAACGAATCGACTAATTTTTCCGTTTTTTTTTATAGTTTTCCGTTTCGTTTGAAATTTAAACCCTCTGAACACAGTTCAGTTTGTGCTACTTAACCACTTCCAACTATTCAGATTTTGAGCTCAAAATTTAAGTTTAAGTCTAAGCTTACGAAACCATTTAACGAGATGCAAAAAAATCACGGCAAAAAATAGTTTTTCATTACTTCAAAGTCTAAAGCGCTCTCTATCGGCATTTTTCGAAACTTATCTTTATAATTTATTTTCAAGTAAATACCAACATAAAGAATAAGTGTATTTTAGTGAAAACCGCAAATCAATCGACCAATTTTTCCGTTTTTTATGTGTATTTGAAATTTTGGACCCCAAACTTTAATGGCGGCTATCTCCTTGGGAAAACGTTTGGGACCCTTGGTTTCCCATTTACTATTACTCGTCTTGATGGGTTCTATCACCCCCTAGCGTATATACCATTTGTTTAGGGACATCCTGTATATCAACAAAAGATGAAAAGATGAATTAGAAGGAATATTTGGAATTTGCTGAACTATTGTAGACTCATCGGACCCCAAATACTATAGAACTAGAAAAAGTGTGTAGTTTCATCTTTGCATCAGCCTTGAAAAGCAAAATAATACGAATTTGGAGTTACCAACTTACATAAAACCAAAATAAAGTGGTGAAAAAAAAATAAAAATGAAACTTAATAACATTATTAAAATGGATAGATAGGGAAAAAACGTACCAGACACTAATGTTTAGGTATGTTAAAAGAGGATAAAAATGAAAACAGAACGGGAAAAATAAAATAAAAATAAGAATTGAAGATAATTTCATTTAATTTGACAATATTATCAAAAACTCCTCAATATCTTAATGTAAGACAAAAGAAGGACTAAAATAGATTAATGATGTATTCATTTTATTCTCTTAGAAATAAAGTATTGTCCAAGCTGTTTAAAGTTAGATTCAAGTTAATCTTTAACATTATGTATTAAATTATATCGTATATATATTTTACTTACTCGCATGCTTGATTAAAGCTATCCCCAAGTTGCGAACAATCATTAGGAGGCTCAACATCTGAAATTGTACACAATGCTTTTAAAATAACACATAAACTTATCTATTTTATTGTAAAAATTTATACACAATATTATTTAAACTTTTTGCCAGTACAAATCGCATAAGTAACGAAATGTATTATTAGGGGAAAATATGAGTGATTAAAAAATTATTATCCTTTTATTGGCTTAAAAAGTTCTTTGAACCTTCTTGAATCCATTGTTAAGCCCGTGTTTTCTGAGTATTAGAAAAAATCCTAAAATTTTAAGAGAATGCAGCGATTTGGGCGCCACGCCCATTTGCTTTAATTTTACTCTATTATTTTAAGCTTATCTCTATTTTTAATTGCGTTCTTAATTATAAAAATACGTAGCACCTACTGAGGTCGTTCTGCCTGTCTGTTCCAAGAAAAAATTTCTACTTAAATTTATTGGTGAAGTATTCCTCGGTAATACTGATCTCCTACGAAACCATTTACAATTGATGCATCACTATTTTAAGATTATATGTCTGTTGCTCTTTCTTAATAGTTCCATGCGTTTACTACTTGATTAACGCATGCAGCGTTTACTGCAGTGCTTAAATAAACTTATGATATATTCTGTTGAGTTGATTAAGATATCAGAGCAGATAACTGTGACCGTTAAAGGTTAGTTAGGTAAATTAGTCTTGTAGATTCGTCCGAGATGATTCAGTTGGTAGATCATGGCCGGTTTCAGCTAAAACACACCCCTTAGACACAGATCATGGCCTGGACATTTTTTCACCTATTTAAAAATCAACAAGTGTAACTGAATTACTCAATTTCTCACAATGCTCACCAATACATATGCAATAAAAAGTATTAGATCGTTTTTGAAAACATACTCTCACTTTCCAGATAAGCCTACTATAATTGAATAGTGAAAAAACTGCTCTCGAAAACGAAAAGAAATGCAGTATATATTGAAAGTTTTATATAGGGGTAAATTTTCTAATTGGAAAAAAATATAAATTAATAAATATAGAGGACAGTGAAACCTCCAAATAAGGGACACCTCTATTTAAGGGACAAAAGTTCTGGTCCCAGTCCCTTAATATAGGACTTGTAATGTGTTTACCTCTGAATAAGGGACACTCGATTTAAAGGACACATGCAAATGAAGTTAAAGAAGCTGATTTTTGCATTTCAGATAATGAAGTAGTCTATGGTGAAAATTAAAATGCAGATTTTTGTGAAATTATCGTTGAGACCGGCAGTCATGTTGATACAGAGGCATACAGCACAATTGAGGAGAATTTATTCACAAATGATTCAAACAAAGATATCAGTACATTTATCCCTATTGCTGAAAATCGTGAGAATGGCTCTAAAAGCGAAGTTTAAATCTGAAAAACAATCACTTTTGTTCGATCAGTACTTTAAGCAAGACTCTTTCAAATGTTATTTGTAATTTATATACAAATAACATAATAATAATACACAAATACTTATGTAAAAAATATAAATCAATAACTCTACAAATTATTTAATGAAGTAATTGATTGAAAATTTAATTAATTCTCTTTTTCTTTTGTGTCTGATTAACGTAATTAATAACATTTGGGTACATTTAAACTTCACCTTTAATGTTTGGCTATTTTTTACGTCTTTTCTAAATGCTTAATTAAAAAAAAAAGTAAAAACTCCAAATAAGGGATAACTCGATTTAAGGGACAAAAATTCCGGTCCCATGGGTTCCCTTATTCGGAGGTTTCACTGTATTATACTTTAATGAATTTCAAGTCGATTGTTTACATTTAAAATAAATCAACAAGTGACTTACAAGGACATTTTCTTTTATTTGGCGAGCAAGACTTACAAATGTTGTAAGGATGGGGGTAGTCCATCAAAACAGGTATACATCCAAGTTTTTCAAACGTCACATTAATGCGGCATTCTTGAATAGTACTCTGAAATCAATGAAGTTCATGTAAAAATAAAATTTTAAAAGTTTATGTTATTAGTTTATAACAAATACTATCTATACAATTTATACATAGTTATTAGTTTTTAACTAATAATAAAAGTATTTTTTAGTTTAAATATTAAAATATTAATCAGAAAAGTTAAAAATAAAATAGTTATTTTAAACATAATATATCGATATACATATTGATTCATCGAAATGTGACCAACATTTTATTCTAAGTACGAAACTCATTCTATCATAAGACCTAAAAATTATAACAGACCTGCCAACATCTTTTTTTTTCTTTGCCTCGGAAAAATTTAATAGAAATTTTTGCATTATTTAATTAGCAGAATACGGCATTTTGCGATGGTAACATTCACTAAATAACATTTTTTCGGATAAAAAAAACAGAAGATGTTGGCTGCTATGAATATAGATAAATCACGATGACAGTATATTCTATTACACATGGCAAATGATTCGAAGATTTGGTATTTCTATTTCAATAATATTTCAATATATAATTAGAAATTTTAACTACCGTAAAATGGGGTGAATCGGAACACTTTTCAACTCCAACGTTACAAAAAAGCAACAACTGAATCTTTATTTTTTTTATTTTTCTACTAGAAACTTTTGTCTTGTTTTGTTCTTTACTTTTTAAGCAAAAACGAAACATTTTTACTGTTTATATAGTTATTATTTATTTTTTTAATGGTGTTCCGATTCACCCCGCAGATAGGGGTGAATCGGAACAAATGTTATAATCTCTATTTATTAAGATTCAAACTTTAATAGAGTTAATAAAAATAGGTAATGATGATAACAGAGGAATAGGAACACGTAGTTACTGTAAAATCAAGCACCTTTTTCTTATATACAAGTAAAGATATGCCTTTTTAAAAATTAGAGAACAACTTTGAAATTAAGAAAAATTAAAATTTATTTTAAGAAATTATATTCGAATTGCAGAAGTAGAATTTAATACAAATTCAGTTCTGTTCTCTGTTATCCTTTACTAGAAGTCATTGGGTAAGTGAATCTATTGAATAGCTCCAATCGCTGCATGTATTAATATGATCTAATAATACGCCCTCATCCCCAACCATTAGCACTGTTTTCATCCCTCTCTTTTTTTAATTGGTTTTCATTTTGAGATGTTCGTGCAATGTTGTGGAAGTCAGAGAATATTTCTGTGCAGTTTCCTAACTAATTTGCTATTTTTTAATTCTTTTATTTGTGTGTTCCATGTCTGTTGGATTAGGCTTTGACGTTTTTGTTTAACCTAGTAATTTCTTGGCACCTTTAAACTCTTCAAGTAATTAGAATATACAAAATATTGTTACAATACATATTCATACATATGTTTTCATATATTACATGAAACTATAACTGTATAGAAAAATAAACCATGAGAGAAAACGTGTTCCGATTCACCCCGTAAATCTTAAACCTCTGATGTTACAAGCCATTTTTTATTTTTTCATTATGTAGTTTAGAAATAAGTAGAATTTAATACAGCATATCGTTTACAGGTCTATCATTAATTAAAAATCTCCTCTCTTAGGTTTAGAATACAAAAAATATTGTAGTTACACTCAGTAAAAAATAACGGCGAATATAACAGTGGAAAAGACTGTTTCTCTTTCTAGAAATGGAAAAAAATACAATTCACAGTCCTTTTTGCTGTTTTTTTTTTTTTTTTTTTTTTTTTTTTTTTTTTTTTTTTTTGTAAGCGCCATCTACGAAAGGAGTCGTGAAATACACCCATGATTTTAGCAAAAGATACGAGAATATGTCTTAAAAATTTCATTAAATCTAATCATTAATCTACCCCCCCCCCTCTTCTGCTTTCTACGGAGTCTGGAACAAGTTTCAACTCTGTCTATATAATAAAGGTAAGTGTTAGTTTTAATTTGTTTATTCATACGCATTTCTTTATTTGTTTATTAATTGTAATTTAAAAATCTTCTATATTTAAAATTTAAAGAGTTACAATTTTTGTCCAGCTTTTTACTGCTTAGCGTAAAAGTTTTATTTATTTATTTTAGTTTAAAATTTTTAATTTAGCTCTTCTGCTGACAAATCGAAAATCTTACCCGAAGTTTGCTTTTAAAATGGACATAATACATATTTTCTATTTTATTAAAATAAAATCTGAACTAAGTAATTTTAGCATAAACTATACCGACTAGAAATACTTATATATTTTTTCCGTCAAACATTCAAGTTCACGAATCTTTCTTTCCTTTAAATTATTGTATTAACCCTTTAAACTATCGTATTTTCCTTTAAATGTCAATTTTTATTCAAAATTTAAAAAGCAAAATAAAAAACCAACCACTTTCTGTTTTTACATTTTTTTCCCTTGGCAAACAAAAATATTAATAAAACTCGTATAAAAAGATGCAAGTGCCAACAATTCTTGTTATTTCCCCAAACGATCTCAGATTTTCATCCCATCAGCTTCCTCCATTTTCTGAATCATGCTTTTCTAGCATTTTTTCATGTTAACATGAGAACTGAAACACATGAGAAACACATGGTAACATTTTTTTTTCAAATCAAAAGCAGTCAGTATCAGCATGAATATCTATCTGTAGGAAGATCTGAGAAATTAAACTAGTTGAAAATTTTTAATTTCATCAAAAGAAATTTATAAAGTTAACCAGCTGTAACTGAATGAAAATTTATATTCAAATATGTATATAGGAAACAACTGTTGCAGCTTGGTTGAGAAAGACTTCCTAACAATTTGGGATGTCTAGACATCAGCATTATCATTTTTCTCAAGGAAGATACAAAATATCGAACAGTCAGTCACTAATCATTTGGATTTACTGTGTGAGAACTTAACTTCCATTTCATTTATTTTGATTCTTTTTACCGTTTGTCTTTTTTTATTCATCCAATTATATAATTTGGTTTTGTTATCATACATGTTTTAATTTATATCTGAAAATGTTATACTTTGATTTAACATGATTTTTTGGGAAGTAATGCGTTAATCGCAAATTTCAATGTTTACATTCCAATGTATAGCACATATAACAGATGTTCATGACTAAATTATAGCATAATTTCATATAAATAAGCATAATTTCAGTTTAAAACGTAGAATAAATAACAATTTGCTCTCAAAGCTCTTTCAATCAGTAGCGTAGCTATGTTTTTTGGCGCCCGGGGCCAGGAAGAAATTTTGCGCCCCCCCCCAATATAGATTTATAACAATTTCTCTCAATTTGGCGCCCCTAGGCCTCGGCGCCCGGGGCGGACGCCCCCCCCCCCCTTCTTAGCTACGCCACTGCTTTCAATTTTGATCAATCTTTATACATTCATTTCTTAACCTCAACTTTCATAAAAAATGGCCTATACCCATTTTACCCCATATGACAAGAAATGCAATAAAAAATTTTTGAGTAAATATATTTACTCATTTTTTGAGGATTCTGTTAGATGGATTCTTCTTTAAAATTTAAACAGTTTATTCTTAATGTTTTTTCTGTATTTTTTTTCTGGAGAGAAGTTTTGCAATCACTAAAAACATGTTGTTCTGTCTTCTCAAAAACAAAATGATTGCTAGGCCCAGAATATATGTTGTCAGTTTGTTTTAACCAAGTTCAAATAAAGTCAGGTAGGTGAACATTTTATTCATAGCATTATTTTTTCAAAAAGTATTGTCTAGTAAAATAATAAAATAAATAACTAAAATATACCCATTTTACCCCGGCTAGCGGCTACCCATTTTACCCCGGGTGACCCTAAGCACTGATCAGATTACCTTTCATGATGCTTAGATTGATTTGCTCGTATAAAAATATTTAATATGGTAAAGAAAAAAATTTATCTCTTTAAAGACTGCTTTATGTCATTGTTGAATTGAAGCAAAAATAAAATAATTAAAATTTTAAGAATGACACAAATCTTTGTAAAATATGTAATAATCTAAGTAAATGTTAGTTTGCAAAAATTGGAGTAGCAGTTTTGAAGATAAATAATTAAATTAATATTAAATTTCAACTAAATGAATAAGACATGCATTTCAAAGCAAAAAATTCAAAATATCTACTAGATTATTTACAGTTTTATAAATTGTTATTTTTAAGCATGCAAAAATGTCCAAGAATTATCTCTGAAAGATGTCTGTCTCATTGAGCTTAATTCCTTCCCATTCAAAAAGATACAATTTAGTTGGAGGTTGTTAATAAATGCATTACTTTCTGTCTTAAAAAATTTTGCCTACTTATCTGACCCCCCCCCCCCAAAAAAAGGGGGGGGATTAGAAAGGAAAAATCTACAAAATGATATGTTTCAAAATAATTATTTACTATTTTTTTTTCTGAAACTGTACACAAATTTATCTTACTGCACAAAAATTTAAAATGCATTCAAGATTCTAATTAAAAAGTTTGAGATTATAAGTTGCAGGTATAAAACTAATAATTATAATAACCGCACATACAAGACCAACATTTAGTTTAACTTCATGAAACAGAACAATTTTTGTCATCATTTCACAAGCCATAATATTGTTTTGGTTTGTTCTAGTACATTTTGGCTTATGGAATTTATTATAATAAAGTAGACTCCTCCAGATTCGCACATCTTGGGACCAGAGGTTATATGGAGTTTAGAATTTTGTTGATTTCTGGTAATTTTTTTGTAAATTCATTATAAGAAATGCTTTCAATATAGTAAAATAATAAACTAAAATGATAAAAACTGAGATAATTTTAAAACTGATTAAATTATTTATAATATAAAGGTCAAATAAATAATTATGTAAAATAAAATAAGCATAATAAAAAATATACACATTCCTTGAATTATTTAATGAAATACATGTAGAACGATATAAAGCAAAAAAAAAAAAAAAAAAAAAAAAAAAAAAAAAAAGAAATCTGATTTTGGCCTTACATATGAACTGAAAGTTTCATTGTTTACATCTGCAAAGATATGCGGATTTTTTTTAAAGATCGCGAAAAAATGCAAATTTTATCAATAAGACGCAAAAAAAAAAAAAAAAAAAAAAAAAAAGAGCTTTTTGGATTTTTCCCCCTTTTTGGACAATGTATGATTGTGTAGCGACGTTTATTTTCCTGATCTGAAAAATGGAAACTGATTCATAATTCAGTTCATGGTTGTAGCGGAGAGTGAATGGAACGGGACAAAAACATTTCAAAGTTTTAGCGGATAGTGAGTGGAATGGGACATTGGCGTCCTCCAGTTTGGCGTCCTCCGGTCCTGTGTGGCATGTTTTCCGAGAATGCAGATTGGCTGGAGAACTCAGTGGAGCTTTTCAAACACTTGCTGTAAGACTTCGTCAATGAAGCGTCGCGTTGTTAAAGGCCGTGGATCGGTCATCTAATACAATATTTAATATGTTTTATTTACAATATGTTCTGTTATTTATACAATTGAGTTTTTTATATGTTTAATAAAGAGTTATTTTGTTAAAAAGGAAAGGTGTAATCACAGCTCACCTACAATTCACAATTGTGTTAAAAATTCTTAGTATGAAAGTGACTTATTTTAAGGGTTGTAAAAAAGCTTGGTAAAATTTTAAAAAGCAATGCTATGCTGGTGGCTTTTGTTAGTCTTAATCGGCTTTTTTTTTTCTTTAATCAAAATTAACCTTTATTGGCCGAAGTTGATTTTCTACAAAGAATTTAAATTGTTACACTGCACCTTTTCATGTGTTTTTTTTTTTAATTAATTTTAAAGATATTTAGTTGAGATAGACTTCAATATGACCTGGTTTCTTAATAATGAAGACATTAATATTGAAATAATTATGGATTGCAATTTTTTTAGCTAAACTTAACAAATCCATACAAATATATTTCTCTGGTTTGTACTGATCTTAAGCCCCTCCTTTTTTTTTTTTTGTCTTTTACTGTTTCATGTAATTAAAAAAAAAAAAAAAAAAAACAATAGTTGAAATCCAAAGTTTTATATTACTATTCAATCAAAAACGTTACATTTTTACAGGAAAACAATATTAAATAAGTAAAGTCAGCTCTTAGCTTTTTCATATAGGTTTTCAATGAAAAACAGTGAAACTTTACAGTGGCTTGCGAATGGGGGGAGGAAGGGGACGTTTGCTCTGTGCATGAAAATTTAGGGGATACCAAATTTATACTACCATCATAACTTTTGGCCTGTCATAAGAAAAAGTTGGGAGAGGGGGGCACGAAATTCGGTCTTTGACCCGGGTGCAATTTTCTCTTCGCATGTCCCTGAAATTTTATTCTGCTTCCTAATTTCTTTGACGAAAAATGTAAAAAAAATAATCCAGATTATAAAGCATGCAAGGGGAGGTTAAGAAAAAAAATAATAAAAGTTTAACTATTATTATTTTTAAACACCAACCAAACATTGTGAAGCAGTTAATTACTGGAAGGCAGTCCATTACTGGCACATCTACCCTATATAATTATACTACCCCTTCTGAATGCAATTCACCAAAATGGTATACTGTTGGGAATATGTATATGCAATATGTGTTTTTAAAAGTCTTACCTTTTTTATTTTTTTTATTTCCAGGTGCTTGTTCAACATAAATTCAAACAGGGGAAATAAACAGCGAAAGAACAGTCTAAAAGATGGCATAATGCCACGAGTATCATCATTGTTAAATAAATTATCGGATTACGAATGGTTGTAGATCATAACTTGTGGCTTGTATTTGTTGTTAAAATTAAACTTTTTTTAATTGCAATTTTCATGTTTTGCTTTTTCCTCTTTTAAATCTAAATTATCTTTCAGACTTACTTCTAATGAAACTTGTTCAATTGCAAGAAAAGAATTTTATATATAATTGTGTGCTTCCATGATCCCTGTTTAGGTACAATTACACTTTAATGTAGATATGGTAAATTTGCCTAAAATAGAAACAGAAATTTCTGACGTTTTCCAATCAGCAAACAAATGCTGATGGTCAAGGTAGAATTCAGTATCAATGCTTCGAATTTTTTTTAGATTACTTGAAAGTTCATTTATCATAATTTATATTTCTGGTTTGAATTAACAATTAGTATATGTATGGGGAAACTTATATCTAACCATACAAAAGCAATTTTAAAAATGCATTCCTTATTGTAAATAATGCTAAATTGAAACCACAATAAAATTTCATGATTTCATGAACTGGAATATTGTTCTGTTATCCTCCATTACATTTTGAGTCCTGTAAACAACCAATATTACATATCTTGAAGTACTAATGGAACTCAAATAGGAAGTGCTTTGGAAAGAATTAATAAATTTTCATTTTTTATCGGCAAAGACAATTTAAAAATGCGTTAAGAAAGGAAAAATGCTACTTTTCTTAAAATTTGATCAAGAAAATCAAGCTTTTCTAGAAAAAAATATTCAATGATGGAGCTTTAATGAAAACAGAGCTTATAATTAAATCCATAACTGTTTTACTATCAAGGTCTCACATTGTATAAAGGTATGTTTGTAGAAACAGACTTACAATTTCTTTATCTTCCCTCCATCACACACATACACTGCTTAAAATTTCAGATTAGGTGGAGTTTAATTTTAAATATTTTGATCTATCCATAAAAGATGCCACACATTTCTTCAATATTTTTTATCCCCCCTCCTCTTTTGCCACAAAATGTCAAACTTCACCTTACTCTCCCTCCTCCTCCCTCTTGTTATATGTCATGCTATGCTACATAAACATACACTTGCCGTTCAGAATCAAAGCACTATCTTATATAATGTGTTTCATACTATATTTTTAATCTTTAATTATCTATTTTAATGACATTTGTGAGCATAACAGTAAAAATTTGTATACTTATTTTATATGCAATAAGGTTAAAGTTTTTAACCAAAAACAGCAATGCAATATTAATATGAAAGAGCAATAGGAAAGATTAGTAATTTGCAGTTCAAAGTATAATTTAATATATTTGGCATTAAATCTTATCTTTACTTTATAAACACAAAATACTTTTAAAATAACTTGAAAATTTAATCTATTGGTCTTACATGCTTTTGTTTTAACCAAAATGTGTGATGTTACATTTCTTTTTACCCCCCTTACCACCCCTTTGTCACAGTTTCTCAAACCCTCTTCCATGCATGACATAATTTATTGACAGCCTCTGATACAATTTCGTTATTAAAACTAACAGGCAAAAGCTTCATAAATCCCTGGATTACTTGTATCTTTTGGATAAATTATGAATAATGGAATATATTTCCTCGATTTCGATGTGACATATATATTTTTTAATTTAACACTCTATTTTGTAAAAGATCTTTGTTATTCTTTCAAATTAATTTTATTTACATAAGACCAAAAATTATGTAACTATTTAATTTCAAAACTTGCATATGGAAAATGATCTACTTTACACTTTTGCATTTCAGAAATTTATTAATCTTCATATAAAAACATAACAATGAACTTAAGTCTACATTTAAGTATTGCAGTTAAAGAAAAAAATGTACATGTTAGCAAAACTTGTAAAAATGTAATGTTGATGTACTTGACAAAAATACTGCTTCAGAGAAAGGTGTATTTGTACTACTTTTGTAGTAAACTATTTTTATCATTATCAAAATGTTCTATTTTTGAGTGTTTTACTCTATTGGTAAACTTGATATAAAAAGCTTGAAAAGAATTCACCAGTTTTTTAGAAGATACACCTGGTTTAAAGATTTTTTTTTTTTAATCTGAAAATAAATTTTAATAAGTATAATGGCCCATCAGTCCAAAAAGACACAAGGCAATGTATAGTATTTCTGACAACTTCCTTTTACTTAGTGTTGTGAAAATGATTGTAGTGAAAAAAATAAAAACCTGAGAGCACTTTAAAGTGTGTCTACTATTTTTAAAAAAAGATTTTGTTAAAATAACCTAATGTCACATCCCAGTTAATTCATGCTTTAATAGGGCTATAATCATAAGTAATTAAAATTTTGTATAGCATACTATTGTCACATGTTTGATATCACTATTGTATGGAGGTATTTTTCTTTATTTCTGAAATTCTGATGTCAAATAATACAAAATTATAATTAAAAGTAATTACGTTTAAATATTTCATACACTTTTCAACCTATGTCAATAATTTACTAGATGGAAATTAAGGTATAATTTACAGTTACTGAAAAAATTACAAATGATCTATTTAAAAGCATGTACATTATGATGGAATTAAATTAATCAAAAAAAAAAAAAAAAGAGTCTACAAAAGTTCTCAACTGATTATAAATTTAAAAAGCAAAAAATACTGAGAAAAATGCAAAATTGTGTAACTAAAAAAACTAATTTTATGTTGAATAAGCTGCAAAAAGTTCCAAAGATAGGTGAGTAAAATTTAAAAAACAAAATTTCTTAAATAAACAGCAAAAAGTACTGAAAAAAAGGTGCCATAAAGTCAAAACAAAATTTGTTTAATTGACCTCGAAAATTGCTGAAAATCAACGAAAAAGCAGTAAAAACAAATTTTAGTACATTAACTGCAAAAAAATACTGAATAACTACAAACGAGCAGTTAAATCTGAAAAACAAATTTCAGTAAAATAATAACAAAAAATGCTGAAAATCTACAAAAGTACAGTAAAATCTGAAAAACAAATTTTACTAAATTAACAAAAAAAATGCTGAAAATCTATAAAAGTACAGTAAAATCTGAAAAACAAATTTTAGTAAATTAACAGCAAAAAATGCTGAAAATCTACAAGAGTGCTGTAAAATCTGAAAAACAAATTTTAGTAAAAAAACAGCAAAAAATGCTGAAAATCTACAAGAGTGTTGTAAAATCTGGAAAACGAGTTTTAGTAAATTAACAGCAAAAAATGCTGAAATTATACAAAACTGCTGTAAAATCTAAAAAAACGCAATTGCTGTAATTATACTGCAAAATTTACTGGCACCCATATTGCCAGCATTTTTTGCTGTTTAATTACTGTGATTTTTTTTACAGTGCATACAAAGTTTTGAAGGCGTTGAAAAAAATGAGGTTTTTGAGGATCCTCTTGAAGTTTTTTTATATACCTCAGTAGTAGTGCAAACATGTCAAAACTAAATTTCCCAACTCTTAATGTTATTACCTTCTTATAGAAAAATTGGCAACTAAAAATATCAACACATATAGTTCTAATGAATTTTTTTGTCTGACCGGGAAGTTTCGTTCCTATTCACCCCATTTTACGGTATCTCTCTAACATAAAATTTCGTTTTGTAAAGTTACAAAATAATAAACCAATTTTTTTTTTCCATTAAGGAAATTTTGAGATAGTCACTTTTTACTCACATTTGTGGGTTTTGTGAAGACTTTCTGATTTGACGCGACAGGTTATTTCCTGACATTTAAAAAACATAATTTTAATCAATCATTTACTGTGAACTTTGTTTTGTTTATGTTACTTTAACAATTTAACACATAATATACGATTACATACAGATCAGGGCATTGACCTGTGAAATCCAATTTCAACTTTTCAATTGTTCTTCCATATCAAAATCAGAGCTGCCACAGGCGACAATTTTTTTAAATTCTGTTCGCACCATTATTTTTTAAAAACACTTTTTTTAGTATATTTCTCTTGGAAATTTTGCCGAAGCATATATAAATTACATTTATTTCTAAAATGTGATACAAAGTAGAGTTAAGCGTTTAAACGCCAATTTTCCCAAATAGGAACATTGCATTATTTATATTACAATACTTATATTTCCTAACATAATAACGATGTCCTTATTTTCCCTATAAAATATAAGGTTGATTTCAACTTTTGAAAAAAATATATATATTTATGTTTAAGCATTTATCACAGGTATAAGAAAAATGTAAATTCATATATTTGCATAAAAAGTATATTATTTGCTTTTACCATTTTCTCTATATTAGTTACATTTGACCACTAGGAATCTAAATATTTTTCTAATTCGAGAACAATATTCAAGAACAATATGCAATAGCATATAGCGGAAAATAATTTGTTGTATTTCCATAGGTTGCCAATCAATAATCATGTTCCAAAATGCTAACACTGAAATGAAAACAGCCAAAAAAAAAAAAAAAAAAAAAAAAAAAAAAAAAAAAAAAAAAAAAAAAAACTGCAGAAATATTTGCCAATAGTATGCCCACCCGTTTGGGTCATTCAAATTCAACTTTTTTTTTCATTACTGAATATCATAGTGTACCATTTGGGTCCATATGACGCATGTTTGCAAGTTCATTGCATTCTCACCAATTTGTAGCGATATTTTAAAGCTGATTGTTTTATCATTTTCATGTAAATTGATTTACCTGTTTCTTTAATTCATCTACGAATCATGTCCGTCGACACAGAAAGTCCTGACTTACTTTTAATGTGATTAGCAATCATTATTTGTGTAAATGTCAGTTTCTGGATCCTTTTGTCATCTCATTTTTTCGTCACACAAGATCTTTCAGATTACGTTTTGTTTTGAAGGAGTCATCCTTAGACTACACTTCATAAACAGACCACTTTGGACGATTCAATGCTGCTGAAATTTCTGCAACAGTCTTCCCTTTCCATTTCAGCTTTCCTACTTCAATTACCTCATCTAAGTGAACATTTTTATCTCGCGGCATCTTCACTAAATGATGCTATACTGAGGTATAATTAAATACTTCAGACATGCGACATCATAACTTGCAATTTGCATTTTTCCATGAACAGTTGGCTAAAAATCAAAAAATGTCTAAACTTTTGCAATATGCAAATTTTACTTTTTTCAGTTAAATTAAATATTATCTTATATTATTACCATTATTTTTATTCTACATTGTTTAAAATATATTTGAAAATATGTATAGCCATTTGTAAAACTCACGCGTTAGTATTTTTTATTTAAAGGTTTAAAAACATCAGTGTCTAAAATTTTGCTAAGCACTGTAACCAGTTGAAACAGGTTCTGGAAGTAACTTTTTTCATCCAAAACTGAAATCGAAAATGCAAAACTAGCCCAGTTGCAGATCGTCCTAAACTATCCTATAAAAAAAAGTGAAAATATTAAGATTTGAACATGATATTTGAAACTAACATCCCCCATAGACTTAGCATTATCATCCAGGTCTTTTTCAGCGAGTCGAGTGGCCTCTTAAGCTTAAAATAAATCTCTTCGTTTGTTTCACAGTGCATTTTTTGCTCAAAATCTGTCATGTGTTAGTTCTTGTTAGTTTGGATTTGATCATTTCATGTATTATTTTTGGTAGATCCGCAAACATTCAGTTTATACAATATATCGCCAAAGGTGGCCCACTACTTGCGATTTTAGGCATTTTGTTAAATATCTAGAAAAATACTCGAGGAATTATTAAAACTCTAAGTGTGTAAACATTATAGTACACGCCATGCAGATTTTTTATCGAAACTCCAAAGTCGACCGTCAACAAATTGAAAAAGAACTATTATATTTTGGATAACCCTGCAAAACATAATCAGGCAAAAGCGGTTAAACTGTAGATTATGATTAAGTGGCTAATTGCAATAAACTGTGTTCATTTTTATGCGCTTAGCATGTATACTCGTAGAAAAATTAAGGTTTTTATAAAAACAGTCTGAAAAATTTCCCAGTTTTTTGCTTAAAATTTGCAGAGTTCTTAATATAAAGTGAAGTTATTTTCCGAAAATATGACAAACAAGATTGCACACAATACCGTTTAACCAGAATTAAAAAATAATAAAACTTGTAGGAAAAATAAGCAGGTACCTTTTCACTGCGCATGCTTAAAAGCTATCTAAATTTCATTTGCACATTGTGTCATATGGGTGATTCTACGATAATAGGTAATTTGCACGGCAATCCGTTTAAAACAGATTTTTTATTCTATATGTTGCTATTTTTTGCAATGAATCGCATCATCTTAATATAGGGGAGAGTGGGGATACTTGAGCATATTGGATACTTGAGCCACCCTTATTATCTCTACAGTTGGTTAATTTTTCTTTCTAAAACTGCCAATATGATAACATATTTATAGTTCTGAACATGTAAAAAAGAAATCACACATCTTGGTACCATTTTGAAAATATAGTGATTAATAGTTGTCCTTTCCCTATCTGAAGTAAATATTTGGGTGCATGGCTTTTTTGTTTTTTTGTAATCAAAGTTTTGTTTAAAGTTGCAACTATATACATACATTCAATAAGCATAATTTCAATTGTATTTTGAGTCTAAAATAGTTCTAATAGCTGCATGCTTTATTTAGTAAAACTCTGGGAAACAAAAATAGTGATAGTGGGGATACTTAAGCCAATGAGAGTGGGGATACTTAAGCCATGTCTCAACAATCCCCACTAGAAATTAAACATGGGTGAAACAAACAAAAAATAAAATTCCATCCTTATATTCACTAATAGATATTTTTCTGGATAAAAGGGAGAATAATTTTTCATTTTATTTTTTTTCTTAAAAAAATAACGACCTGAAAATGTTTAAAAATGTATATTTTTTAAATGAAAATATCTATTTTATTTTTCATTTTGACTAACAAAATAGCCTGTCTAGATAAATGTAAACATAGTTTTCAATTTAACTTTCATTAAATTAAAATAACTTTTTAAAACGGTTTTACAGGCTATAATCTCTAATATTTTAATTAGTTAGGTCCAACATATTAAAATATTTATTTTTTAATATAGCATATTAAGATTAATATTTTATATTGAAATCGTAACCTCTGTTGCTGTAACTTTTTTTAACTAAGAAAATTGAAGAAAAATTGGTAAAAAGAGCGCACAAAAAACAAGAAAAGCAACAAAAATCCCAGTTCAAACTTACCTGCATGGAGCCAAAGAGGAAGACAAAATCTTTTCCTGTGAAATCAAAAAAGTGTTTGAAATAGTAGAATGATACATCTGGCTTAAATTCCGACAGCTACTAAATTAAAAGCATGAGTTCGACAATATCATTAGAGGAAAATTCTGTCAATGATGGTGATGATGTGAAAAGAAAACCTTCTATTGATGGTTGGTTACTAATAAAATATGCCAGAAAGAAAACTATAAAAATATTTGTTGGATAAGTGCTTAATATTTTGAAAATGAAATTTGCCCGAAGAATTGCAGATTCCAAATTTAAATGGCTCTGAACTGAGGATGTTTCTACCGTCGTTATAACTCAAGTTGAAAATATCCTCCGACAACCAGTTTTAACAACAAAAAATGATCGTATTACTAGCTTTGTTTTCTCAATTGGTTTTGAAGGACTTTACGTTTCATAATTTATCATTCTGTAAAATGTTTGTGCAAAAAGTAAAGCGAAAAAAAAAATACTTTTGTAGGTATTTTTCCTTAGTGGCTCAAGTATTCCTTCCTAATGGCTCAAGTATCCCCGCCATGGGGATACTTGAGCCACGATGTAAAACAAAAAATAAACATTTATTATACATAGAAAAATAGTTCAAAATTAATTGAAAGTGGTTTTTAGTTGAAGAAAAAATATCAAATTTTCATTTTCAATATTTTATTTTATTCTAAAAAATTTTAAAATATTAAAAAAAATTAAAATTCAAAAAATGGCTCAAGTATCCCCATCTTCCCATACTTTATTAAATAACATCACGATTGAATGCCTAATTAAAACACATTTTTCTGAAATTTCTTACAAAGTCTAAAAAAGTCTCTCCCCTGGCATGTCCCCTTGCCGGTTTCAATTGAACTTTCAAACAATACATATTTTTTCCGTCAGATGCTTAGCTAAAGTATGTTTAATTGGAATTTAAGTAATTATACTTACGTATTATAAAATAAAAAATAATATAATTTTGTTAATTGCAAATAATTTTTAAAATTAACTTTTATCCCGCTTTTTTGTGTATCTACCCTGTCAAATTTCGTTCCACTGAAACAAATATAAATTCAAGGATGGCTATATCGGAAGTAGCGTTTAAGGACATCTATTGGCTTGAAGTTAGCAATACTAAACGCGCAAGCCATTTAAGCGTCGCCATTTTTAGTTATTGCGACGCGACAGTGCGGTGTAGTGGTTTCGCACGGTGATCGTGTATCTCCCCTGGTAAGTCATAAAACTTATAATATTCATTTAATTCAATTGCATTTACTGCCCTAATTAAACAATACGGTAATAATTAAAGTGAAATACACAATTAACCCAAAAACGAATTCAGTCAGTTAAAAAATTTGAATTTACATGAAAATGTCTCTCCCCTGCCGTATTTCCCCTGGCAAGATAACTGCCAGGGGAGCGAGTCACTGACCAGAAAAAAGTTATAAAATATGTATAAAGTGATTTGGACTCACATGAAAAAGTAAATAAACGGGACAAAAATCATAATTTAGAGGTTTTTGATCAAACTCAAACTTTTCTTTTTGGCCAAATTCTCTATGTTTTTGAACCTCTTATCGTAGAATCACCCATATAAATATGCATTGGCAATGCAAGAATTTGAAAAAAATCAATAAGTTACTATCTTACAATTTAGTACTGTTGTTTTGACAATTCCTTTCGAGTCTTTGAGAATGTGATTTTTTTTTCAGTGCAGCTTGAACTGACAAAAATTTCTTTCGTTTTTTCTTTTCTAATGAGATCTTTGTAACAACAAAGTTATATTTAAACGCTTTTTCCAGTCGTAGCTACACTTTGTCGTCTGAATCAATATTTTTCAGACCCGTCATTCCAGCTTCAGTAATGTTTAATCTTTCAGTTAATTTTTCAAACTTCATATTTTAACCTTTACAATCTTCCCCATATGCTTGAAATCTTCATCTAATTCTTTAACAGTACCTACTTTGTTTCTTTAATTCGATAAGTTCATCGATGTTTATCTTTGGACCACGGAAATTTATGAGTTCAACATCTTCAGCGTCCGTCTTTAAGTTGAGTTCTCTTCCATTTCAGACGATTTCACAAATTACGAAAGATATAGAATCACAATTTTCAAATGTTTACTTAGTCTGCGATGAAAAAAGGGACAATGTCTTTTCTAAGAATTTCTCACAGCTTTTTCATACAATTTAACCTTAATTCCAGCTTTGGCAAGGTTTAATCTTTCGGTTAATTATGCAACCTTATATTTTAACCTTTACAATCTTCTACATATACTCGAAATCTTCATGTATTTCTTTGATTTGTACCTACTTTGTTTCTTTAATTCGATAAGTTCTTCGATTTTATCTTATTATCTGGTAAATTTATGAGTTATACATCTTCAGTGTCTGTTTTTCGGTTGAGTTCCCTCCCATTTTCGACGATTCCATTAATGGGGAATGATATAGAATCACAAATTTCAAATGTTTACTTAGTCAGCGAAGAAAAAGAGGCAAATCTTTCCCAAGCATTTCTCACAGTTTTGGCCGAACCTCACGCTATGAATTAATTCCCTATCACTGTGGCTGCATCTGAAATGTTGCATTTCCTCTAAAAGATTTCAAATTACAGTCGACTCTCGTTAATTCGAACTCGTCGGGACCACAAGAAATGTTCGAATTATCCGAAGTTCGAATTATGGAAAATATGAAATGAAAGCATGCTTAATTTGGTACTATTACAAAGGAATTAATGATAGTGTTTTTTTAATACGTTTCGTCTGCTATCATTAGAATATGACATAATAATAAATTAGAATGTATAAATACATAAACTAATTAAATGATTAGAAACGAATACAATGGAAGAAAAATTTGAGGTGCCACTGATGGACAGACGGGGCACTAAGAAAGCGGATATCAAATGCATTGGATTATATATTTACTCGTTCGGAATAATTTTCACAAACTCATAGAACGAAAGTTATTCAAATTATCTGAAATCCGCGAGAAAGAAAAGAAAAATGAAAAATCGGAATTCTCGTTAGTTTGAATTAAAGTCAAGAGAAAATGAGTTCCAATTAGTGAAAGTTTTTAACGTTATTCTGCTATTGAAAATTTTGGGACTTCATGTTTAGTTCGAATTATCCGATTTCGAATTAACGAGAGTCGACTGTATTTCCTAAAATGCATCTTATTTAAGAAAAAACCAAATTTTTAGACCAACAACGAAAATGCTGGTAATTAGACGCAAGTCGAGGTACTACTTTATGTGATTTACATAGCAGGAAAGATCATATATGTCTTACAATTTCCAAAAAACATATTAAAAAATTTTTACATTACAAAAACTATAAATTATTCTTAAATATCAGAATTTATAAACGCTTTATACAATCGCCAGTATTTTTAATATTTTCTGCAGTTAAATAAAGGAAAGAAATTCTTTTAAAATTTGTTGTGTAACAGTATACACCCTGTAATTGATTGCAATTTAAAAATATTTACTAATTTGAATACAGAAAACTTATACATACCAATTGGTTAATAGGAGCTTTTCCATTTCTAGCTCTCCAACTTGCCATATAATCCGTGCAATTGGTTTGATAAGGATAAGGTAACAGGTGTCTTTCACTCTAAGAGTAGATCATGTTGAAAACATTAATTAAAATTATTATTATAGTATTTTTTTATGTTAAGTATAATAAGCAATGAAAAACATTCGACAATACAACTTACAGCGGATATTTTGGACCCACATCAAAACTTTTTCTATCCACGAATGGTACTTAATTAGAGGAACACGAAAATACTATTCAACTAACGAAGCACTGTAAATAAGCCATGTATTAATTAAAAATTAGCAGGAACCATCGAGATGAGATATCCATGTATTCCATGTCGATGGCAGGAAGAATGTACAAGTCAAATACCGAGACAGTGTTATGAAGCCAGCGGTATGACGCTACAAGTTGTAATCGGTAGAAAGAAGGAAATCTCCGGTGAAAAAAGAATTCCCTCCCTGTAATTTGCCTGTCTTGACCAAGGACTTAGCTCCAACCAGGGCCGTAGTTAAGGGGGTGCTATGGGCGGCTCGCCCCCCCTAAAATATTTTGAGCCTCCCCCCCCCCTCTGGAAAAGATTGCAAGGTCACTAAATGCATTTCTGTACCGAAAATTCAAATGAAATTCTGTTCAAAAATCTAATTTAGTTTTAAAATCCTTTTACAGTTATTCAGAATTAGTAAATTGTATCTAAAATAAGTGTTTCAACACTCCCTCCTCCTATTTGTACACATGAAACTAACAGGATGTTTAATATTGCACCACTTATACACTCAAAATTTTCATAATCATATACTTTTCTCAGCATAAAATGAAGTTATTATAACAGTTTAATAAGAAACATAGAACCTAAAATGTGAATAAGCACTAATTTATCTTTCTGCTGCAGAGAGAGAGAAAAAAAATTATGAGCCCCCCCCCCTACAATCTCGTGAGCCCCCCCTATAGATCACTTCTAGCTACGGCCCTGGCTCCAACCAAGTTCTATTTTCTGCAAATCCGGCTATCCAGAGGCAATAGAAGAGCACAATTTTGTCGCAAAAACATCATCTTACAGAACTTGTGGCAAGGAGAAAACATGTGTAAGGAAATTTTCAAATTAGAATATACTTTTCTTTGTGTGACCAGCAACTGTAAGGAACAATGAGGTTTTGAAAAGTTGGGATCCGTCCCATAATTGTAACTTCCCCATTGAGAAACCTAGAAAGGTACCCTCCCCCCCCCCCCCCCCGAGCTGTTATCAGGTTAATTGGCTATTCCTCTGTTTTTTCGTTTATCACAGTTTCATTTATTATATTCATAGCTGTATTTATCGTCTCCACTCTATTTATCGGAAATATGCCGAAATGCGAAAGATTCACAGCCCTATTTTTGTTTTATTTTTCTCTAAATTAAAGATAAAAAAGGATTTTCCACTATAAGCTCTCTCCAAATTTAATATCTTTTGCTTTTGAAAGAGGGGGGGGGGAGCTTATAATCGAGATTTTATGGTAGTTATAGGCTTAAAATTTTTATTTTATTAAAGCATTATATTTATATTAAAAGCATCAAATAACGTAGCTGTTTTAGAAATAGGAGAAAACTAATACTGCAAGTTTGGAGCAAAACAAGTAGAAAATTTTGCAAAGTTGTTTAACGTCATGCTTTTTGGATTAACGATGCATAAAAAATAGAATTGAAAACAGTTATATAAAAAATTTCATAAACTTATTGCATTTTAGAAAACATTATATTTATTTGAATTGCAATTGAACGTAAACGAACTTGTTATTTATTTATTTTTTTTTTTTTTTGTATTTTCTACAGATGTGTTTATAGAAGTTTTTATACAAAATCAACTTTGATTAGCGGAAATTTCTTCTGTTTGAAGAGATTTGTAGATATTGGAGTTTACATTATTTCTCACGGAGTTACCTGAAAGGGAAAGAATTGCTGAATGATTATTGTGGAACATATGAACTGCTCATATCTGAACCAACTAAACTGTTCACAAGTGCTCCACATTCCCACTAGAGTTAAAATGACAAATCATTAACATTTCTCAATTTTAAAAGAAAAATTTTCTTATTAAAAATATTTATTAGTATCCATAGTATATGTTAAAGCACCAAAAAAAAAAAAAAATGTATAAATAAATTAAATTCTCTTGGCAATTTGGAACTGAGGTTTTACGTTTGAGATCAATAAACAGTGTTTTGGCTACTGAGGACAAAACAAAATGTCGAAGAGCTTCAAAAAATGTTTACCATATGTCTACATATGCTACTGTCCTTGGTAATTTTTTTAAATAAAAAAACATATAATAATTAGTGAAAAATTACAATGTTCCCATCTGTCGAATGATCACAAGTGCTCCAGTCTCCCCTACTCATTTATTAGTTTTCACAAACAAATTATCCCCATAACTAGTAAAAAAACACCGTAAACACTGGCGATAATTGATAAATAAACTAAAACACTTTGTAAATCACCACATTTTTCATTATATGGGTATTTTAAAAAGTGTTTTAGTTTATTTATTCAACCCATAACTGCTGTTAGTGTTCTCACGGACCGCTGAGCTTTTCAAGTTTCAGAGTTTAACTCGCAATTTTTAGTTTAATTATAGATACTGATCATATTTTCTTTCGTTTGGAATCCTACTACCATCTCAAGAGATTTTTAATAGCTGAATGTTATTTATAATAGTCCTGTATTTAAGGTTTAATACAAAATTGGTATTCTGAGATTTAATTAAACATTTTATTCGTCTTTAGATTTAGCGGTCTGACAGACCGTTCATAATAGTTGTGCGAAATTTTTGTCCAACTGTTAAGGGTTAACTTCCTAGATTTCCAAGAAAAAAGAAAATTTCTGAAATTGATCCTTTAGGGGACTAGTGATGTAGGTTCACAAGTATGGATTTAAAATCAGAAATATTCTTAATTCTTTAATCACCATGTTAGAATATGTTCGATAAATTACATAGTTAAGTTACATTTCTAACTTTACACAAGAAAGGTCCAATTGTTAATTTCGCTTTATTTTAAAACGGATTTTTTGTTTTTGATTAAAACAAATATTTCTATTTTAATTGTCCTGAGTGATTTAAAAATTTACGATTTAAAAAACTATTAAATTCGAAACACTGTTGTTTGCATATATACGAAATTTTGCGCTGGATGGTTAAAATATCTTTTTTATTATAATTAACTTAAAACCACACAATCATAAAGTTAAGGACTTTAAAAAATAAATGATATACAAATGTTGAAAAAAAAAACATTGTAAATCATTTAAGTTAAATACTTAAGAAATTTTCACAATTTTGTGGTCAGATTGTCTTGAGGGCTGTTTGCTAGAGATCTGTACAAGCCAACCCGACCCGCAGGTCAGGTTCGGGCTTATTTTCCTTCAAGACTCTTGGTCCGGGCGGACCTGCTTTCAACACTTCTCGGCCCGGGCCAAATTTTTTCCTGAATGCTCGGGCCGGTTCGGAACTATTTTTTTTCCACTGTACAGAGCTGAGACTTGTTTCATTTGCAATCTTCACGATCAAAAATTTTCATTTCTATTTTTGACACAGCCTGTATGAAAATCATTCTCTCCACATGGCCTGGTCCGTTTAAATGTCGGTAAAATAAGACCAGGTCCAAAAAATTTTTGCAAAAAGTTCATACATTTTTAATTTATTATTATCCTACAATTAAAAAATTAATTTTTTTCCTTTTTAGATAATTGTAGATTTACTAAAATGTAGCTAAGTAAAAATATTCTAAAAAAAGTATAAAAGAGTCTCCCAATAAATCTTGTTTTAAGCAAAAAACATGTTGAACATACAAAATTAACACACTAATACACAAGAAAATATATGTAATACATTTTCAATTACTAAGAAGAGAACTGGATAATAACACATTTTTTTTCTTTCCTATGCATTTCCGTGTTAGACGATTTTACTATAAACTATTTTACAGATGTTTAACACTTCAATACATAGAATATGATATTAAGACAAATTTAATAATAGCTGAAAAATTTGCAAACAAAAAATAAAAATTCATTTAAAAAAATAACTATCTCAGCTGGCGGCACTTTTATAAAAATAAAGATTATAATCATGAAAAAAACATATATATATATATATATATATATATTTATATATATATATATATATATTTATATATATATACATATATATATTTATATATATATATATATATATATTTATATATATATATATATATATATTTGATCAGAACTCCTTATACGAGAAAAATTTTTAATCAAATGGATGTCAAAATCAATGTTTACTAGAAATTCTTTCGGGATGGACCGGACTCGAACCGATATATTATTTTTTTCCCGGGTCAGGTCGAAATCGGCCCGAACATTTGATTTTTTTATCAGGCCAGGCCGAATTTTATGTCTGTGTGTCAGGCCGGACCCAAACCTGAAATTTTCGGCCTGTGCAGACCTCTACTATTTGCAAACTCCGATGTAAATATTATTTACAGTCACTCCCAAAATTGAGTATACACAAGGTGTTCGCTTTGAATTTTACCTATAAAAAGCTAAAATTTTGAATGAACGGAATTTAAGTTTTTTAGACGGTACTGCATATAGATTCTAAAAAAAAGGTTGCGAAATATCCACAATATTGAGGTAAAATCAGCATAAAAAAATTCCATATATAATATAAGGCGGAAATGTGTGTCACATAATTGAGTATACACTAGAATAAATTAATTCGTAATAACCACTTTTTATTTAAAATGTTTTGCATTTATATTTGCAACGATTCTTGTGGTTTGTAATTCTTATTAAGTTCTGCATTGTAATAGTTTTCGTGCCAAATTAATCCTAAATGAGCAATAGGAAGGAGACTTCAATAGAAAAGCGGAATTTGGTTATAAAATGGTCAACTGAAGGCATCTCTTCGCGAAATCGCTTCTTTGATTGGCAGAAGTCATGGGTGTATTCAAAACATCATTATAAAATACCACAGAACTGGAACAGTGGTGAATACACATGGAAGAGGACGCAAACAAATCCTCAACGATACAGCAAAAAGAACATTTATTCGCAGTGAGAAGAAAAATCCAATGAACAGTGCCCCGAAACTTGCTGCATCTGTAAGTTCAGTCATAAAGAGAAATGTTTCTGCAGAAACTGTGCGCAGGACTCTACGACATGCAGGCTATAATGGTCGTGTACCTAAGCGAAAGCCACTCATCAGTGAAGTTAATCGTAAGCAGAGCCTTTTATTTGCTAAAAATCACATCTCTAAGTCTCAAGATTTTTGGAAATCAGTGATTTTTAGTGACGAAAGTAAATTTAACTTTTTTGGATCCGATGGGCGTGGCAAAGCTTGGAGGCAACCTCGGACTGAGCTGCATCCTAAGAATACAATACCGACGGTCAAACATGGTGGTGGATCTGTCCTTGTTTGGGGTTGCATGGCTGCTGGTGGAGTCGGAGAACTTGTGTTTATCGATGGAATTATGGACAAGATGTTATATCTAAACATTCTTAAGAATCATCTTAAAGATAGCTCCAACAAACTAGGTTTGGGATCGAACTTCATCTTCCAGCAGGATAACGATCCTAAGCATACGGCTAAAATTGTGAAGTTGTAGCTTCTGTATAACTGTCGCCAGCAACTGCATACTCCCCCACAGTCTCCGGATTTAAATGCAATAGAAAATTTGTGGTCTCATTTGTAGAAAGCGGTCCAAAAGCATCACATTTCAAGTAAGGAGCACTTGAAAACTGTTTTGAAAAAAGAGTGGGCTAAAATTTCAGTGGAAACTACAAAAACTCTTGTAGAATCAATGCCTGAACGAATACGAGCTGTTATTCAAGCAAATGGATATGCTACAAAGTACTATTCATTGTTACATAGCATTTAATAAAACTGTATACTCAATTTTGAGACTCTTGTTTTTGCTTTGTACTATCTTTGAAATTTTTTTTATAAAAGCTATTTCAATATTTTGCATTTTTTCTTGCTATGTTGTTAGAGAACTAGACACACTATTATGTATAATATTTTAAAATATTTTCTTATGAATTTGATTGTTTTACCCACAAATTTTGAAACGATCAGTTCGTGTATACTCAATTTTGGGAGCGACTGTATGTTTTGAGAAAATTAATATGGATGCTGTCATTTATTGGTTTGCTAATAGAACAAAACACATTTAGATGTTAATTAAGAAAAGAAGTTAAAATAAAAAAAATGGTAAATTTAGTTTTTGTAATAAAACAATTAGATGTCCACATATGTGACCCAAGTAGTGAAGAGGTTAACTTTGAGATTGAGGTGTACGTTTAATGTGATAGCTAATTATTTGAGAAAAAAATCTTCCTGCATGTAGATTTATTGCAAAATAATAAGAAAAGAAAATGTCAATGAATATATTTACCAGCTTTATGCGAAGCTCGTACGCTCGGCCTCCAAGAAAAGATGTCCCTGCGAAATACGGCGATGGTAAGAAGTAGGGAGAATGAACTGCAATTTGAACTGCTGGGTCAGCTGGCGGTTTGTATAATGGGGTCAGCCAATTACCGTTCTCGTCCATTCCTCTTCGAGTAAGATTCAAGAATAATTTAAACTTCATAGCTAAAATTCAACAGATAGAGATAATTAAAACGTTAACCGATGATTACTTTCTTCCCCATTCTTTGCCAGTACAATAGATCCAAATAACATTACTGTAACCCGCGCATTCCAAAGAAGAAAAAAAGGGGGGGGGGATAGACTGTCACTCGTCAAGTAACCTGAGGTCAGCTGAATTAAAAATGAAGTCGTAATATTTTCCGTCTTAAAAAATCTGGCAATACTATTTTTTATTAAAAAAAAAAAAAAAAAAAAAAAAAAAAAAAAAAAAAAAAAAAAAAACATTCTATTCTTAGTGATGTTCGAAAATTCGAAAGTTGATTGTGAGCAGTGAGTTCATGTCTTGTGTTGGTGGCGTGTGCAAGTAGAATTATGTTAGTGCCGTCTTTCAAGAAATAAAAAGTGTTTAAAGAAGATTGTAGCCCCGGAGATATCCATACCTAGATAAGTGATCATTTTCTTTTTTCTTGTAAATAAGTAAGACGAGTTCTTACATTACTCTTTTATTAACTTGATTTTATTTTTAGGGTTCGGTACTTAAAAAGGGAAAACGGAACCGTTATAAGATCAGTTCTGTGTCTGTCTGTCACAGTCATTTTATTCGCAAACCCTGAAACATGGAAAGTTCGAATTGGGAGAAGTAATAAAGACTATTGACCCACATATTTACAGATTATTAAAAATTCACAAATATATTTAGGGAAAATATGGAGAGGCTAATTAAATTACTTACAATATACCTATATATATATATGTTCTTTGATTATACTGTGGGGTATCGTGCGAAAACTTTTGTTGCGTTGTATTTTGCTAAACTAAAAAACCCATTTCTTTTAATTTTATGTGTTATATTTTTAGAGATATCGAAAAAATGTAGAGCCAAAATGTGTCCCCACCCAACTATTTCACCTATTCTACTGAAACTAAAATTAAGAAAAAAACTAGTAGTAAACATTAATTTAAAACATTCAGGAAAATTATACCGATTATCCTATGTGACATAGTTTTTCAGAATACAGCACACAAATTTAAATTTACAGGAATTCAGAAAAGGTATTGAGAGTCACTGGAGGCACCTATGGTTACAAAATTATAAAAGCACTAGCTGACTCGCCTGGAGTTACCCGGGCAGAAACTGTGCAGGGACAGTTATTGGAAAATATAACACTGGTGTGGACTTGAAAAACAAAAACTGAATAATATTTAGATGGCACAAATGCCATACACACACCACATTGGCACGATTTTTCTTTTAGGTGTAATTTGGCGAAAACCTCGAAAAATTTTGAAATATTTAAATTTTAAACCATTCTGGGTCCCTGACGAGATCCAGAATAACGGGAGAAATTTTTATGATAGATTTGTAACGTATGAAGCATAAGCTTTCAATAGACATATTACATAAAAAAAATGAGAAACGCAGCTCCTCCCGCCCACAGGAAAAATGGTCCTATGGCAAAAAACGGAAAACTGATATAACAAAAAGAACGACGAGAAAAAGTTAGCTATGCTAGAATTTTTCTTCCCGCTGTAGCTCCCATAGAATCTCCCAAAGTTGTAGCCTTTTAAAGATTGAAATGAAGTGGAGAAATGCGCAAAATCGGGTGAGTAACTGACAGGGGGGTCCACAGCCCCGGGTGTGTGCCATATAGCTGAAATTTTAAATTAAAAATGGTAGAGAATTAAATGAGCGACGTCTAAGGTGTATATTGGGAAGGGTGCAAGCCCCTCCCCCTTGGAAAAGGCCCTGAAAGACAACTTTAAAACAATGTGCCTAGACTCAAATAAATTCACAAAAAGTTGTTAATTTGTATTTTTAATGTGAGATGACCCCAGCAGACCTGGATATGATGGATAATACTTCGCAACAAACCGGATATACCTCCACTGACTAAATCCTACCAAAGGGCTTTTACAATAACCAATGAGATGCGTTTTGTTTGGGCGTTGCCATTAAACAATGACAAATAATCCCGATTTCTGGTCCACGTACGTTCATGTAATACATACATAGATTTTGATAATGATTTTTGAAAAAAATCTTTTGAAATTTGGCGAAATATCAACCCTTAAAGATACGAAAGAGTCTGACATAATTGACAGTTGTGGCGTACTCTATGCATCATCAACTTTTAAAGCTTTAATAAGAACTTTTAAAAATATAATTGTGTAATGCAATGCACAGCAGCAATACAAAAGCAATAAACGACAAACTGTTAAAAATAATAATAATAATTTAAGAATACTCATTAATTAAATTTCATATTTCATGTATTTGTAAATTTACGTTTTAAGCAATCGATTGCAATGTCTGTATGTAAAATAATATGCATTATTTTTCCTGTACAATAGCGCATTAAATGAAAATTGTAATATAATTTTTGTAGTAGCAGTTAATAATAATGAATAAAAAGCACTTCATTTAAGAGTATTTCCGGCACAATAAAATACTCAAAAAATGTATCCTGACGATTCAAAAAATATACACGTAACTGTAGAAGTTTTCATTTCTGTCGGCGCTCTAGGAGTACCATTGTTTTTTTTTTTTTTTATTGTCCAAAACACCTTTCAAATGGAATATGAAGACAGACACGTTTGCTTTTTAATGACGCAACTGTTTGTTTTTTAAATCGAGGAAATGTAAACTATTTGCCAAGCCACTCCCTATTAATTCTAAAGTATTTTACTTGTCTCGACAGGCTTTTGCTTATCAGAATTTATTTTAAAATTTGAAACATTTTAGCCTTTCTTTTTAACACGTTCGCTGCCGCAGACGCACCAGCGCATGATAAGGCGCCAATGTTAAGGGGCCACTCACGCGCCAGCGCGTGATGTGGGGTGATATCCAATAGCCAGTCACGCGCTGGCGCGGGAAAAATCTTTCACTGATTCTTTATTATAAGAAGTAAATCGGCTTTTGCGAAAACCCATTTCTACAGTGCGGCATTAACTATCATCACATCTTCATGTAAGCGGCAGCAAACGTGTTAATAGAGCCATTATCCCTGGCATATACATGTAAAAGTGCAGCGAACGTGTTAAGTTTATAGAACTACTTGTTCGTAGTTTCTCCGATTATAGAGCTCTTATGCCAAAAAATCGTATTACTTTTCAAAAAAAATATAATAATAATAATAACAATAATAATAATTAATTAATTAATTAATAAAACGTTACATGATAGTTAGTTTCATTTAAATACATTATTTTTTACCAAATAATGTATTAAAATCTGTCTTTAGCGAAAAAAAAAATGTAATCGTGTTTGGCAAACACCATTATACTAACAAAAGTTTGAGGTGAATTAATCAGAATGAACATACAATTAAAAAATAAGCAAAAAAGAGCAAGATTTTCTGAAATATTTTCCCTCCTAAAACTCAAATCTGATTGAAAAAATTATAGTGAATACTTAATTTGCTTTAATTCATAACTAAAACTTGACACTGCAATTTTTTTTTTTAATATAAATTTCACCACTGTATGTTCTAAGCGCACTACATCTATAAAAATCGTAGTATAAGCAAATTGAAAGTTAATGAATTTTTGTTATATAGCTGTAGTTAAAGGTTCCATAGTCAAAAAAATTTATTTTTAAATTATTACAGCAAAATTAACAAACGAATATTGAAACATATTTATTGAATTTCTTTTTCATTTATTATCAAAGTGCGATATGCAGTTAAACTTTTTTCTTTAATGACGACCAAGATAACTTTGCGCACTTTTTAATACTAGACAGATGCTTACTGACATCTTCCCTATTAAAGTGACGCATGTCGGTAGTTCAAAATAGAATTTCATTTTTAGATTTTTTACCAGGTTTCAAGGTTTTTTGCCCCATTATGCGCCGGCCGCAGCGCCATGAAATAACCTGGATTAAAATACCGATATTGTCAAATGATGATGATGAAAAAAATCTTAAATTCTTGCAAGCTGCACACATGTTGTATAATTTTATTTTATTTTCCGTCATTTTTGACGGGCTATCTATTTTACATTGGCTCGTTTTCTGTATGTTTAGCATATTCATGCCGCGAGATAAGGCAGGTAGATTTTATCATATACAGGGTGATTCAGCTCGTCGGTGACAAACTTTAAGGATCGATAGAGCACACCTAGACGAACATTTTTGAATAGGGAATGTAGGGTCCCTGACGCGATGGTAAGGCGCTAGGCGCTTTCGAAAATTTGGGTGCCGAAATTCGAAACGTCATAAAAACTAGGGAAATGGTTAGATTTTCTTGCTTGTTTCGTCGAAATGATTCTGTTTGTTTAGACTTTCTTCAGTACCAATTTGATAAGCGTATCTCTTAAAACATGGATAGGGGGCGCTGCAGACTTTGGAGAGCTAGACAACAACTTTAAGCCCGTTATTTTGATAATTTAACACATGCTCGCCAAAGTTTATACTCTAACTTAAAGTTTGAACCCAAAAGTAGAGCCCTGCAAAAAGCGTAAGAGCCGGAATAAAATGTCAAAGTACAGGGTGGTCGAAACTCGAAGGCTCCTAAGAGATAAACAAACAGATTTCTTGACTTATGGCATGCATTTTCAAGATTCTGTTTGCTGGGGCTCTCTGAAACTCAGTTGAACGGTACAAAAAGAAACATCGATAGGGGGCGCTTTGGGCAAAAAACATAATTCGTTGACATTTCGGACGCTAACTGGAAACGGGGCGCTACGATCAGTTAGTAATAATGAAAACACATTTTCTACCTCTGCTCAACACTTCTGAATAAATTTAGACCAAAAACATCAATGATACTGGAAATTTATTTACAAAAAATAACATTACAGAAGATGCTCGAAATTTCGACCTTGGGCCATGATGCAGGCTTCGCACCTCCGTCGCATTGAGGAGTGTGTGTTTCCAACAATGCCAGGAGTATCTCTGATCTGCCCTGCAGCTGCCACAATGCGCGCCACAAGTTCTTCAGCACTGCTGAAAGGTGTATGGTATACCTCGGCCTTCAGGTAACCCCAAAGGAAGAAATCCAAGCAGGTGAGGTCTGGTGATCGGGCAGGCCAGTGAACTGGACCCCCACGCCCGATCCACCGCTGGCCATACCTTGCGTTTAGATGGAGACGCACGTCGTTCGTGTAATGGGCCGGAGCTCCATCGTGCTGGAACCAAATCTGGCGACGCGAACCTTCGGGTACGTGCGCCTCCTCCAGAAGCTGCGGCAGCACTTGATCCAGGAAAATCAGGTAATTTCCACCTGTCAGCCGTTCAGGTAACAAATAAGGGCCAATGAGGCAATCCCCCAGAATGCCGGCCCACACATTTACTGAGAAACGCTCCTGGGCTGCTCGGCTTCTGGTTTCATGTGGATTTTCATCACACCACACATGACTGTTGTGGGCGTTCCACATTCCCTCCCGGCTGAAGGTGGACTCGTCCGTAAACAAAATGTTGTTTACAAAACGGGGATCCCTGGATCTCATCGCCAAGTACCATCTTGAGAATTCCACTCGAGGGCCAAAATCCTGCTCTCTGAGCAACTGCACCCGCTGGATGTGGTAGGGGTGCAGATTCCGGGAACGTAAGATGCGCCACGCAGTTGCTTGCGAAATGCCAACATGTCTGGCGATATCTCTCGTGCTAAGACCTGGGTTGTCCTCAACCAGGTTAAGCACAGCCTCTTCGTTGTCGAGGGTGCTCACTGATCGCTCCCGTTCAGGCCTGCCTCCGTCGAAAGATCCCGTTGTGGACAACCTCTGGTGTACTCGAGCGAAGAAGGCATGGCAGGGGATTTGCCTGTTGGGGTAACGCTCGGCGTACAACCGCTGAGCGGCTCGTCCATTACAACCAGCAGCGCCATACGCCAAATGCATGTCAGCCAATTCAGAGTTTGTGTACCGTTCCATCCTACTACCGATCTGCAGACAAGTAACCCGAAGCTTAAGTAGGTACCGCACGTTCAAAAGACGTGTCTGCGCATACAACTACGTCATCTCGCGTTGTCGTCTACGCATTACGTATCTTTTGCATATCGATATGGTACGATATCTTTTGCATAAATCAGCAAAAAGCACCTTATGTAAATTTTATTGCGCGCATTGTGCATGATTGAAACCAGCTATGTTTGTTAAAAAAAACAAACAAACTGCAGTTTTAATAGCTTCTTATGATAAGTAAATTACTCTCTTGTTTTGTTTCTAACTGATCGTAGCGCCCCGTTTCCAGTTAGCGTCCGAAATGTCAACGAATTATGTTTTTTGCCCAAAGCGCCCCCTATCGATGTTTCTTTTTGTACCGTTCAACTGAGTTTCAGAGAGCCCCAGCAAACAGAATCATGAAAATGCATGCCATAAGTCAAGAAATCTGTTTGTTTATCTCTTAGGAGCCTTCGAGTTTCGACCACCCTGTACTTTGACATTTTATTCCGGCTCTTACGCTTTTTGCAGGGCTCTACTTTTGGGTTCAAACTTTAAGTTAGAGTATAAACTTTGGCGAGCATGTGTTAAATTATCAAAATAACGGGCTTAAAGTTGTTGTCTAGCTCTCCAAAGTCTGCAGCGCCCCCTATCCATGTTTTAAGAGATACGCTTATCAAATTGGTACTGAAGAAAGTCTAAACAAACAGAATCATTTCGACGCAACAAGCAAGAAAATCTAACCATTTCCCTAGTTTTTATGACGTTTCGAATTTCGGCACCCAAATTTTCGAAAGCGCCTAGCGCCTTACCATCGCGTCAGGGACCCTACATTCCCTATTCAAAAATGTTCGTCTAGGTGTGCTCTATCGATCCTTAAAGTTTGTCACCGACGAGCTGAATCACCCTGTATATTAAAACAGTAAGCTACCTCTTTAAGATCATCTTAAGATCAACTCAAATTGGTCTTTGCGTGAAGTTGAACTTACTAGCCCTTCCAGTTAGAGGAAAGGCGTAGCAAGACTGGTTAGCTCAGTGGTTTAAGGTACGGATTTACGGCTCTGAGCTTTTATAGAGGTCTGGGGTTCGATCCCAACGCTCGGTGAAATATATTTTTTTAATAATGATATATTTTACTACGAGGGGAAGTTATATGTTTTTTATTCTTTTGTTATTATTATAATTTGAAATCTTTATAATTAAATAAAATTCAACACTCAACAATGATTTTTTAAGTAACAGTTTTATTTTTTAAATATTTCAAGTAATTAAAATATAGTAATTATTAGATATAAACAGCAAATTTCCGATTCAGGGCTTTGGAGACACATTTGTAAGAATAAAATTATTGAAAATATTTACAAATTACATTCTTAAAAAATAAATAAAATAAACAACAATAAATATAACACACACAAATAAATGTTGTAAAAATGTCGTAAAATTTAATTTAACATCTGGCAATATTTAAAAAAATGTACTCTAATTTTCTAAAAAATGTGAATATTTAAATATTATTTTGTTGGTAGGTAGTAGCAGCAATTTTTCATTTATCTGACATGTGCGTGGAAGCTTAGAAAAAGTAATCCATTTGTAAACTGTAATATACGTAAATTATATAAATAAATGTTATACATCTTTTAGACCATATATTAAGTGATGTTTAATTAAATCCTCGAGTGCCGTTATGAAGTAATATCTGAATCTTTAAAATTGTGAAGTACGTTAAAATATTTTAGAAATAGTTTAACAATTTTAACTTGTAAAATATTTAAGCTAAAGTATTTTTCATTTAATTTTCTTTTAAATATATTAAACTAATCTACAATGTTTCTTATATTTCGTGTGAGCATTACAAGGAAGGTATACAGTGTCTCGCATAAGAGATGGGACACTTGTGCTTTACAAAAGGAAACCAATCAAATAAATTAAAAAAACATGTACACATTTTTTTGTGGGTGTGTTTCATACTTAAATTTAGTAAAGATTATTACATAACATACATTTTGTCAAAATATTAAAATATTAATTTAATAAAAATACAAATGTTTAGAACGGAGCAAAAAATAGCTCACATAAGTGATGGGACACCATTACATATGCAACAAAAATCGTCTGAAATAAGCAATAAAAATATTTTTTGGGGTTTTATTTTTAATTAAAAGCAATTGGCAATAATTTACAAAATCGTCTGCAGTATTTTTCTCCAGTTTGTTTTGGAATTTTTATGTTTTTTAGCTCTGTGCAGCCATGAATGCTAAACGAAAAGAAACTTCGCCTGAAAATTCGAAAATTACTTATTAATTTGCATATTGAACGTGGAAAATCTATTAGAAAAACTGCTGAAACAGTTAACTTGAGTCGTTCAACAGTTTTCAATATCATCAAATGATACACTGTTAAAAATTTCGTGCTACTTTAAACCAAGATTTGGTGCTCGCAGCTATTACCAGCTGCCACCATAGGATGGTTCAATCGAAGCTCCAAATCTTGGAACGAGTTTACACCATACTATTTGAAAAAATGGTACTATGGTTCAACCGAAGTTCCAAATCTTGGAACAGGATTTTACCATCTTATTGTGGCAGCTACTAAGCACCAAATTTCGGTTCAAAGTAGCACAAAATTTTTAACAGTGTATAAAAAGAATAATGTGATTCAAGATAAAAGAAGACTTGGCCGACATCAAAGCTATCCAATGGAATAAAGCGAAATATCGTTCGAAATATTAAAAAAAATCCAAGAAATAGTGCTTCAAAAGTTGCTGCTGATTTACAAGCATTATATGGAATAATTGTTAATCCTGAGACTATTAGAAGGGTAATTCGATCTGCTGGATATCACGGTAGAGTAGCCAGGAAAAAATTCTTCGTAAGTGAAAAGAATAGAAAACTCAGACTAGCTTTCGCAAAATCCAACATAAATAAGAATTCTGATTACTGGAATAAAGTTATATTTGCTGATGAGAGTAAATTTAATATATCTGGTTCTGACGGTAGAATCTTGGTGTGGAGAAAACCCAGGGAAAAATTTCGCAAACAGAACTTGGTACCAACAGTAAAACATGGTGGAGGAGGTGTTATGTTATGGGGGTGTATGTCGTCCGCTGGAGTTGGTAATCTTGTTTTTATTGACAGTATAATGGATCAGTACAAGTATATTGATATTTTAAAGCAAAATTTGAAATCTTCAGCACGAAAATTGAACCTTCATAACGATTTTAAATTCTACCAGGACAATGACCCCAAGCACACCGCTCTGAACGTTAGACTCTGACTGCTATATAACTGTCCTGAAATAATAAAAACACCACCACAATCTCCAGACTTAAATCCCATAGAAAATATTTGGCAAGAATTGGAATCAAGAATTCGCAAACACACCATTTCTTCAAAACAACAAATAAAATCGGTGCTTCAAGAAGAATGGGGTAAAATCACTCCAGAAATCACAAAAAAATTAGTCGAATCCATCCCAAAAAGATTAAATCATGTTTTAAAAGTAAAAGGAAATCCAACAAAATATTAAAACCTTTTCAAAAGTAAAACTTTTGGATAAATATTTGATGGAAAAGTAAGTGTCCCATCACTTATGTGAGCCATTTTTTGCTCCGTTCTGAACAATTGTATTTTTACTAAATTAGTGTTTTAATATTTTGACAAAATGTATGTTATGTAATAATTGTTACTAACTTTAAATATGAAACACACCTAAAAATTTTTGCACATGTTTGTTTATTTATTTTATTGCAGTTTTTTTTTTATAAAGCACAAGTGTCCCATCACTTTTGTGAGACACTGTATGTTTGTGTGCATATAAGGAAAAGTTTTAATTATTTTCCTGGGAAAAAAATTAAATTAAGAAGAGAAAACAGGGGGGAAGAAAAGTAGTCATGTAAGATTTAAAATTGAACTACTTTGTGATACTCTTGGTTTAATAATGAAATAATGTATGAAACGTTATGAAAAATTCAAATAATTCAAATATAAATAGTTACTTGGTAACGTGGAATTTTAAGTTTCGAGATTTAAAATGAGACTGATAAAAATAAAATTAATAAAAACTTTTCAACATGATTTTAAAAATTAGAAAATACTAAACATTGTTATTTTTTTTAAATACTGAGAAAATTCACCAAAATAAATATCAGTTCAATTAATTTTAGTTATCCTTCTGCTAAAAAGCAAACGCTGTTAAAATTCTTAAAATTCTGCTTAAATTCCTTCAGATGATTACTTGAGTAGGTTAAACTGACAGAACCATGAAACGCTTTGAATCTGTTGGAATCACATAGATAAAATTTAAATAAATCAAGTTTCCAAAGCTTTATTTACAGGTTCTAATTAATCTTTTAATACGTTTATCGTCAAGTCTTGACGGGTACTACCTAGTTTTGTCTAAAAAATTTATTAATTTTGATAATCAATCATTATATTTTAATGATATTATAGAATAAGCAGAAATGCAGGAATGGTGCGCAAAGTTTCCTTTGATTATGTTGCCAATTCTGACTGCAAGAAACAATGAATAATTAGGTATCCTATTTTGTACTATATTTTTTACAATTATTTTCCTTGATCTGGTTCATTAATTTTATAAAATATACATATGTATACAGTGGCGCAACTTTTGAAAAATATTTGGATAGCACAAAAATATTGGATGGGCTCAAAGATATTTTGGTAAAATAGGACAATAAGTTTTTTTTTTTGTTTGTTTGTTTTTTGAAGGGTGGACAGCTGTGAAAGATTTAAGTCAAACTATCATGTTTTAAGATAGTTTGCAATTTTTAGGTAAATTTCGTAAGAAATACTACCTATTGCAATCGCACCAGTTTATATATCTGTCTATCTATCTATCTATCTATATATCTCACTTTTTTATGGACACGATAACTTCTATAATTCTTCACCAATCTCCACCAAACTTGGACATAAAATCAATGGGGATAAAATCTTGGATGAGTTCGTTAATGGGCAAAATCGGACCAAGGGGGTCGGAATAGGGGGCGTTTTTGTGAAAATCGAAAAAAACGCCATAACTTCTTAATTAAAGTAGATATCGAATCGGTTTAAAGTTTATATTACTTCTTAAAAATGGGCCAAAAGTACATATATGACAGATATTTGATAAATGTAGAAGTGGGCTCAAGGGGAGAAAAAAACAGGGATTTTGAGAGAAAAAAAATTCATAACTTCGTCAGTTTTCAAGATATCAAGTCCAACTAAATTTTTTATGAATGTTCTTAAAGTTATCTAAAACTTTTGTATTTACAAGTTTTTGATAGGACCAACTTTTACTGATGAAAAAAATTAAAAACGAAAAGAAAAAGGGCACTGAAAAAAGAGAAAAATCCATAACTCCGTCAATTTTTAAGATATCAAATCTGATTAAATTTATTTTACATTTTCTCAAAAATATCTACAACTTTCATATTGACAAGTTTTTCATAGGACCAATTCGTATAGCAAAAAGAAATTAAACAAAAATAGGAGTTGGAGAAAAAAACCTCAAATCCAAACGGCTTATATTCTGACTCATTTTTAAATCCATTTTTGTTCTCAAACGCATCCAATTTACAGATCCTCTTATTTAGGAACTATATAATGTTATGCATTGGTCAGTTTTTGATAAAGACGGAATATATTTCAAAAAAGGCTACCAAAAAGGGTATTTTGAACAGAATTTCCAAAAGTCATCGGGACTGAAAATTGAAGGAAGTATTCAAATAAAAAATTGCGTTTTTTTCTGACTCGTTTTTAAATCCATTTTTGTTCTCAAACGCATCCAATTTTACAGATCCTCTTATTTAGGAACTATATAATGTGATGCATTGATCGGTTTTTTGATAAAGACAGAATATATTTTGAAAAAGGCTACCGAAAAGGGTATTTTGAACAGAATTTCCCGAAGTCTTCGTGATTTGAATATTTAAGGAAGTTTTCACATAGCAAATTGCGTTTTTTATGACTCGTTTTAAAATCCATTTTCGCTCTCAAATGCATCCAATTTACAGATCCTCTTATTTAGAAACTATATACTGTGACGCATTGGCCAGTTTTTTTGATAAAGATAGAATATATTTTTAAAAATGCTGTCAAAGTGAGTATTTCGCACAATATTTTCCGAAGCAATCATGATTAAAGAATTAAGGATGTATTCAAACAACAAATCGGTTATTTTATGACTCATTTTTAAATTCAATTTTTTTCTCAAATGCTTTCAAATGAGTTTTTTGTTATTTAGGAACTGTATAATGTACTGTTTTGGTCGATTTTTTAATAAATTTAGAATCTATTTCAAAATATGTTGTCATAATGGGCATTTGAGCTGAATTTTTCTTAAGATGATTCTGATAAAACCAGTTTTTGCAGGAAAATGAAATTAAAAACTTTTCATAAACGGCCAAATGAAGTTATTAAACTGGGTTTATCACTAATCATATATATTTTTTTGTTGAAATGAGCACTCTTCGAAATCTACCTCCGCCTATAGGCCCAGCCGACAGGGATTTTTTTAAAATCATATTCTTATTCTTTTTTCCTTATAAAGACAATAATAGATATTGTAATATCATCACATCTAGAACATGACTACAAATTGAAGCAGTAGAAAGTTAAACATTAACATTTTAGTCATTTTGGATTTATGGGTGTAAGTCGGTGAATTAAAACGTGTGGTCATTGACAAAATAAATTTTGTTCTAGGGAGAAAAATGAATAACAAAATAATAATGAAATAAATAACGAAATAGAACAAGGAAAATTGGGTACGCTAGAATTCAAATTATTGGGTGGGCTCAGGCCCCACGGGCCCATATAAGTTGGCCCCACTATATGTATATATGTATAAGCTTTCAAAGTATTTAACTTAGTTACTTACTTGCGCCCTTTGGGATCAATTCTCTTTTTTTATTCGGCTGGCCCCAGTTAGAATATATCGTGTAGCAAAATTGCGGGAAATCATCTGGAGTGTAGAAAGATCCCAGAACATTCTCCATACTAAAAATTAAACAGAAAATAAACTAGTTGATGGAAAGGGGGAGGGAGGTCGTAATACTTTACCATCATGGATATGCTTAATATAAAATATGAAAATAAGACATGTGATAACTATTTATAAAATGCATCGCAATTCCAAGATAAAATTGAAACGTAGATTTAAATATTTTTAACACATAGTAATGCTCTATTAATGCATTGCTGATGAATCAAATTCAACAAATAATATAAAACGCCGAACTGCTCAAGTAGAGCCGATTTGAGTAAAGGAAACATGCTTATAACTCAAAAAATGATAATTACAGTAATTAACAGTTTACTGCGTCGGATAAATCGTGTTATATTCAATTAAAATATATCTTTGAATTGAAATTTGAATGAAATACAGGGTTATGAAAAATCGAAGAATGTGTAAATAGGATTACAAATACCTTGGCGACTAATTATCCGATCGAGTTTGTTCTTTATATAAAATTTTTGTTATTTTATTTCATTTTACACCCACTCCTTAAAATAAAAAAAATTCGAAATATTTTTGTACTTTTTATTAGAATGAATATTTCAAAAGTCTTAAAAAATAGTTTCAAATTATTGAGGTTACTGACATTAAATAGGCTTGTTTTCGTTATTATATACTAAGTACACACCAAATTTCAAGTCTCTACCTCTATTTGTTCGGGAGATAGAGCATTTAAAGACAGACAGATGGCAAGGGTTTTTGTAAAAATATGTTTTTCGTAATCCCCAGTGTCTAAAACGTGTAAATCCTTCAAAAGTTTTTTTCGATTTTCAAAACGATTGCAAGACTTACTTTATATTACGTATGACGAGTAAGTAAGACGAACGACTGCATGTTTTTGTAATTTTTTTAGAAATAAATTGTATTTAATGAGATCTGTTTATGTTTAAGTCGCATATATGTTGTAAAAGAATGATAAAATTTCATTAAAAATGTAATCGTGTAATTTTGTTTTTTACTTACGACAGTCAACTGCCAAGAATATGTACGATTGTAATACCAAATTTCTGCTGAGCAAAGTATTTTTTTCTTTTAATAAGCTGGTATTGAAAATACTAAGTATTCCTATCCCTCACATATTTGACGTTAATGGGGCCATTATCGCGGCAATTACTTGTAATAAGCAAATTATAAATAATAGGGTATGTGATTCAAATATAGCCAAAGCAGGTAATATGACCAACCAGCAATATTGTTATTAAATTCATCGAAATCCAAAAAGTGGTGCTTGAACCTATTACCTAGCTATCCGAATAACTTAGCTCACTACCGTTACCGTCTTGGACGAGATTCTTGATCATATGCTTATTGGGGTAGACATTGTTACTTGTTAGGTATGCTCGCATTTTATATTTTTTTCTTTTATAAGTTTGTTATTTTTCTTATTGAAACAAAGCATTTATATTTACTGTTATTAATTTCGATATAAAAGAAATGTAAACAAAAAATTGTAAAACTTAAACTGAGTATAAGTAATGTTAAATTTTAATGCTAATATATATATATATATATATTAATACTGTTATATAAAGAACATATCAGAAATAAGGATATATATAAAAAACAGAAAGTTTGAAAAAGTGAAAAAAAAATTCTTGAAGGGCTTTTAAATTAAACATTAAAAAAATGTATAAAAAATGGGGGGGGGGGGGGCTGAGTTCGATTCTTAGGTGTTTACTTTTGGTTATTAACCATTTGAAAAATGGTTGTTGTTTTCGGGAGAATGGACCCGATGATGTTACCACTTTTGAATGATGTTACCACTTTTGAATTTAAATTAAATTCTTTATTTTTAGAAGAATTTTTATTTGAATTTAAATTAAATTCTTTACTTTTAGAAGAATTTTTATTTGAATAGTAAATTAAAATGGTTAAAATCATTGTAATAAAGGAGAAAACTAACAAATTTAAAAATGCGTAGACGGAAATTAACAGATACGGAAAAAGCCGAAGCCAAAGAAATGAATGAACGTGAATATCGCATTCAATGATATTAAACACAATACGCGTACTTAAACAATCATAAAGTGATTTTTATTTCTTCTTTTGCTATTTAAAATAAAAATTTAGTCAACATGTATAAGTTGCTTATTAGTTTGGCGATTCGTATCATTTGGCGAAATTGGTCGACGGGATAACTGAGTAATACTGTATTTGGTTTGGCGCAAAAACGTCTTTCAATGCAGAAAATGATAAAATCAAAAGATTATTGAGCCGCTGAAAACCAATTACGTGTTGAAAGGCGATCACGAAAAAGGAAGCAATTTAATGCCGAACCGATTAATTGTAAAACATCATGTCGCCAGGGCGACCAATCCACTAGCCATGGCGTTTTACTATCGGTCGGTTCTAACCAGGAAAATTTGAGTGCCAATAGTGATTCTAACAAGCCGGAAAATGTTATAGCTATTACTCTTGATTTTCCACCACCTAAAAAGAAAACTAAAAAGCAATCGGCTTGGGAAAAACTGGGAAAAAACTTTTTTGATTCGATGTCTGATGGACCCATTCACAGATGCATGTGCTGCGATCGATTTTGGTTTAAAACCTCCATCACCAAAATTCTGCTCTGTAAAATCAAACAATATATGCCAAAGTCTTACAAGTATAACAGTATATGCCAAAGCTGTATTTTAATAATGATTACTTTTGCACCAACAATGTTAAATAGTTTGAAATGTTTCTTTCGTCGCCAACTTTTATGCTTGGCGACAATAGAGTGATATAACTTAAACGAACCGTACCTTCAAATTGCAGCATGTATAAAGTCATTTATAGCAGTGGCACGGATAATACACAATAAAACAACTGGTATTTAGCTTAAAATGATAGATGAATGTATCGAGTGAAACATTTTTCAAATGGTTGGGGTAATTTCTTAAATTACAATTTTTATTATTTACGGTAATTTATTCTTAATAATGCACAATTAATTATATCAAGATAAAAACTTACTTGCAAAGGGAAATGCCACCAGCATGCTCGATTGTACAATTCATATATTCTCCCAATGACATTGCAAATCTTGGAAAATCCTCCCTTTTTAAAGAATATTTCTCCATAAATTTGGCGTATAAGTAAAGCTAGAAATGAAAAAAAAATAATTCTTAATTTTTTAAATCATTTTTGCATCTATTTTGCGAAATCTGGAGGAATGTTTAGTTAAAAATTCCAAAAAATCTTTATTAAGGCCCCACACTAGGCATAGGAAAAAACATGGATGATAATGTTAAGTCTATGGGAACGTTCTTTTCAAATATCTCGCTCAAATTTTAATATTTTTACATGGTTTTTTTGCATAGCATAGCTGAGGACGATCTACAACCGGCCTAGTTTTTACTTTGTCGAGTTTGCTTATATATTTTTTTATATTACAATAGTTTCAACTTCAGAACCGGTTTAAACCGGTTTTGAAATTTAAAGTAATTTTTTTAAAATCTGAAACCAAAACTGTAAAAGTAAAAACTATGCCGGTTGTGGATCGTTCTCAGCTATACTATGCAAAAAAAAAAAAAAAAAAAAAAAAAAAAAATGTAAAAATATTAAAAATTGGGCGAAATAGTTGAAAAGAACGCCCCCATAGACTTTTTCATACGATGCATATTACGGCAAAAAAAATATATTATTCAAATGTTTTATTATGAATTTGTAATTTAGGAATAATGAATTTTCATGATTTGACAACACAAACAGCAACGAAGTAATTTTTTATAATTTTTTTTACAAAAAAAAAAAAAAAAAAAAAAAAAAAAAAGCTTTCTATGTTTGATAATTTTACGAAAAAAAAAAGAACTATACAGGATGAATTATAAATGGTTTTTCAATTTTTAACTGTGGAGAAACATGCTAAAAACAAACTCTTTTTTGTGCAGCAAAATACTTTAGCTGAGAAAGAACATACTAAAAACGAACTCCTTTACGTGCATAGAGCCACAATATAAATCTTTCTTCTGACCAAAACCGCACGTGCACTGTAAAAAATTGGTTCTCAAAAATGAGTAAAAAGTACTCAATTTTGAGTACATCACATACTCAAAATAGCTCCGATCCAAATGTACTCAAAATTGAGAAACACATATATTCATTTTTGATTTCATGGTTGTGTTCAAATGTAGATCGCTATGAACCACCCCCTTAACTTATAAATTAAAATAAAAATATACAGTGGAGTACCGTTTATACGACGCCGAAGGGACTACCGAAAAACGTCGTATAAACGATAACGACGTATAATCGATTTTCACTTCCAAAACTAGAATTAATTTTGTTTTCACTTAATTTTAATGTTTAACGTGATGATTTGCATGAATTTATAAATTAAACAAACCAAAATAATAATAATAATAATAATAATAACAAAACAAAAACGGGGGAGGGGATTAGTAAGCAATTTAAATATGTGTACCTTTATTTGTGTTTCACTGAAAGGTTTCTCATTTGCAGTACATCATTTCCTTTCCATTTAAAGTCAAAAATCAAAAACCCCTCGTGGCCAACTAAAAGTCGCCAACACTGATAACAGTTAGAAGGATAGTCTATTTGCAACTTAAAACAGGTCGGGAAAGCTGACCATCCCCAAAAAAAGAATGACCCCTCCCAGTGTAATCTGTTACACATAAGCTGACTTTCAGACTAATTGACACACCAGCCCACATTTTTATAATGTGGAGTGCATTTAAACACGCTTTTTGGTGTCATTCATAGCTGCCAACTTCCGCTCGTTCGTAAAATACACAAGAAAAATAAACCTATACAAAATCGAAAAATCGACGTATAAACGATTTTGGGCGTCGTATAAAAGATATATTTTTACATTAAAATGAATAGGAATGAATCGGGACCACATTAAAACGTCGTATAAATGTAAACGTCGTGTAAGTGATCGTCGTATAAACGATGCTTTACTGTACTAGCATTTATTTCTTGTTCAAAATTATTAACAATAAAAGCTTAATCGATTGTTTATTAAGAAAAATAGCAAAATGCCCAAATCGAATATTTTTATGGCAAGAGCACTTTTATTTGCAAGCAGTTTTAAATTATTTCAAAATACTGTGTATAATTTAATATTTACATTAATAAGCATCTTTTATGCCACCCTGAATGAAATAAACCATTACAGGGTACAAAATTATCGCTAGTTTGGATTTGATAATATTCAAAATTCAGAGAACAATGTGATCATTTTTTATCCAAACATACTCAATTCAGTATGAATACATCGATGTACTAATTTTTGAGTATTTTTTTTCAGTGTATGCAAATCCAATACATTGCATTCTATATAAGGGAAATGTCCAACTATACCTAATAATTCATTGTTAATGCAATATCAGCAGCTCCGTCTTCTGATAGACATATTTATTTCATGAATACTTATTTACTTTCTTCCATTTTCCTGAAAACTTCAATGGATCATTATGCAATAATATTTTTTCTCTCACCACTTTTTTTTATTCTTTGGTGTTTAATAATAGTTGTTGAAAGTCTAAATTACATCAGATCTTCTGATTGTAATGTCCTTTGTTAAAACATGTTGGTCAATAATCATCATATGATCGTTAAATCCTATTTTAAATGTTACATTGATATTTCTTAATAGTACTTGGCTATATCCTTCTATAGTAAAAAAAAAATAGTCTTAAACAAATATCCAGGAATGACTCCTGGAATGATGCTGATGTGTAAGGTTTCCGGAAATAACGCGTCCGGGTGGACCATACCTTCCATGAGTCGAATAGATCAATCAGAAAAGGGCTCCGTCTATGCATCGCGAAGCGTTGCATAGCGAAGCTGCACTGGAGAGCGCAGCAAGCAGGGGTAGCCTAGAACTTGGAATCGCGAAGGTGAGCGTAGTGAGCAGGGGGGCGGAGCCCCCCTAGTTGTAAAAAGCAATACTAACTTCACTATGCAGATGTAATTTGTACAGAGTTATATTATGGTTATGATAAATATATTCATAAAAAGAAAGCATGCTGGATGGGGAGCAAACGGGGCGTATTAATGAAATTAGTCGTTGGAGGCCAGCCTAATACTTACCTATCATGGATATGCACAACATAATATACGAAAAAATAACATGTGTAAATTTATTTAAAAAATGCATTGCAATTCCAAAACAAAATTTAAACGTATATTTAAGTATTTTTAATATGCATATGCATTTTTAATATACTCTATTAATGAATTATCCGATGAACCAATTTCGACAAATTATGTAATACGCCAAACTAATCAAGTAATACCGAGACCGATGAAGAAACATGCTTATAATTCCAAAAATAATAATCATACTAACTAACAGTTTCTTGCGTTGGATTACATGTTCATTTTAAATTAAAATATATCTTTGAATTGAAATTTGAATGAAATACAGGCTCATGAAAAATCAAAGAATGTGGAAAACAGGATTACGAATATCTCGGTAACTAATAATCCAACTGAATTTGTTTTCTATGCAAAATTTTTGTTATTTTATTGCCTTTACGTCCACTCTTTAAAACAAAAACTTGGAAAATTTTTATATACCTTTCCTCAAAACGAATTTTTCGAGGATCCGAAAAAATAGTTCCGGATAATCAACGTTACTGATATCAAATCGGCTTCGTCCCATTCTTATATACTAAGTACATCCAAAATTTCAATTCTCTATCTCCATTTGTTCGGGAGATAGAGCGTTTACAGACACACACACAGACAGACTAAAGGCAAATTTTTTTTTTCTAAAAATATGTTTTTCGGAATCTCCAGCATTTGACGTGTAAATCCGTCAAAATTTCTTTTCGATTTTCAAAACGATTGCAAGACTTACCCTAAAGTACGTATGATGGGTAAGTAAAATGGAGGTACATTGAAATGAAATACCTAAGGAAAGGGTTCGTAGAAGAAATAGGTTGGTAAGTGCTACCCTATATTTCCTGAAAGTTTGTAACGGCTTTTCTGAAACATTTTTCATACATATACACACATATTCGTACTTTACCTGAAAACCTTCCGGAAGAGAGCCATTTGGGCAAAAAAATCGAAATGAATCATGTTGGCAGTGAGTTTGAGAGGTAAACATACGAAATAATGAAGTTGGGCACACCGATTTCACACCGAATCCTTCACATAGATTTTCATACCGGTACCTGTTAATAATAATTAAAAAATACATATTATTACAGATATTGTTACAAATTATTATGTTTTTTATATTTATTATATACATTACATATTACTATATTTATCTATATAATAAATCAGTAACCTTCTTTATTCAGCACACTAAAACTTGTCTCTACGCATACATGCTTGCGCAGCGCTGATGCACAAATAAAGTATGAGAAGGTAGCAAATAGCTATTTCGAATCTACTATCGAGATTCTTCATCAGTGCGAAACTCATCGAGCTAAAAAATAGCAAAACTGAGCAAAGAGCCAGAGAGACGCAAGCTTATATACCCGCTATGGGAACAATCCCACCTAAAGAAAAGCAACCAATGAGAAGAAAGCAGCCAAAACAGTTGGGTGGACAAGTAGCGACATCTATCGGAGAACAAGCAAAACAAAAACTAAAAAGTGAGTGAAAAAAAAGTATATTAAATTAAAGATTTCCAAATACTTGGAAAATAAGGAGTACTAGATAAGTCATTGACTAAGGAGTGAGAATTTTTTATGATGTGGTAAGCTTCCCAAATATCAAGATCAAAAATGGAAGGACATCTATGCAGGGCCTGACTAAGGCAGGGGCATGCGGGGCAGTTGCCCCGGGCCCCCCCGGCTTGAGGGGGCCCCCCAAGGAGAGAAAAGTTTCTTGTTAAAAGAGGGCCAAATGATATAAAATAACAAAATATTACCAAAATTCTTTTTTTTTTCAATTTTAAATGGTCTTTTTTTCTCTTACCTCCTTTGTTTCCGAGCCCCACGTTCCCTTAAAATAATAGTTACATCATAAAAAAATTAATAGTTAAAATTATCTATCTTCTGTTATTATGTATAAAGATGTGAAATATGAATACTGAAATAAGTACTTGGTGCGAAATTTATGCATACATACAATAGATTTATATTTTAATTTTAGTCACTTGAGTATAATTGACAATTTTAAGATATAACGGGGTCCCCTAATAATGTTTGCCCCAGGGCCCCCCACTGTCTAAGTCGGGCCCTGCATCTATGGATGATGGTGGTTGAAGAAAAGTTAAACTTATGTTGTGAAGACCAACAATGTTGAGCAATAGAGGAACGTTTAAGCTCTTGATTTTTGACATACCTTTTATGTTCCATTAAACGACATCTGAGAGCACGTTTAGTCTGATAAATATAAGAAAGACCACATTGGCAAGAAATTTGGTAAATACCCCAGTTATCTAAGCGATTAATGGGGTGCTTAAGATTTGAAAAAGCAATTTTATTAACAAAAGAAAAATAACATTGAAATCGAACCTTTTTAAAATTTTAGCAACTTGCTGACTGATTTTGGGGGATAAAGGCAAAACAACCAAAGCATTGGAGTTCGAATTAAAGTATTTTCTTTCAGATTGGGTGGATTTTGTCAATTTTCTATGAATTGAATCTATAATATTAGGGGAATAACCACGATCAACAGTAATAGCTTTTAGATAATTAAGTTCATCACTGAGTAGCTGAGCAGTTGAACAAATATTGGAAGCCCAGAAAACAAAAGTTTTAAAAGCCGCAACTTTCTGGTTAGGAGGATGAGAAGAATATCTGTGAGGTGGAAGACTGACCGCAGAAGGTTTGCGAAAGACAGTAGTCTGAAAATTATCTTCATTGCGAATAACAAGACCATCCAGAAAAGAAAGGCAATTGTTCGATTCAGTTTCAAAAGGAAATTGAATGCAAGAATCAATAGAATTCATGACAGAGAGAATATGATTTATATCTGAACTCACTTCAACTAAAGCATAGATATCATCTACGTAACGAACAGAGAACGGAAATTTTAAGATTTCAAACAATTTTATTTCAAAATAATGCATGTACAAATCGCATAAAGTCGGACTAAGAGGATTATCCATAGCCAAACCGTCAATCATATGAAAGAAATTCCCGTTAAATACAAAAGTATTTTGAGATAAGCAAGCACGAGTTAGATGAATGAGGTCCTCGATTTCGAAAAAGGAAAAATGAAATTCACAGAGCCTTTTCTTGAGGGAATCTAAAGCACCTTCGACAGGAACATTAGTAAATAATTATTTAACATCAAAAGAAACCATCATGTGGCCTTGTGGCTTATAACTGTGAAGTTTCTTAGCAAATTCAAAAGAATTCTTAACAGTGAAAGAATTACTGCTTGAGAAAGGAGAAAATATAGAAACAAGATATTTTGCAAGTTTATAAGAAGCCGTACCGATACTGGAAACAATGGGTCTAGAAGATATGTCAGGTTTATGGACCTTGGGTAAAGCATAAAACCTGGCACAATGAGCAATTGAAGGAATAAGAGACCTCTTTAATTTAGCAGGAATAATGTGTGAAGACTTAATAGCAGATTTGATAGTATCAATTTCATTAGAGGAAGAGTCTTTGTTGATATCCACATAGGGACCATCATTAATTAATTTATGGGATTTTTCTAAATATGAAGACTTGTCAAGAACAACAATCTGACCACCTTTGTCAGCTTTAGTTATGATCAAATTCGGGTCAGAACACAAACTTTTTAGGCAATGTTTAACTGAACTATTAAGATTTGGCTTATAAACATTCGAATTGAAATCAACAGCATTGGCAATGAGATGCCTAATAGACTCTTTTTGAGAAGGAGAAATAGCGCTATGCTTAAAGGCTCTTTCAATAGGAGCAATCAGACGGGGTAACGAAGGAGGGGCAGAAACAGAGAAATTGTTCTTTAATTTTAAAGCATTTAGCTGATTATTACTTAAAGCGACACTAGAAAGATTGACAACAGCATTTTTGTTAACATTAGGTAAATTTATAGAGTTGTTGGCGAAAGAATTATTAAGGAAGGGAAAGAATTAAAAGGAAAGAATTAAAAGGAAATTTAACACGCTTTGGCGTGTTAAATTTCCTTTTTAGAACTGCGCAATGAATCGAAGAAGCTTTGAGGACTCTATTCCATGAAATTCTGTCTATAGAATCAAAATCAGGAGAAGAATTACCAAGAATATACCTAAATAAACACTTTAATCATTAACTGTTGAATGTTTCAATTTCATATGAAACATCTCTACATTATGCCTAAGATTATCGGCAATAACATGGCAAGGTTTGAAGGAGGGATTAGCGTTTACCACGAAAAAAGAATACTAATGGAAATAAAATAACTTACGTAAAGTGAAAAAACCAATGTATTTCGATCATTATAAGATAAGTAAAGAAAAAATATATAATTATCATAGCATTGCATTAAACAGTGATAGCAAAAATGCAGTCTCTCAACAATGTTTTTTGAAAAATATGAAGATCATTATAATCAACAAAGAAAAAGAATTGTAACCGATGTAATTTGCCGTTTTATCGAATTTATCCTTTTTTCGTAGTTTTTTTTCGAAATTGGTCGTTTCTTTTGTTATTTTCAGAAATTTGTCATATTTTCGCTTTTTTTTCCTTTGCAAAAATTATCTGTTTTGCGGTCTTTTAATGAAATATGCCTCTTTTTTTCATCTTTTGACAAAATATGTTGTTTTCTCACAATCTGGTACCAATATTTGCATTTTTTGAAGTACTTAGACAAATTTAAAGTATTTTCACGATCTTTTGACGAAATTCATATCTTTTATGGTACCAGGAAAAAATTATTTGTTTTCTCAGGGATTTTCGGTGAAATTTGTGTCGTTTTTTCTTGCTATTTTTCGATGTAATTTGCCGTTTTATTGAATTTATCCTGTTTTCGGGATTTTTTGTGAAATTTGTCTTTTTTTCGTTATTTTCAGAAATCTGTCATATTTTCGCTTTTTTTTCTTTGCAAAAATTACCTGTTTTGTGATCTTTTGATGAAATGTGCCTCTTTTTTTCATTTTTTGACAAAGTGTGTTGTTTTCTCACAATCTGTTTACCAATATTTGCGTTTTTTGAAGTGCCTAGACAAAGTTAAAGTATTTTCACGATCTTTTGACGAAATTCATATCTTTTTTGGTACCAGGACAAAATTATTTGTTTTCTCATTGATTTTCAATGAAATTTGTCGTTTTTTCTCGCTATCTTTCGATGTAATTTGCCGTTTTATCGAATTTATCCTTTTTTCGTGATTTTTTTGTGAAATTTGTCGTTTTTTTCGTTATTTTCAGAAATTTGTCATATTTTCGCTTTTGTTTTCTTTGCAAAAATTACCTGTTTTGCGATCTTTTGATGAAATGTGCCTCTTTTTTTCATCTTTTGACAAAATGTGTTGTTTTCTCACAATGTGTTTACCAATATCTGCGTTTTTTGAAGTACCTAGACAAATTTTATGTATTTTCATGATCTGTTTAAGAAATTCATGTCTTTTATGATACCAGGACAAAATTATTTGTTTTCTCGGGGATTTTCGGTGAAATTTGTCGTTTTTTCTCGCGACCTTTCGATGAAATTTGCTGTTTTATCGAATTTATCCTTTTTTCGTGATTTTTGTTTGCGAAATTGTTGTTTTTTGTTATTTTTTTTTAGAAATTTGTCGTTTTTTCCCACTATTTTGAACTAAATTTACCTTTTTTTGCGATTACCTGGATAAATTTTATGTGCTTTTTGAGATCTTTGGGCGAAATTCACGTCTTTTATGATAACTGGACAAAATTCGTCATCTTGAGGTCTTTCGGTAAAGTTTATCGTTTTTCTCGAGTTCTTTCGATAAAATTTGTCGTTTTGTCATGATTTTTCGATGTAATTTGCCGTTTATTGAAGATCTTTTTGCAAAATTTGTTGGGTTTTTTTGCGAAATTTATCTTTTTTGTGATTACTTGATGAAATTTGCTTTTTTTTCAATCCCTTGACGAAGTTTGTTTTTTACTCACAATCATTTGTCAAAATTTGTTGTTTTCTCACAATATTTTGAATTTTTTTTCATAATATGTTTACAAATTTGCCATTTTTTAGGGATTTTTTGTCAAAATTTGCCTTTTTTTCGAAATTTTTTCACGAAAATTGCCATTTTTTAGACGTTTTGGCAAAATCTTGATTTTTTGCAATACTTTTGCGAAATTTGTTTTATTTGGGACACCTAGACAATTTTTTTTTTCAGTTTTTTGACCAATTTTTTAGAGATCTTTTGAAGAAATTTGTTGTTTTTTGCAATCTGTTGACGAAATTTGCTGTTTTTTTTCTACATCGATTTATAAAATTTCCGGGTGATTTTTTTTTTGGGGGGGGGGGGAGGGGGGTATTTTGACGAAATTTACTATTTTTTGTGATTATTTGCCAAAATTTGCGTTTTTTATGGTACTTAGACAAACTTTGGTACATAGCAAATGATTTCTAGGATTTAAAAAAAAAAAAAAAAAAAAAAAAAAACTTTAACGTTCGAAAAATAATTTTTAAACATTGTCAAGAGTCTGTGACGTGTGTCGCAGCGTTGCCCCGATTCTGCGCCCGGGATCATGTCATGTTGGTGTTACGTTGGTAAATGGAAAAGCATATTGAAATTTTTAATAAATATTAATAATTAAAAAAAAATTTTATAGCGGCTTTTTCTTTGGTTCTTTCATATTGTTGCCATCAAGTTTTGACGGGTTTCACCTAGCCAGAATAAATATTATCATTAATTTTTTTTAATATGTGAAATTTACATGTATTTTTAATTTACGAAAAGGTAATAGAAAAGTAGTTGAAAATGCAAATGTTTATTTGTTGAATGGGGTGGGTAATGTAACAACAAATTAACCACTGAGAGGATCATTGTTATAGTTGTTGCTAAATGGCAAACTATAAATTCAGTCTTATTTTGCTGCGAAGTAATTGAAGTATGTATATTTTGTATGAAATGAGTAATGATAGTAATTTATGATTTATTCATGTCATGTATAATTTATTGGTGTTGTATTTGTAAATGGAAAATTATCAAATGAGAGAGATTCTAATTCTATCACAGCATATTTGAATGTAACTCGGCCAATTGCGGGTCATTTGCCTGGATGTAAAATGCAGGTTTTTCTTTTATTTATTGAAATTTTTGCTGAAGATTAGTCGTTAAAAAATCCTTTAATAGCTGGAAAATACCCTTTTCTTTCTTCGGTGCCGTCAAGTTTTGACGGGTTCCATCTAGTTATATATTAAAACAGGAAGGTAAAAATTTAAGATCCGAATAAACAAGTAAGAAAAATTAAGCATAGATTATGTAACACTTCATGAAATCTTTAACAAAACTTCGTTATTTAGGGAAATACGGTATTACAGTCCATAGCCGAATAAGTATTCCAATACTTTTGAACAGACTTGTATTTGATCTGTCGGTTGATATGTATACTAAATAATGGGGAAATTCAGTTTAGCAAGAAAACGCCTAACTAGTTGAACTTTTCCTTTCAGCAAATTATAATAATATATGCAGTGGCGTAGCAAGTGGGAGGCACCTAATCTATTTTTGCAAATCTATATATGTAATTTTATAAGATAAAAAGAAAATAATTCTTAAATAAAATGAAAATTCTAGCGCATGACGCAACAGGGTTAATTTTCCTTTCTTTGAGAATGTGAAATTTTTCTAAATAAGATATGCACCAAAGAACAAAAAGTAACCTATCAAAAGAATGGGTAGCGAAGCAAATTTTAAAAGAAAAACTTACCTTCTACATACAGACACCGGATTTGACTTATGTAGATTATGGGTTGAATAATAAATCGCTCCTTTTTTTTTTTTTTTAAGCAGTAGGTCAAAATGTAAATAAGGAATGGTATGATCATTTGTTGTAATAACGTAGAATTGTGATTGAAAAGATGTGTACAGATGGGGCTGTGGGAGGGGGTGGGGTGACATCCTGGTAAGTGGGGATGACACTATTTACGTCCGCCCCGGTTGTCACCCATTCTAGCTACGCCACTGAATATATGGAAATATACTTGAACACTTTTGATCATCCCCGTAGTTTACCTAGTACTCGCATTACACGCCAGTGTTTAGCTGAAAATTAGTTCAAACAAAAATGCTCTTTAAACTACTTAAATTACATTTAAATAAATTATCATCCAATGGCGACTTTCAGAAAGTGTTGAAAAGCGTTTCACAATTTATTGTTAATGCATGATTTTTCCTACTTGTTTTATTATAAGAGTTATTTTTAATATGATATAAATATTTTTTCTTTAAAAATCTACAGCCTTACATTTTATTGCATTTCAGAATGCAAAAGGTTGTTTTAAAAAATCAAAATACCAAATGAAATATGTGATTTTCAAATTTAATACCTTTATTAAATTATTTCGTTACTAGATGACCCGCCCGGCGTCCGTGATAACTATGACGCATAAAAAATCCTATAATCTTCACAAAAATGAAATAAAAAATTGATTCTAAAAGCACAAAAACTCGAAAAATAGTTGAAAATTACTTTAAAAACCGCATTAAAAACTGATGAAATTCAAAAATCGTAGCAGACAAAATTCAGAAAATTAGGCTTAAATTTTGAAACAATTTTCTTTTTATTAATGTCAAAAAATAGCCGCAAAATGCGAAAAGATACTAAAAATTGCATTAAAAATTTAAAAATTCAAAAATTGCTGCACGAATTCCAAATAAGATTTATTGGAAAGAGAGCTAAATTAACTATGCAGGGTTAAATGAATGAAACCGTATTCCTTTCACTAATGAGGAAAAACCAGCTCGAAACAAAAAGAACGCTAAAAATCGGCTAAAAAATTAAATAAAAACATCTAATCAAAAAATAGAAAATCAGGCTTCGAGATGCAAAACTTCATATACAGAAATAATTTTCCTAAAAATTTTGTAATTCTACCTGCAGTGGTCTCTTCAGAAGAGCGCTGACACACCTACAAACTTATCTCTTTATTATTATAGAATATATTATTTCTTTATTAAATTATTCATAATTCAGACGTTCTAGTTTTACTACATTCATATGAAAATGTTTAAGAAAAAAACTTACCCTATTCGGTTACAAAATGTGAAAGCTGGTATTTCAACATACGTTGGAGAGCTCTGCTGAATATCAACAACAGTTGGATAAGTCCAGTACAATTGAAGGAATTGATATGTCTGATATACGAAACCGCTTACTAATAAAATCTTCACTATAAGTCCTAATATTTTTGTCCATAATTTACGACTTTTTTTAAACTGCGCCATCATCTAAGTAAAACCTTATGAATGACACTTTAAACTCCTGACCACCGAGCAAAGGCCAAAATTGTAATTTTTTTTTCTCTGCAATTTATTTTAAATGGTAATAAATGAGGGAATTTCTCTCGTCGTAAAATTTTTTCGTTACGTACATGCCTTTAAGCCTCCAAAGTATCAATCATAACTTAATTTCTTAAAACTGGATTATATTTGTAGAATTACATTAATTTAAATAAATCTTCAATTGCAGTGAAACCTGCAGCCTTGTGAACGGATACATCCGGTCGCGGCAGTCGGAAGGAAACAGAATATCACAATTTTGTTGTCTGAAATTATTGAATATAATTATTTCGTTTATGGATGTAATTTATTGAAAAATCAATATTTTTATTTACATAAAGCTATAAAAATTCGGAATGAATATTAGAAAAACTTTTATATATTTAATCATTTTAAATCGCGTTTGTAATTGACGATACAGGATAGCGTGCAACGTTCGAAAGTTCTGATCGTAAATAATGTGTTACTTAGAATTTAAAAAAATACGAAAATTATATTAATGCAAATCACAGATCTATTTACATACTAAACAAAATACATTTTCTGAAAGAATGTGCTTTAAATTAAGCATCTGGGAAATACCGTACTCTGAAACAGATACATGTTTTTCAAAACTCTTTGCATGTACTGTTTAGAGATTTGGATAATTTTAATAATACATTTCGTGTAATGAATATACATACACATATTATTTTTCTGTAAATATTAGTTTTAATGATTCCAATAAAAGGCAATGTGGCTTGAAGAGACAGATGAATTTTCAAAATCAATGAATTTGTGTTTAGGTCTAATTTTTGATTTATTTTTTCGTATAAACATGCATGTAAAAATTAGACATTCACTTATTAAACATGCCAGACTTTTTTCTAACTATTTGGAAAATAGTTGTCTTCGGCAGAGAACTGGGAAATCTGAAGTATAGCTGAATCTTTTTACTGGTCGAATTTCATAACTCTTTATTTAATTCGTTTTTTGATTGGTCCATGTTTAATGTCCAAAAATGGAATGCTTCTGTTTTTTATTTTATTCGTTTTCCGATCAGAACATGTTTAATGTTTAAAAATGGACTATTTCTGCTGCCACGATGATAAAAAGAATAATAAAATCTTAAAAATCAATAATAATTTCAAAACCAATTCTTATAAAGATTTCAAACAAATTTCATTTAAAAGTACATTTTTTTTTCTCTACGCAACGGTGTAAAAATTTAAAATGTGCGATGTTTAGAAGTTTAAAAATTCGCAGTTCCGAAAATTGTAAAACTGAAATTTCACTTAAAGTTTGTCTATGATATGTCGGGGAAAATTTATGTTTAATCCAAGTTGTACGTGTATGAGACGTTCAGAAGTCAGTCTGATTAACTCCATCAAATAAAAATGCATATCTTAATCAGTTAAAGTTGCATATGTATAAATTATTGTTTTCTTTTTTTTAATCATTGCGGTAGGAATATTAATGTTTAATGCATGGCATACGTAATATATGACTCGCTATGACAAACATTGAACTAGGTATATATATATATATATATATATATATATATAAATAAGTGATGATCTCACTGTAAACGGGTTTCCATTCATTTTCCTTAGATTGTAGAATTTTAAGGTTGAATTAGCTGCTGTTAAACGTCTACTGGTATTTATGTGTTTGATTAAACAAGATCAGTTACATTGTGAAATACAGGGTCTTTGCCTTCTAGTATTTCTTGAACCGCGGTTTAAGGAAATTGTTTCAGCAAGGCATTTAAATTGTATCGTTTAAATCTGATGAAATTTTCACTAAATTTTTCTTTCTGTTTTTAACACACTCGCGATAATATTTTGTCGTTTAAAAGGAAATATTATTTTGACCGTCTTATTGTACGAAGAGTCAGACACTTAAAATTCCAGGCGTCTCAATGACATATGTTCGCGAAACTGCCGCATGGGTGTTGCATGGGCGAAAAAATGTTCTAAATGTTTTTTTTTTTTTTTTTTTTTCATACTGTAAGAAATAGAAACTTGAAATTAGGCATGGTAAATTTTTATAAGATGTAACTATTTCCATGAGCAGTTACTAAAAAAATCGGAATATAGAAGGAGTAATAATGTGCGAAAACTGTTCTAAAAACGTTCTAAATTGCGATTTCTGTGAAAACTCAGGAAATATTAAAGCTATTTCAAAAGAAATGATTGCAAAACATAAAATGGCTCAAACATAACCTCAAACATAAAATAGATTCTGTTTCGGTGATACTACTACTAAAATTTTGCAGGAGCAAAAAATGTTTCAAATTATTTTAAATGTGGATTAAAATTTACAGGGTGATACATATATACCATAATACAAATAAAATATCATAACTTTTAACTAAATAAATAGAACATCCCGTTTTATTCACCATTCGAAAGAAAAGAAAATATATGTACAAAAAACAAGACCACTCGCAATGGCATCATCCTGCGGCAAAGCACGCGACTAGGCTCTTCTGTAAATTCTTCAAGATGACTAATTTCGACGGTTTTTCGACCCAGGCTTTTTTCCGAACTCATTTTAGGGAAATCAGGCGCTTGTGTTTGACTGCACGGTCCTTATTTCTCCAGGATTCCTTGATCAGCGAAGTTTGGTGGGATATTTTTGGAGGAATGCAAGATTAGCTTTTGTAGATTATGTTTTCTTGCCCTCATAGCATGCATGGTCACAGTGACGTCACAATGACGTCATTGTGAGTCACTTTGGTCACATCACATCTGTGACCAAAATGCCACCACTCAGTGACGTCACATTGTAACTGAGATGTGACTTTCTTAAAAATCTTTAGAAAATTACAAATATTCTTCAAAACATGTTATTTACTTTAAAAAACATGTTCCTGGCAATTTAAATATCGTCGCTTTTGTCACAGTTTCGTCACAATGTTAATGTCAAAATAGTCACAAATGACACATTTTTCACAAATGTGTCACACCGTGACGTCACAAAGTGGTCAAAATGTGACGTCACAAAAGAGCTCTAAAACGGCCATAACGACTTCACATTTTATTAACTGTGACTTTACATCGACGTCACGTGACGTCACATCGACAATCGATGGTCACAAAGGCACAATGTGACTTCACAACGACGTAGCAATGACGTCACCATGCTTTACGGGTGGAAAACAGAGAATTAATATTAGCAGAAACAGGAATTGGGCGACAAAAAAACACGAGGGAAATGAATAAGACACTATTATAAATCAAAGACGAGAGAGAGAAAACAAACATTAATTCCAATAAACAATTCTATTTAACTTGATTAGGTGTAACAAAAATTAAAAACAGATATTGACTCTATTCGATTCCATCTTATAAGAACCATAATTCATCTATATAATAAAAGCCTAAATCATGTGACTGTCATCAACACTTCCGGGATTACTCACTTTACTCTTTATATGCTATGCAGCCAATTTCATATTAGCCAGCGCAGGTGATATGTCGCCAAATTATTGTACAGATTATTGCTATTATAAGAGCATTTGGCTGTCATCAGCAGTTTGATAACCACTTTGCTTTTCATAGGCCAAGCGGACAGTCTTAATCAAAAATATTTTTCCGGATAAATCTGTATAAAAGTTGTACTTTTATAGAGATCGCTTGAAAAAAAAAAATATTTGAGAGATGAAATACATTGCATATTTTGAGATTACAAACTGGTCGCCAGGGCGGCTAGTACTAAAATAAAATAAAAAAATCCCTGTCGGCTTGGCCTATAGGCGGAAGTAGATTTCGAAGAGTGCTCTTTTCAATAACAAAAAATAAAATTACATTACAGATAAACCTAGTTTAACAACTTTATTTGGCCTCTTTTGAAAAATGTTTAATTTCATTTTTCTCTAAGAACTTGTTTTATAAGAAACATCTGAAGCTAAATTCGGCTCAAATGTCCATTTTGACAACATATTTTGAAATATATTCTGACTTTATTAAAAAATCGACTAATACGGCACATTAGTTTGTAAATAACAAAAAAACTGTCAATTGAATGCGTTTGAAAGCAAAAATGGATTTAAAAATGAGTCAGAAAAAACGCAATTTGAAACAATTTTGAATACAACCTATATTCTTAATCATCATCACTTCGGGAAATTTTGTGCGAAGTGACCACTTTGACAGCATTTTTTAAAAATATGTTCAGCCTTTATCAAAAAATTGATCAATATGGCACATTATATAGCTCGTAAATAAGAGATCCTGTCAATTGGATGCGTTTGAGAGCAAAACTGAATTTAAAAATGAGTTGAAAAAACGCAATTTGTTATTAGAATACTTCCTCAAATTTTCAATCACGACTATTCCGGGAAATTCTGTTCAAAATACTCTTTTTTTGGCAGCCTTTTTTGAAATATATTCTGACTTTATCAAAAAACTGACCAATGCGTCACATTATATAGTTTCTAAATAAGAGGAACTACAAACTGAATGCGTTTGATAGCAAAAATGGATTTAAAAATAAGTCAGAAAAAACGCAATTTTTTATTTGAATACGTCCTCAAATTTTCGATCACTTCGGGAAATTCTGTTCAAAATACCTTTTTTGGCAAGCTTTTTTGAAATATATTCTGTCTTTATAAAAAAAAAAAACTGATCAATGCATCACACTATATAGTTCCTAAATAAGAGGATCTGCCATTTGGGTGCGTTTAAAATCAAAAATTAATTTAAAAATGAGTCCGAATATAAGCAGTTTGGATTTGAGATTTTTTCTGATACTCCTATTTTTGTTAATTTATTTTTGCTATACGAATTGGTCCTATGAAAAACTTGTCAATATAAAGTTGTAGATATTATTGAGAAGACTCAAAATAAATTTAAATAGATTTAATAGTTTAAGAATTGATGAAGTAATGGATTTTTGTCTTTTTTCACCCCTCTTTTTTGTTTTCGTTTTTAATTTTTTTATCAGTTAGAACTAGTCCTATCAAAAACTTGTAAATACAAAAAGTTTTAGATAATGTTAAGAGCATTTACACAAAATTTAGTTGGATTTGATATCTTGAGAACTGACGAAGTTATGATTTTTTTTTTTTCCTAAACACCCTGTTTTTTTTCACCTCTTGAGCGCATTTCTAAATTTATGAAAAATCTGTCATACATAAAATTTTGGTCCATTTTTAAGAAGTTATATAAACTTTAAACCGATTCGATATCTATTTTAACTAAGAAGTTATAGCGTTTTTTCGGTTTTCACAAAAACCCTTCCTATTTCCACCCCCTTGGACCGATTTTGCCCATTAACAAACTTAGCCGAGATTTTATACCCCTTGAATTTTATGTATCAGTTTCGAAGAGATTGGAGCAGAACTAAAGAAGTTATCGTGTCCATAAGAAAGTGAGATATATATTAGATATCGATATAGATGGATAGATAGATAGATAGATAAACTTTTTTTACTAATGGTAGTTTTGGGATCTACAGGTCACAATCGGCGTAGATCTGCAAAAATTTTTCAGAAATTCCAACATTGGAGCGACCGCAATAGGTAGCATTTCATACGAAATCTTCCTAATAGGAATCGTTTCACGGTCAATACAAACGGCTCGCGACAATGTTTTTATTTTATTTTATTATGATTATAGTTCTTATAAGATGGAATCGAAACATGTCATTTGTTTTTAATTTTTCGTTACACCTATGAAGTAAAATATAATTGTTTATTGCAATGTTTATATGTAAATAAATGCAATATTCATTTAGCATCACATTGGAAACCAAAAGGTTGTAAAAGTAGCACAGCTAACAAAATTGTTTAATATGTGTCTTAAAACAAATGAGATACGTGTGCATTATAAATTAATGTATGCCTGCGTTGCAGGTTGCATAAATGTAGATTGCCTGTCCAAATGTGTAAAAAGTTATTAAATCTTTTAGATTTTTAAATCACAAGATTTTAAGAAATACACCTTTTACATCTAAACATTTCAATAAACAATTTTATTTTACTTGAGAGAGGTGTAACGGAAAATTAAAAACAAATATTATTGACATGTTTCGATTCCAATCTAATAAGAACCATAATCATAATAATAAAAAAATATATACAAATAACTTTTCACTGCCAATAGAAAAGGCTCGCAACAATGAGATGTAAATTAAAATCCACGCGCAATATTGTAAAAATAATAAATTAAAAAGATACCATGATCAAAATTAATCTTTATTATTATTATTTATTATTATTTTTACAATAGTGAGCGTGGATTTTAATTTACATCTCATTGTCTCGAGTCGTTTGTATTGGCAGTGAAAAGTTATTTGTATTTTTATTTTTATTTCTATTATGATCATGGTTCTTATAAGATGAAATCGAAATATGTCATTTGTTTTTAATTTTTCGCTACACCTATGAAGTAAAATATAAATGTTTATTGCAATGTTTATATGTAAATGGTGTATTTCTTAATATCTCGTGATTTAAAAATCTAAAAGATTTAATAACTTTTTACGTTAAAACATTAATTGACTAAATTTACATTTTTATTCCGTCACAGTACTTATGTCTCTGCTTGTTTTGCACATTCCGTTTGTATCATAAATTGTTTTCTATTAAAATTGTTATTTCTTTATTTAAGTAAAAAAACCGTCATTAAAGAGATTATTGAATTTAAGCTTCTTTTGTTCATTAATAATGTTGCCTTTATAGGTCTTTCCTTATATGATTTTAACACAGGAGAACTCGCTAGTGAGAATTTCTCTCACAATACTCAATAGCTTTTATTTTACCTTACATTTGTTTAATATCATCTTTTTTTTTTTTTTTTTTTTTTTTTTTTTTTTTTTTTTGCTTTAGTACTTTTATTCACAAAAAACAGGTAAAATAATTTAAATAACATTTTGAAATTTTAATTAAAAGGAAAAGGGGTTTAAATACGAGTCTTAAGAAAGGTACGATGGAAAGAGAAAAGAGTTCTCCCGGGTTAAATAAAAAAGAATTTAAGCTACGAAGTAAGTAGCATTCGCAAATAATTATTGAATTTCAATAGTGTTTCGCGTTTTAGACTTTTATTTATTGTCAGTTTAAGCTTTACAACTAAACTGTGTTTTCGCATGAAAATAGAGACAAGAGAAAAAAAAATTATGAGATAATTTTTAATGACAATAATGCATGTCAGAAACTATTTATTTCATGGAACAAGTTTTTTTTATGGCGAGCGAAACAAAATTCTGTCAAATGATTTTTCTTTTCAATGAAATAATTTTAAACATCGATCGTTTCGATTTTGTTTTATCTTTCCTTTGCATTAAAAATGCTTTCCAAGCCGCTTAATTAACTCTTTTCTATTATTTATTACAACAAAAAGAACATTCACAAAAGAGATTATCGAGTTTGAATGGCAATTGTTTTTCTAATGATATGGTTTTATTGCATTTTTAACTATATGATTTTAAGTATTATGAATTTATTTATTTTAACTTCTATTTGGATCTCATTTGATTTTATTGAATTTCGATAACCCTTCACATTTTAGACTTTTATTTGTACTCAGTATTAGCTTGACATTTATATTTTAATTTGTTTTTTAAAATGGAACTTTCGACAAATGAAATAAATGAGAGAGATCTCCAATGATAATAATGTGTTTTTTGATACTGTCACAGATGTCATATATGTACGACATTGGCTTGATTATTTCCTTCCGCCGATTCGGCGAAAACTTTATTTTTGAATATTGCAATAAATGTTAATATTTATTGTTATATTTATTTTTATTATTATATTTATTATTGTGTTTATTATTTATAACTGCTTATTTATTTCTTCAACTGTTTATAAAAGAAATCAGCGATGACCCACCATAGTAGTTCTAAGTATACCTGGCCGTAAATAAAAACATATTCATTGAATTTTAACTAAACTTGTGTTAAGACATAATAGTGAATATTTAGGATAAGTCAAATAATTTCAAAGTCTTATTTTGAAAAATGTCCCTTATACGAACAAAAAATCGGGCTTTAGGTTACAGCTGACCCGCCACGGTAATTCTAGCGTTAAACAATGCATTCATGCACGCGATATGAAGGAAGTCCAACTACCCGAATAAGGATAAATCAATAAAATGAGGAAAAGAAAAAAATAAAATTACATAAAAATCCACATAATTTTTTTGGAAATAATGCCACTAAAACATGCAAAACGAGGTTTAGTATTGAAATTATAAAAAATTGAATATTCTTCATCTACTTTTTTCATTTAAGGCTTAATTTAAATCAACATTTTTAATACTTTGACCTATTCACAATGATCTTTCATTATATAACTTATTTCCTTGTTTGTTTTATAACGAAGGTTACGAAATAGGTTTTTTCCATTCATGCACAATTGTGCTTTTTTTTTTTTCAATTGTTATTCATAGATTAACAGAGCGAAAAACCGTGGCACTGCATATACAAATTTATCATTTTAGGGGGAAGGGGGGTGGGTTGTCGTTTGATATCGACATTATTTTTGATCCAACCAAAATTTCTTTTTTTTATTTGTAACATGGTCTTTGGTTCGAAATGGTATACTATCTCTTTTTACTTGAATATCTATTTTTATGAAAATACAAAGTTATTAAAATCATTAAATTATAAAATTATATAATTCTAAAATCTAGAATAACCCCCAACCTTCCTATTCTTCTTCATGCCTGTATGCATATATAATCATGGTTCGAAAAACCATGAAATATATTTGAAATGAAGCCTGTGTTTACTAATAAATGGAAGAGAATGAGAAAAAAATGTTGTATTCTTGCTTTGTTGATAAGAATTTCTATCTATACCGAACCCCTCTCCCTTTCGGGACAACTACAAAACTTTATTAATATTGAATGATTACGCAACAAAAAGCTGTTATAAAATATTTTTAAACAGTAAGTATTTCTTTTAAGTGTTACTTGATATAAAGAAACATTTGATTGACTTCTCTTCATTTGAATAAAAAAAGTATGTTAATAAATGTAAACAATTTTGGATATCAATCCAAACAAAAGACATAAATTCATAAAAATCAAAAAGTGTTTACACTTTGATAACGATATCATTATCGGGGCGGGGGCGGGGGGGGGGGTTCCAATTATGGTAATGTATGATATAGGAAGGGCGGGGGGAGGGTTTTCAAAATTACCAAAATGTTAGTAAAGTTGTATTTTCATAGCCCCTTAGAGATAAATGCTAAAGACATTTTTACAATTTCCAACGAAATTTCTGTTTGCTGTCCGACTGTCCACGCTCTAACTTACATAAGTATATTCGGATTTTCAGGTAATTAAAATATGTTATTAATGTATGACAAGATCAGTATTATACATGAAGTGTGTAGCATTACTATTTAATTACAAAGGCACTGAAGTGAATTCCATTATTTTATGGTATATGAGAAAAAACTTGTGCGTTTTGAAATGAGGTATGCAGATTTAAATTTAACTGATTTTTTGCATGTTACACGTTGTATATTAATTGTATACGTCAGATAAGGACTGCACAAACATATTCACATACCATTCTGCATATTAGCGATAATTGCTGAACGTGGATTTTCAATTAAAATGTATAGGTATTTCTTAACTAAATTAAATTTTGGATGTCCGATGCCCTGGGATAATAACGCCAGGATGGCTGATAACGTCAAGTGCTAATATTACTTGTAGTTATGAAGGAATCTGAAAAATTGGAGTAACCGGTTTTGCACTGAAAGGATTTCACTTATCTGGATCACAAAAAACCGTTAAAAATTAATTAGTTACATTTTTAGACCTTATCTCACGAATAAGCACGTAAGAGTCAACGCCCGATTTAAATTTGCTAGGTAAGTTCCGTAATGTTAAAATTAAATATTTATTAGGAAATAATTTGTTTATTACATGAATTTGTAGTGCATTTTATTACTTTAAAAATGTTTGAGAATCTGGATGTATTCGTGAGGTAACTTGCACTTTAAAATAAACTGAGTAAAGCTTAGTTGAAACGTTATACATGAAAATTTTGCTTAATAATAAGACAAATTCTAATAATCATTTAAATATCAATGAATATATATATATATATATATATATATACTGGGTGTTCCAAAAATAACCGGTGGATTTTAAAATTCATTAACTTGAAAACGGTGACAGCTATTAATTTTTTTTTCCAGGAAGGTTATGTATGATGTCAGAAGTTTTTTCGCCTTGATCTTTGATTTTAGTTCGGATTTCAAACAATAGATGGCGCTGACGGCGATTGGCGCTCAGTCGAAGCCGAAACTGACCTCCCTCAGCATTGATAGAAAGGAAGGAGGTTAATGATATGGAGTGCGTCTCATTTGATTTGATTTCAATGGAATGCATTTTTACCATGGAAGTAACAGATTCTTCGATATTGGAATACAGCGTTCAGAAATTGGTATAAATTTCGCAAATAGTATTTGAGTTTGCAGGAGATTTTACATTTATGAAGTTTTATTTGAACGGATAAAATTACTTTCTTATGGCATGATTTAAAGAATATTTTATGCATCATATTTTAAAACTACACTGTTAAAAATTTGAAACTTTTGCTGCATCATCACACCTCCGCTTTTATAGAAAATGATTACTTCACTGTATTATGGAGCATTCTTATTGGTCAAAATAGAGATATTCTATAATAGCAATGGAGTGACGATGCAGCAAAAGTTTCAAATTTTAACAGTGTTGGTGAAGATATTTTGCTACAATAATGCTCTTAGGACCCGATTCTGAATTCTTTCGATAAGATTTTAATGGAATGCGTTGTTGCCATGGAAATAACAGATTATTCTATAGTGGAATACAGCGTTCAGAAGTGGGCATAAATTTCGCAAGCAGTATTCGAGTTTGCAGGAGATTTTGCATTTATGAAGGTTTTTTTTATCTTGGATTAGATTACTTTTTATGGCATTATTTAAAGAATATTTTAAGCATTGTATTTTAAATTTAGGTAAAGAGCTTTTTTTTTTGTTGTTGTTTGTTAAAAATTTTATAACTTTTGTGATATTCTAAGAAATTTTAGACCTTTTAACTATTTTTTTAAAAATTCCAATAAGAAAGTTAAGAATTTTATAACTTAGTTTGGAATTTCATTCCAAGCTAAAATTTTGGAAATTTTAACTAAATTTCTAAATGGGTTTGGTAAAATTCCCATAAATACTCATAAATGTGAAATAGCCTTCAAACTCGAATTCAGCTTGTTATATTCATGCCCAATTCCGAACACTGCATTTTTCTATGGAAGAATATGTTATTTCCGTGATAACACGACACATTCTATTGAAATCATATGGAATGAATTCATATTTTCTAATACAGCATTAAAAAGCTTGGGTGAAATGGTGTCTCCTTGTCTTACTCCTCTTCCGAGCTTGATCTTCGCTTTTCCTTTATCTAGGCGGATGGTTGCTGTTGCTTTCTTGTAAATCTTCTTTATGATATTGATGTAAGGTTTGTCTATACCAATGTCCTCTAGAGAATCTACTACTGCTGATGTATAGACGGAATCAAAAGCTTTTTCATAATCAATAAAGGCAATGCAGAGAGGTAAATTATATTCTTTATGCTTTTCTATGAGTTCCCTTACTGTTTGGATATGATCCATTGTGCTGAATCCACTTCGGAATCCAGCTTGTTCTCTAGGTTGAGCTGAGTCCAGAGCTGATTCAAGTCTTGTTGTTAAAACTTTGGTGAAAATTTTATAAATCACGGGCAGTAAGCTGATCGGACGGTAATTTTTAATGTTTTCCTTCTCTCCTTTCTTGTAAAGTAGTACCATCACAGCATTATTCCAATCTTCTGGTACATCTGACCTTTTGAGACATTTGGAAAACAGTAAGGATAGCCTTTTTGCAAATTCTTCTCCTGCTTCTTTGATAAGGTCAATTGTAATTCCATCTTCTCCAGGGCATTTACCTTTTTTCATAAATCTAATAGCTTGTAAAACTTCATCTGTCATCACTGGGATTATCTCTTCAGTTTCTGTTAAGATTTCTCGTTGATCGTGTACGTTGATTTCCCTCTGATCTTCACATTTATATAGATCATTATAGAACTTTTCAACAATGTGTACTATTTCGTTGCTGATTTTGGTTATTGTTCCATCTGCTCTCTTCAGCGCAAAAATACCTTTTCTTCCAACACATAACTTGCGCTTAGCTGATTTTAAACTTTTGTTATCTTCCAGAACTTTTTTAACAAGATCACAGTTAAATTTTCTGATATCTTCTGTAATGCATTTTCTTACTGTTTTACATAATTCAGCATATTCAACTCTTGATTTAGGATCATTTTTCTTCATTTTAAATTCTCTGCGTTTTTTAGGTAGCTTTCATTACAAAAAGTAAAAAGCTACCTATTGCAGCCGTCCGGAGGAAAGCACTTCCGGAAAATTTTGGTATATTTTCACCGATCATGACCTCCAGACCCCAAAACCACCCTCCGTTCAAATGTTGATATATATATATATATATAACCATATATATATATATATATATATATATATATATATATCTGATTTTTGTCATGCGATAACTAACGTATTTATGAACCGATTTGAATGAAACTTGGTATGTACATAGTACATACAAATGTCTCGACCGAGTTCGTTGGTCAGCATCATCCGCCATTTTGTTTCAAAATAGCAGCCATTTTAAATTTTTTTAAAAATTTTAAAATTAAAATTAAATGCGAAAAAATTAAAAGTTGAAAAATATTTTTCTTTTACATGTTAGAACGTAAAACAACGATTCCAGAACACTTTTTATTTTGTCTATATCTTACAAAATGATTGAGTTATAGCATTTTGAATTTTTCTTATGGCTGACATTTTGAAACGATCTGATTTTTGTCACGTGATAACACGCGTATTTATGAACCGATTTCAATGAAACTTGGTATGTACATAGTACATACAAATGTCTCGACCGAGTTCGTTGGCCAGCATCATCCACCATTTTGTTTCAAAATTTCGGCCATTTTAAAATTTTTAAAATTTTAAAAATTTAAAATTAAATGCGAAAAAATTGAAAGTTGAAAAATACATTTTTCTTTTACGTGTTAAAACTTAAAACAACGATTCAAGAACACTTTTTATTTTGTCTATATCTTAAAAAATGATTGAGTTATAGCACTTTGAATTTTTCTTATGGCTGACATTTTGAAACGATCTGATTTTTGTCACGTGATAACACGCGTATTTATGAACCGATTTCAATGAAACTTGGTATGTACATAGTACATACAAATGTCTCGACCGAGTTTGTTGGCCAGCATCATCCACGATTTTGTTTCAAAATGGCAGCCATTTAAAATTTTTAAAAAATTTTAAAATTTAAAATCAAATGCGAAAAAATTAAAAGTTGAAAAATATTTTTCGTTTACGTGTTAAAACCTAAAACAACGATTCCAGAACACTTTTTATTTTGTCTGTATTTTAAAAAAATGATTGAGTTATAGCACTTTGAATTTTGCTTATGGCTGACATTTTGAAACGGTCTGATCTGGACGCCCCATCATGTTGCTTTAAAATGGCATATACTTCATGATATCGTGGAATTTGGTGACTCTCTAAATCGCTTAAAATAAAACCAGGTTGAATAAAAGATGAATAATTTCTAAAAATCCCTATTAATATTCAGTATTGACAAAAACTAGTATTCAATCTTATAAAATCACTAATTTTATAAGATTATTTCCACTAATTTCAGCTTAGTATTTTTGAACAATGTAACTTACTTTAAAATAAATAAATAAATATATAAGTATATGAAAGCTACCTCTTCCTCCCGGCATTGCCGGAAGGACTTTTCATCAATCTTCTTGTTTCTTCTGTTATTTTCTTTGTCTGTTTTACTGGTGCATCACCGGCTATCTTCTTAGCAATTTCTTGTAGAGTATTGGTTAGCTTATTGTTCACTATTGTAACATCTTATATATATATATATATATATATATATATATATATATATATATATATATATATATAATTTTTGTCATGCGATAACTAATGTATTTATGAACCGATTTGAATGAAACTTGGTATGTACATAGTACACACAAATGTCTCGACCGAGTTCGTTGGCCAGCATCATCCGCCGTTTTGTTTCAAAATGGCGGCCATTTTAAATTTTTAAAAAAATTTTAAATTTTAAATTCAATGCGAAAAAATTAAAAGTTGAAAAATGTTTTTCTTTTACGTGTTAGAACCTAAAACAATGATTCCAGAACACTTTTTATTTTGTCTATATTTTAAAAAATGATTGAGTTATAGCACTTTGAATTTTTCTTATGGCTGACATTTTGAAACGATCTGATTTTTGTCACGTGATAACACGCGTATTTATGAATGGACTTGAATGAAACTTTGTATGTACATAGTACGTACAAGTGCCTCAACCGAGTTCGTTGGCCAGCATCATCCGCCATTTTGTTTCAAAATGGCGGCCATTTTAAATTTTTAAAAAAAATTTAAAATTTAAAATTAAATGCGAAAAATTAAAAATTGAAAAATATTTTTCTTTTACGTGTTAGAACCTAAAACAACGATTCCAGAACACTTTTTATTTTGTCTATATTTTAAAAAATGATTGAGTTATAGCACTTTGAATTTTTCTTATGGCTTACATTTTGAAACGATCTGATTTTTGTCACGTGATAACACACGTATTTATGAATCGATTTGGATGTAATTTGGTGTGTACATAATATATACTAAGACCTGAATCGAGTTGGATACTCAGTTCTATCCGCCATCTTATTTCAAAATGGAGGCCAATTTTTTTATAAATTTTAAAATTTAAAATTAGGTACAAGAAAGTGAGAAATTGAAAAAGATTTTTCTTTTATGCATTTGACCTTCATACAAAGATTCCAGAGCATTTTTTGTTTCGTTTGTATCTTAAAAAATGGCTGAGTTATCGCATATATATATTAATCGATTTCAATATGAGTGTGCATGTGCACCTGAATTAAGATTTCGACCAAGCTCATAATCAGGTTCTACTAATTTGAGCTTAGTATTTTTGTATAATATAACTTAATTTAAAATAAATAAATAAATATATAAGTATATGAAAGCTATCTCTTCCTCCCGGCACTGCTGGAAGGACTATTTTTTATTTGGGGCGGCATATTAAGCTATCTTTGTTAAAGAATTGAAATGTTTATAATGAGAAAAAAAAAATACAAATATCCTTAAAAATAAAACAAAAAATCTATTACTTATTTTATTTAACATACAAATAAGGAAAAAATTAATTAAATATAAAATACACGATTTAATTTAAATATAGGGAAATCTTTATACGGCTTAAATAAAATATGCGTCGTCAAAGTCGATCCATTGATCAATATCTGGCAACTTATCACTATTTTTCCTATATATTTGGCTACGGAAAAGCAAAAAAAATTACCTGAAATTAATATTAAATAAAATATAAATGAAGCCATTTTAACAGATTTTTTTAAGTACGTCAGACTTAATTTCAAGAATTGCTGTATACATTTTTAAAAATTATTTACGTCAGAGAATAGGTTGGCGTCGTGTTCATAATATAATGATACATCTATTTTTTTTTTTTTTTTTTTTTTTTTTTTTTTTTTAATAAATTGAGATTTTTTTTCTTTGTTTTCGGCCGTAAGGATTGTTATTTCTTAATGTTTATCAGCTGCGCAATTATGTATTATGCGGTTGTTGATTAAAGAATTGAAATGGAATTATTTGGAAAAAATTTTCAATGGAGTGAAAAATCTGTTAGCAATTTTATTCAAATAAATATACAATTATAAAAGAAATTAAGGGAACCTACATTTATTCATATCGAGATTTAAGGGAACAGCTTTCATATAGGCATCGGGGTACCTAAAATTGCTATATTTTAAGTGACATTTTAAGCTGTATATTGTTAATTTATTATAAATAGTTTATTTACTTTTATTTTCTTTTTTAACAGAATAGAAATATAACGTTTATTATATAAAAATATATGTTTATAAAAATTAAAAAATAAAGTTTTTTCGACATGTTGAAAAATTTCAGAAAATTCTAAAACGGTATTATGTCCATATCTTGGGTTCCTTCGCCAACCAGAACAAGATAAGGAACTTTTCCCTTATTCTTTTGTATTTTTAATAAATTTGTGAAAGGCGTGTATTTCAAATGTATGTAATATGAGTATTTTACTTGTATATATTCTAAATGAAATAAGAGAAAAATTTATATTTTAAATGACCTGAATACAATAGGAATTAAAAATATGGAAAAATATTTGAGATATATATTTTAAAAGAACTGAATACAATTGGAATGACAAATATGGAAAATATTTTAGCAATTTATTACTTACACCTAGATAAAAAAACAAATGGTTTTCATTGCAATTTTTGTAGCATACTGTATGCAGAATAAATAAAAAATATATTTGTACCCAAAAATAACAGCCATGAGGTCTGTTTATAATGTACGAAATATTGATAACGTTGAATATTGTGATACTATTATTCCGCAAGTCAAACAAAAATACCATCACAATGACAGGCATATTAACTTCGGGAATCATCTAGCAGTAGTAACTGAATATAAAATCAGCAAAATTTGAAAGTATATGTTTAGTTTGTGACATATGTACTGAATAAGGAGATAAAATTAAATAATCGATTCTACCGATGGTTAGCGTATGTTGATTGGCGTGATTTGCCGAGCGTTATTCGAGCTTTTAGAAGGAGGGTTAATTTGATTTAATGTCTTCCATAATCGAGTTTACGAAAAAATTGGCATAATGTGGAACACAGTTTTTTTAATACATTTTGTATCCAATTTTTGGATACATTTTTTGATGTATTTTAATGCATTATGTTTCCGTTATATCAAAATCGTGCTAAAATGTATATAAATTGCTATTTATTTCAATTCAAACGTATAAATAATTTATATTGCCAAACATTGTAACTTGATATTTATTGAGTGTGCTTTTTTTCTTTAATTATTAATTAACCGTAAGCATGCAAAACTGTTAAATCTAGACACACGGCAGTGTGTCAGCCAAGTTCACAAAGTAAAAGGCGACACACCGGCCGTGGGTTATATTACCCGAACCATTTCGAGCCACTTTTGACCCCTCAATAACTTAAATTCTATTTGACCTACATACTTGCAATTTCTTGTGTCGTGTAAGACCGTCTTCTAATTCCCGAATCCTAAATATAAAAAAAAAATCTTTTTACCGTTCACGAGAAATTGACGTCTGAAAACCATTGTTTTTACCACTGACTCACTGACTCACTTATAGAAATGTTTGACTACTTCCAGGTGACTTAGGAAGTTGAAATTTGGTGTGGAGGTAGGTTATTGGATCTATAAATAGGAAAAAATCAGAAATCCCCATTAATTAAACATTAATGGTTGGTTAGAGGATAAATTTTTGGATTACAATGAAAGTTTATGAGGATTTCACAAAATACCAGAAATAGTGCCAAGTTGGCGTCACTTCTGGCGAGTATCAGGGCTAATGTCTGAAACTACCGAATGAATTTCAAAAGTAATGGTACCAAAATGATGGTATTCGCCCCGGTTCAAACATAGACTGTATCTTATGTCTGTGCCACTAACCAAAAGAGGGTTCAGAAGCGAAAAACATTCTAAAAATGTGATTTTTGTTTTACTGAAGGGCCTAGAAGCACAAAATTTGGCATGTTAATTATTTATAAGATATAAATGATCACTAATGACATTTGCTAAAAAATATCAAATTTAAATGGGTGAAAATCCGCGAAGAGCGTTCTAAAAAAGTTCGAAATACCAATTTTAAAACGATCTCAGCAAACAACAAACCTATCTTAAAAGTAATGATATTAAAATGATGATGACAGTCTTTGCTCCAACATAGGATATATCTTACGTCGATTACACTAGCCCAAAGGAGGTAAAAGAGCAAAAAACATTCTAAAAATGCGATGTCTGTATATTAAGGGACTGGACTGGAAACATAAAGTTTGGCATTTTAGAGTTTATGGGAATTTCGCGAAATATCAAAAATAGTGCCAAGTTGGCGACCCTTTTGGCGAGTATCGGGGCTATTCTCTGAAACCACCGAACCGATTTCAAAATTAATGATACCAAAATGATGGTATTCGCCCCGTTTTAAACTTAGGCTATATTTTATGCGTATACCATTAACCAAAAGATGTTGAACAAGCAAAAAACATTCTAAAAATGCAACTTTTGTGTTACTGAATGACCTAGAACTATAAGATTTGGCATTTAAATTATTTATAATATATAAATGATCTCTAAGGGCATTTGATAAAAAATGCGGAATTCAAAAGGGGTGAAAATGTGCGAAAAGCGTTCTAAAAATGTTCTAAATTGGGATTTTTAAGCAATTTCAGCACACAACAAACCGATCTTAAAAGTAATGATATTAAAATGATGGTGATAGTCTTTGCTCCATTATAGGCTATATCTTATGTCGATTCCACTAATCCAAAGGGGGTAAAAGAGCAAAAAGCGTTCTAAAAAATGCGATGTCTGTATGTTAAGGGACTAAAAACATAAAATTTGGCATGTTCATTAATTATAAGACATAAATGATCACTAAAAACATTTGTTGACAAATACAAAATTTAAAAGGGGTAAAAATGCGCGAAAAGCGTTCTAAAAACTTTCTAAATAGCAATATTTAAGCAATCTTGGGTAGATAGAGAACCGATTTAAAGAAAAAAAAGATGCCAAAATGACGGCGATAGTCCTTGCTGTAACAAAATTATTGGATAAATTACCAGATTACAATGGGAATCTATGGGAATTTGGCAAAATACCAGAAATAGCGCCATGTTAGCATGACTTTTGGTGCGTAATTTTTGTCGTCAATATAGCGATATTTCGCCAAGTTGGTTACAAACGTTTTTGGTCGACGAAATAATCAAGTAGTACCCAATCACGTAAAAGAAACATCCTTATTAGTGGAATTTAAAGGAACATAAACAGTCCTAATGTTAAATTTTTTAATTTGACTGAAAAAAACAGTGAATAAATGCAGAAAAAAGCTGAAAGATTAATTAATATTAAATAAAACTAATTTATCTAATTTAACCTATTTATTTCAAAAAGGAAAGAAATACCTACTTATTTGACAAAAAATAATGATATCCTACCAAAAACATGAATGTGAAAAAATGCCAAGTTCGTTAAAGGTTTCGCTCATAAAAGAAGTGATTTGACAAAAAATAATGATATCCTGTCAAAAACATGAATGTGAAAGAATGCCAAGTTCGTTAAAGGTTTCGCTAATAATTGAAGTGAGATCTAACTGCAAACCAAGTTCTTTCGAAGCTCCTTAAATCATAACTCCTGTCATGCATAATATTATTCAATTGCTTAAAATGATTTGTTATGTTACTTGTTATTCAATAGAGCGACTTTGCAAGTTTTCAGCTACCAACTTTAATCTTTGAGTCGGAGTATAATTGAATCTAGAATCTGATTGGCAAAGATCTAGTCAATCGAGTATTCGAATAAGTATATTGAAGTTAAGGTACTGCTAAGTTAAGAAAGGGATCAACACTAATTTCTGATCAACTAAATAGAAAAAATTGAATAAAATAAAACTTGCTAAATCGCTCAATTGAATAAAAAGTAACATAACAAATCATTTTAAGCAATTGAATAATATTATGCAAGACAGGAGTTATGATTTAAGGAGTTCCGAAAGAACTTGGTTTGCAGTTAGATCTCACTTCTTTTATTAGCGAAACCTTTAACAAACTTGGCATGCTTTCACATTCATGTTTTTGACAGGATTTATTATTTCTTGAATAAAAAATGTTTTTTATTGAGTTATAACTTGCATTTTTCCATGATTCGAAAATGAAAATGTTTACTGACTAAGAGACAGTTAAATCTTAAGCCTGCAGTTTAGATGGAGATATTGAAAAAATACTTTATTGTAATAGTTGTTTGTTCTTTTATTTTCGATACATTCTTTGTTTAATAAAATAGCGCTCGAAATTTTGTAATTTTGGAAAGCTGTATTTTAAAAATGATTACTTTCACACCAACAATGTTAAATAGTTTGAAATGTTTCATTCGGCGCCAACTGTTATGCTTGCCGACAATGGAGTGATGTAACGCAAACGAACCGTACCTTTAAATTGCAGCATGTATAAAGTCGTTTATAGCAGTAGCACGTATACTAAAGAATGGATAATACACAGTAAAGTAACTGGTATTTAGCTTAAATTGATAGAGATGTATAGCACCATATAGCACCACATATAGCACCACATTGGCGCGATTTTTTTCAGACGCTAATGTCGTATATTCATCGGGGTACATAAATTGGCGCCAAAGTGTTATTATTATGCTTGGTATGGTAATCCAGATGCTTTTGTTTATTTATTAATAAGTTTTTTATTTACTTTTATTTTATTTTTTTATTATAAAAGTTGATCTGTTTTAATTAATTTTTCTTTATTTCTTTATTGTTTTTTTCCCCTTTTTAAAAATATATTTGTAACTGGTATTAAAAAATGGGTTTTTCGTCGAATTGGCGTCCAAGAAAGTTGCACCAATGTGGTGAGTATATGACATCTGTGTCCTTGAAACTAACAATGAGATGGTAATATATTTTTTATTTAAATGGTACTACTACTTGGTTATCCCGAAGATCAATAGTACCATTAAAAAAATTAAATACTAAGATGAGGTAAATTCTATAATCAGAAGACAAATCCAATTATTTCAGTTAGTGAGATTGCTTTGGTACAAAATTAAATACAATGTTTATAACCATAATCGTAAATAACAATATTCGAGCAATGAAACTTTTATAAATAAACATCATTTTGACGAAATCGCGGCATTTATTCACCAGGGATAACGAAAAATAACATGATGTTTCATAATTTTTAATGATCAATATTATTATGACGTTACATCTATCTACTTCTAATTTACATATAAAATGCAAATTGGTATTTCGTTCCGGTAGTTGATAACTTGAGTCCTGCTGAAAAATTTTTCATGGAATAATTTTTGGGAAGCATTTAGGATGTTTCACACCGTTTTATGTTACTTATTTATTGTATAATGGGAGAAAGTTCTATAATCAGGAGAAGTCATTTATGGAATTTTATTCATTTTAAAAAGATCTCCACAATGCATTTTAATGTATTTTAAATTTGCATTGTCAGATAGAAAAAATTTTCAGGTATTTTTCGGTATATTGCACATCGCCCTACAATTCTTAATTACAGAAATGTGTAGAAAATTTCTATAATCATGTAAATCCGATTATGAAATATTAGTCTTTATAAAAGCTATTAATTGACGGATTTTGAGGAGAATTACATTGTTAGTTTCAAGGATTGTTTTTAAAATTGCCTAGCGTTATGTCGTTCTCTAACAAACCTACAGAAAAAAAGTCAAAGATTCGTCGGGGAAAATGGACCAGCGAAGCGGGCGACGTCCGCTAGTTTTCTGTGAAAGCGGAGGTGTGATGATGCAGCAAAGATTTCAAATTTTTAACAGTGTAGTTTTAAAATACGATGCATAAAATATTCTTTAAATCATGCCATAAGAAAGTAATTTTATTCGAGCAAATAAAATTTCATTAATGTAAAATCTCCTGCAAACTCAAATACTGTTTGCGAAATTTATACACATTTCTGAAAGCTGTATTCCACTATCGAAGAATCTGTTACTTCCATGGCAAAAATGCATTCCATTGAAATCAAATCGAATGAGACGCACTCCATATCTTTAAACTCCTTCCTTTATATCAATGCTGAGGGAGGCCAGTTTCGGATTCGAATGAACGCCAATTGCCATCAGCGCCATTTGTTCTTTGAAATCCGAACAAAAAATCAAAAATTACGGCGAAAAAACTTCTAACATCATACATAATCCTCCTGCAAAATTTTTTTAAATAGCTGTCACCGTTTTCAAGTAATTGAATTTTAAAATCCACCGGTTATTTTTGGAACACCCGATATATATATATATATATGATGGAATGATTGCGAAATCTTTCTTTCAGTGTAGAGGTTCATTTTTCCTTTTTGGAATATTCATCGAGACTTTAATTTTGTTTTATTAAATCGTCTGCTAGAATGTTCCTGCGCTTACGTGAGAGCAGGTTGTGTTATTACGCGCATAGTTAGTAGTTCGTACAAGAAGACACGCCCCAGCTACCAGTAGGAGATGGTGAGGTGATCTGTCTTAGCACTGAAATTAATCCTAATGGGTCTTTAAATTGCTTACGTTGACAAGAGAAGGGGCTAGTTTTTTCGTAGAGTCTGGGAAGCTCATTTTAGGATTCGGGAGCGTCAGAATGCATGATCTTTGAATTGTTAAGGTGCCCGTCTCATTTTTTCCGATAATTTAGAACATGGAGATTACCTAGCTTTGAGAGCGAATGCTATAGTGTTAGATGTGTGGAATGGTGACAGTTGGAATAACTTTATGGCTTGCTCTAAATAAATATGGATTAAAAAACTGATTCACTTACCTTTATTTCGGAGAAATACCTAAAGGGAACAAATTCATTGCTTACCATGACGACTGCTAATCCTGTTATTGGTTCTTAAGTGTATAGACTTATTATACAGTAAAGATGGTATTCTACGATACATTTAAATAGAAAATCGCCATATCGTTTCAACTTGTCGGTAGGATATTTAAATGAACCGGCATACGTCTTTTGAGAAAAAATATTGTCGTAGCTTGGCAACTACCGATTGACCATTTGTTTGAAAGTTGCTTCACAACGCTGATTGTGTACGCGCAATTTTCGCCGAGTTGGAAACTAGTTACTGAAATGTCTGCCTTGTTTGCCGTCACCCTAAACAATCATGACTTTGGCTATGAAATGCGCAATAGGACATTTCCTCAGAGAAAAAAAAAACTTGAATTTGCATCTTTTCTTGCATACCGATGGGAGATCTTTTAATTGTGAAATATTCAACGAATTCGAATGAGAAACCTTTTCTTCACAACGCTGAATGTGCACTTTTTCTTGCATTCGGATGGGAGATCTTTTAATTGTTAAATATGCATCGCATATGAATGAGTAACCTTTTCTTCACAACGCTGAATGTATACTTTTTCTTGCATACGAATGGGAGATCTTTTAATTAGTCTCCAGTTCATGTATAACAAGAATTTATTCCGTCGATGTTGTTCACGGCCCAAAACTACTGATTAAATACCACTAGTTTTTTTTCTCATTCCAATAAATTTTATGTTCCGTTATTCCTTCTTAGAGTGCGAGATTGTAAGTTTTTTATTTATTTATTATTATTTATTTTACTTTGATATTGTTTACGAAATTTTAATAATAATTTCTTTATTTAAATTGTTGATTTTATTATTCGTATTGCACTTATATATAGAAAAAGTATTTTTGTTCTTAAATTAAAGAATACATTTATCTGCTCAGACAAATTCTCATTTAAATTTAATGTTTGCTTTAGTGGATGTCTTGATATTTGATTTAAAGATAAACTTATTATCAATAAGTTAGAGGAAATTATTTGTGTTCTGAAAAAATATATGTTGTGTATTTCCTATGTTATTGAAACAGTGATATTTATTTATTTATTATTTATTTAATATGTATTCAAAGGGAGCAAACATTCTTAGTATAAAAAAGAAAGCGTTTATTTATTTATTTTTATTGTTATTTATCGTATTGAATTATAGAATTTAAATATTTTAACTTATGAGTTAACCATATCTGAAAACCATATAGATATTGTCCCTTTTGATTTTCAACTGGGAATGAACATACAGTCGTGGCTCAAACATTTCGAAAGGGCATGCAGTATAGAAAAAAAAAAGATGAGGAATGGAAAAAACAAAATATCTCAAAATATTTGAAGGGTGAAGTTTAAAAAAATTTTATTAATGACTGTTTGGATTGTGCCACTAATGATGAAATTGTTGAGATTTTAACAGAAAAGTTTATCCAGATTAGAGCCCCAAAATTTTCTGAGTTTGCCTCTTTAAAGTTAAATGACATTAGCGACTTAGATTCTTATTTCCGAAAGAAAGTTGAGGTTGGAAGGCAACTTCAGCTTGGAGAAAATATAATCATTCAGGGATTAACTGATGGACTTAAACCTGAATATCAAAATTGTTTAATTGTAAAACCTCCTTCTAATACGCGTGAATGGTTTCGCATTGCTAAACAATTAGCAGCGACTCCCACACATGCCCCTCATAATAATACAAAAATTTCCAGCAATCTAGACCAATGCACAATCCCAATCCTCATCCTAGGAATTGGACTCGACCTATTCCAAACAACCAAACATCAAATTTTAATTCTCGATTTATCACTACTAGAATGCCTACGGCACATTACCAAAATTACTCTCCTAGTCATCCCCGTAGAATGTATTTAAACAGAGGGATAGAAAATGCTTACCATTAGGAGAGGAGTTGTATATTTAACACAAATCCATTGCAAACTCAAATTCCTTCTCCTATACAACCACCCTCTAATAATGCCTGACAATTAATTATTCCTGGATATGTAGACAATAAAAAAGTGTGTTGTGTTGTAGACAGTGGATCAAACTAGGGACTATTTAGATATTTTTGCCAAAAATAAATATGATGTTGGGAGAATTAATATTGAACCTCAGCGTATTTTTCTTAAATCTGACCTACCAATATCTTTGAGCCCTTATCGTACACCCACTGCTGATGAAAAAGAAATTTCCCAACAAATTCAATCCTTATTAGCTGCTGGATTAATTAAAGAAAGTTATAGCCCATATTCTTCCCCTGTTACTTTAATAAATAAACGCAATGAAGGAAAAAAAAAAAAAAAAAAAAAAAAAAAAAAAAAAGAATGTGTGTTGATTACCGAAAATTAAATTCTATTATGAAAAATGATGCCGAACCTTTGCCCCGAATTGATAAAATTTTAGACAAATTAAGTGGTGCCCAGTATTTCTCTACACTGGATTTAGCCTCAGGCTACTGGCACATACCTATTCACTCATCAGATTCAGAGAAGTTCAGTTCAGCCTTTACTACCAATTGTGGGCTCTGGGAATAAAATGTTCTCCCCTTCGGTGTAAAGGTAGGCCCCCCAATTTTCAATAGGACAATTAGAAGAATTCTTACTAAACATAAAATAGACTATGCTTGTTATTATTTTGATGACATAATTATTTTTTCTTAGATGAACATATTCAGCAACTTATCCAAATTTTTGAATTATGCCGAATAGAAAATATTAAATTAAAATTATCTAAATGTACTTTTGCTCAAAAACAAATCAATTTTCTAGGGTATGAAATCCAAAATGGAACTTTAACTCCAGCTAATATTAATATAGAAACTATTAAAAAATTGAACCCCCTACTAATATTAAAGAATCACAAAGATTTCTTGGTTCTATAAATGTGTATCATAAATTTATTGACAAATATGCTGAAATTAGACACCCCCTAAATAAATTACTTAAGAAAGATACCATTTGGGAATGGAATTCTGAATGTCAAAACTCTTTTCAAAAATTAAAAGATTTCCTCATTGCTAAACCCATTTTAAAGATTTATGACCCAAAATTGTCCCTACACATGTTTGTTGATGCTTCTCAGATGGCGGTAGGTGCAGTTCTCAAACAACCCGACAATAACAACTTTTTACATCCTATTGCTTATTTTTTTAGAGGAATGAGACGTTATAAGAAAAATTATTTCATTACTGAATTAGTGTCTTGCCAACATTGATACTTTAGATAAATTTTATCATTATTTTCATGGTGTACAATTTACAATCCATATTGATCATGCATCTCTTGTTTGGTTAAAAATTGTCAAACGTTTGAGAGGTAGATTATTTAGGTGGTCATTGAAGTTGAGTATATTCGATTATAAAATTGAGTACTTAAAGGGGGGATCTACAAATGACGAAGCCGACATGCTGTCCAGAAACCCTATTTCTCATTTTTGTAAACCCCTTACTTTTCTTCTTGACGTTAAAGAGATTATTGAGATGCAAGAGAGAGAAAATGTGTGTGGTTGAAATTATATAAATGACAATGGACTGATTATAATTAAAAAGAAAGGTTTTCGTAAAGTGGCAGTTCCCATGTCCTTAAGAAAAAAATTACTTAATGTTGCTCATGAACAGTTTGGTCTTGCATTTTTTGGTCTGGTATTCAAAAAATGCAAAATTTTATTTCTCCTAATTATTATTGGGCAGATATGACACAAAATATTACCAATTTTGTTAAATATTGTGATATTTGCCAGAAAAATAAAAAACCTAGACAGAAAAAATTTGGCTTAATACAAGCTATGCCCACTAGAGATCAACCTTTTGAATGTCTGTCTGTTGATATTGTACGAGGGTTCAATTATTATAATACTACCAAAAAATACCTCCATATTATAATAGACCATGCAACAAGATATTTTTGAGCTTTCCCTTCCAAAAGTGTCACAACAGAAACTTATACCAATTGTCTAAAACAAATTTTCAATATCAAAATCCCTCAACAATTATTCTGTTTTAATAAAATTTCAAGTGTACAGTCCCCTCAAAAAATACTGAGTGACAGGAATGCTGCTTTTATTTCTTCAAGATTCAAAAAATTCCTGCGAAATCATAATATTAAGCAACGCAATAAAAAATATTATGATAAAAATTATGTCGAACCAAAATTTTAAATTGGGGATCTAGTTATCTAATGAAGAATTTCAGTACCCTAATACTAGAAAGTTATCATAAGTATTTAGTGAACCTTATAAAATTCTTAACCTATTATCCGAAGTAAACTTCGAAATTGATAGGCAAAACCAATTCAAAAGTTAAGAAATAGTACATGTATCTAAATTAAGGCCTTATTATTCCCCTGATAAATTTAAATTAAGTCATGAGCAACAACCCCCTAAATAACAACAACAAACTCAAGAAAAAACTATAGCTTAAATTTAAATCCCTAGTTTTTACCATTTTATAATTTTTTTCTCTCAAACAGTAAATTTCTTTTCATATTTTAATTCAGATAAAATCCTGTAATTCTTACAGAATGACAATGATATTTCTTGACTGCAGCGAGAGTATCACTTGTCTGCAAATTTTTATATTTGTTTGCGGCGTAAATGGGCAAAGTAAAAATTTCTTATTTTGTATTGAATTACTCTAATTATAACTTAGAATAATATAATAAAAATTAAAATTTAAGTCAACCTATTTTCATTTTAATTTTCAACTAAACCTAATTGTAATATTAAAAATTAATATATCAATCAATAACTTAATTATTTGACATGTAAACAAATTTTTATCACTTTAAAATATTTTTTTTCTCTCTGCTTCTGCATTCCAGTCCAAGTACATGTCAATTAGAATTTTGTTTTGTTTCTTTTTCTCTTTTCTTCTTTCATCTTGCAATGTTTTATCACACCAAGAAAATATTTATTGCGTAATTATTTGACATGATTAAATCTTGTCTTTCATTTTTATTATTTATTTATATTTCATTTTAAGAATCTTAGTAGTTGAAAGGTCGCTTGCATTCTCAAACATGAACAAAATTTTTATTTTATTTTATTTTATTTTATTTTATATTATTTTATTTTTTGTACCTATTCTTGCTTAATCCGAATACAGGATTAAATAAATGATTACATAATTTATTATATTCTTTATTCTATTCTACTTCTCTCGGTATTTCATCCCAAATACATGAGATGAGATAAGCGAGATTAAGTATACAAACTAGAATTTAAAGAATGCCTTTTGTGATATTTATTTATAATTATTAAGAGATTTACTTATACCTATTATGAGATTTACTTATACTTATCATTATATTTACTTATATTGGTCTTTTTCCTTATTATGTTTCTTTATTACTTTGTTAAAATTTATTATTACTGTATTACTATATTACAAAATGTGTTATTATATAAAAATATGATTATAAGAAATATTTTCACAAAAGTTCCAAAAATGGAATTGTTATGAATGTTCTAGGACTTATTTTTAAAAAAACTGAACTAATATTATAATGTTAGATGATGAATTTGGATAGTCTATAACAATATAATTAGACATCCTTGAAAAGAAGTAAAGAACTATTCCATTCCAAATGTGACTTTTAGATGAATTTTTGAAACAAACTCTTAAATTTGATTTCTATAAATTTCTATTGAATTTCTTCATCATATTTAGGTTCGTCATTGTCAAAAAAGAATTGAATGTTATTGTTTTTTATTTTTCATATTAATATATATATATATATATATATATATATATATATAATCCTCATTTTCATCTAACCAAAAGTTGGGTTATTTAATGAACTTTACAGATCATCTGATTCCATTTCTTTTCTACGAAATGTTTTAGATTGAAAATATTTCCCAATTTTTACTGTAACATTTTTTTTAGATCGAGCTCTACTTTTCTCTCTGGTTCCACCAGTTTTTTATATGATTTAAATAGTTTTAATATACATAGTAATGTTCCTTTAATGACAAAATACTCAAGTAGTACCGGATTGCGTAAAACAAACATCCTTATAACTCCAAAAATAATTATCATATTAACTAACGATTTACTGCGTCGGATTAAGGGTCCCATTTTAAATTAAAATATAGCTTTGAATTGAAATTTGAAATAAATACAGTGTCATGAAAAATCGAAGAATGTGGAAAAAATGATTGCACATACCTCGCCAACTAATAATCCGATCGACTTCGTTCTTTATGCAAAATTTGTGTTATTTTATTGCATTTTACGTCCACTCCTTAAAATGAAATATTGGAAAATTTTTATATATCTTTCATCAGAACGAATTATTCGAGAATCCGAAAAAAATACTTCCGGGTAACCGAGGTTACTGATATTAAATAGGCTTCGTTCCAATCTTACATCCTAAACAAATACAAAATTTCAAGTCTCTGTCTCAATTTGTACGGAAGATACAGCGTTTACAGACAGACTGACTGACGTACAGACGGATGGACGGCATTTTTTTTTTTTTTAAAGATGAGAATCAGTATCTGAAACGTGTAAATCCTTCAAAAAATTTTTCGATTTTCAAAACGATTGCAAGATTTATCCTATACTATGTATGATGGGTAGATAAAAAAGGTTATGTTTAAATTTTTCCTTGTACTGTATCTTTTTAACAAGGAAATTCATTTGAATAAAAATTGAGGTTATATAACCTTTTAGCTACAATTTTATGAAAAGCGCTGAAACGATATTTAATCACCCGTGAATTATATCAATAAGGAATATATTGTATATAAATAATCTATTGTCTAATTGATGAATCAAGACTTAAATAAAACACCATTGAATAATCGACATATTTCTGAAACGTAATTTTATTGCACAATCTTCTGTTATTAAACATTTGTATTAGTTATTATTTTTTTTCTTTTTTGCACTGATTTTCCTGTTTCTCCCTGTAATAGGAGTATAAATATTGATATGACTGATGTTAGTAGATTGGTAGCGGCTGATGTTTGCCGCTTTGTAATAATTTCTCAAGCTAAAGATTTACGGAATAACCGTCATGATACTTTACGTATCTGTATTTTTCTTATTGCTGTCCGTCGCAAATGCTAATAAAACATATGGACCTTCTGATTTTGATATGACTAAAATGGAAGAATACTACCTGTGTTCCGAGACCCTCCTTTGCTACGAGAGTAAGTATTAAAGTTTTAGATAAGTATAAGATTAAAATGATATAACATATCAAATATACTCAAATCTATTAATTCACCTTACATTTATAAAATCAAACTACAATAAATAATTCAAATTACTCAAACGTGTTTCTATTTACAATGATTATTAAAATCTAGTACTTTCGAGCATATCATGCTCATAATCTGGGTTAAAAACAACAAAAAAGAGTAAAGTAGGAATTTCTTGATTAATGACATACCGACAGTGTTCTTTTAAGGGTTTTCCAAGATTTCTTTTAGTTTTGACCAATATAAGATAAATCACAACCATTACAAGGAACATTATAAATTCCCCATTTTTGGAGGTCAGGGGCAGGAGATGTCATGGAAGGAAATTTGAATTTATTGACAGGTTTAAAGATAACGTTAAAATTGAATTGTTTTAAAACTTTAGCTGATTTAAAACATAAAGGTGGATAAAAGGGGAAGACGACCAAATTGTCTGGTTTACTTTCAACATAATTAGAAAAAGTGGATTTGTTAGGCGGTCTATTGAATTTGTTCACAGCAATATTAATGATAGAAGGATTGAAACCTATTTTGGCAGCAACAGATTTTAAGTAATGCAGTTCATGTATAAGGGATACAAAGTCCGAAGAAATTTTGTGAGCATGATTTACATATGTATAAAAAACACCGATTTTTTGGTTGACAGGATGATTTGAGTGATCATGGGGTGGATTAGAGACAGAAAAAGGTTTTCTATAAACACAAGTTTTGAAAGAAGAATCACATTTGGTAACTAAAACATCAAGGAAAGGGATTTTATTACAAATTTCTAACTCAAAAGTAAACTGAATATGTGGATCAATGAAATTGTCAGTTTGAAGAATGGTAGAAATACAAAAAGGATTATCAATTAAAACAAAAGTATCATCAACATAACATATTCAACATTTAAAAGTAATTAGATTTAATAATTTTTCTTCAAAATAATGCATACCCTGGTCAAAATTTATGCTTGTACCAGCAACAAAAATATGCTAGTTATTGCTAGGTATTGCTATGTCTGCTAGATTTCCATGCTATTATATGCTAGCTAGCATCACATGCTATATCGCTAGCTTGCACAACAAAAGCATGACAAGCTATATGCAAGCATTTCATGCTTATTTCCAGCAAAGTGGGCCAATAAACACCATTACTTGCTGGAAATTCTGCTGGAATCAGCAATGTGTAATGCTAGTTTATGCTATTTTACTTGTTGAGTTATAGCACTCGGTGCTTGTCTAGCAAGCAAATACCAACATGAATTTCGATCTGGGTATAAATATCACAAAGAATGGAAGATAAAGGATTATCCATACTTAAGCCGTCTGACTGTTTGAAAAATTTATTATCAAATTGAGAAGTATAGAGTTAAGCAAATATTAGTTGAATTAACAAAATCTTTGACTTCAATATCAGAGAAATGAAATTTACGTAGTCTTTTTTTCCAAGCAAGAAAGAGCGCCCTCAATCGGGACATTATTAAATAAAGATTTGACATCAAGAGAAATCATAGAAAAATTGGGTGGATTAATACTTTTTAATTTACTAATTCATAAGATTTTTTTACTGTATGAGAATTAGAAATGCATAAAGGAGAAAAAATGTATGTTATAAATTTAACAAGAGGAAAAGTAACAGTACCAAGACTAAGCAGTCTTAAGGGAACATTGGTTCTGTGAACTTTAGGTAAAGCATAAAAACGAGCACAAATGGGTGCAGAAGGAAATATATGATGTTTAGTGCTGTCATTTAGAACAACAGTTCCGACTTTGCATCCCTTAAGGATGAACTGAATTACTTAAAATCTGTTGCTGCCAAAAGAGGTTTCAACCCTTCTATCATTAATATTGCAGTAACAAACTCAATAGACCACCTAACAAATCCACTCTTTCTAATTATGTTAAAAGTAAACCAGATTATTTTGTCGTTCTCACCTTTTATCCACCTTTATGTTTGAAATCAGCTAAAGTTTTAAGACGGTTCAATTTTAACACTATCTTTAAATCTGTCAATAAATTCAAATTTCCTTCCGTGAAATCTCCTGTTCCTGACCTCCAAAAATGGGGAATTTATAATGCTCCTTGTAATGGCAGTGATTTATCTTATATTGGTCAAACTAAAAGAAACGTCGAAAAACGTCTAAAAGAACATTCTCGGTATGTCAATAATCAAGAAAATTTTCTAAATCTTCTGTTGCTAAGCACTCTTGGGATTCCGGCCATAGCTTCAATTTTCAAACTGCTAAAATTACCTTTAATGCCAATAGTACCTCTGAGTTAGATTTTCTTGAAAATTTAGCTATTTATCTTAATCGTGAAATTATTGTTAATAATAAATCTGATTCTAAAACGCTCTCCGTAGCCTGGAAAAACCTTTTCAACACTGCCTTATAATTAGTTTTTTTCTGTATTATTTATGTATATAATTTTTAGATACATATATGTGTATTTATAAGTTTAAACAAATAATTTTTTTATTTACTAATTATTAGTTTTTTTGTGTGTAGTGTGTGTGCGTATTTACTTTTAGCGTAATCTGTATTTTTACTTAATACTTTTTACTTAACTTTTTTCCCCTTGTTACCATTTTCATTTTTCCTTTCCCTCCTTTTTTGTATTTCATGTACGTTTAGATTATGCTCTTCCGGGATTGGCTGTTGCTTTCTACTTTTCTATTGGCTGTTCCTTTAACTTGCTACCTTTCCCGACTTTTCACTTCAGTCGTACCACTACATTCATGGTAGACGCAAGTCTTTTTGCGCCTGACGAAAAAAAACTAAGTTCTTTCGAAAGTCTTTGCACAATTTAATTTATTTTATAGTGTTTTAAAGAAGTTTTTTCACTTCAATTGATTAACACCAGTTTTCATTTTATTACTAGCAGGGGAGACCGAGCTTAGCTCGGTCAAAATTAACTTTGTGTTCAACTCGATATAGTATTTTCACTGTATCATTAACTCTGTATTATTACTGTAAAACATATTTATAATAGTATTATTTAGAAAAACAATCAATAAGAAAACTATGTTTTTATGCGCATATTTATAAATTTTATTTTATTTTAAATTTTACAACGAAAGGACATCGATCTAAATCATTTTTTTAGCTCGACTCTGATTGGTTTAACCATGCATCTCGAATCCTCTTAAGAATGTATAAAAAAATTCTTTACATTCTGAAAGACAATATTTTTTGCTAGATATAGCCAAATTTGGAGGCATTCTTTCATTTGGCTTCAAATACGTGTTTTGGTTTTCGTAATTTTTATAGTCGATTTTTTGGCCATATGTCGCCAATATTTTGTCAAATATCACCAAGTTATTGGCTTTTGCCATATTCTCGTGACCCTGACCCGTATTACCCAAAATGAGCCACTAATCAAATGTGATCAAGCATGTGACATAGCTCAATCGTCTTCAGGTAATCAAAAACAGTAGAATATAAAATGGAATCAAAATCGTTTAAGCCATTGTTTAGGTAAAATTAGCTTGGCAGCATTCAGCAATGAAGCGAAATGACCCACTAATATAATTTTGTTTAACATGCGACTCAGCCCAATAGTCTTCTCGTGAAAAAAAACGTTTTGTTTCAAAATTTAGGTAAAATTTATTGAATCGTTGTTATATATAATTAGAATGACCCTAGCTCATTAAGATCCAAAATGACCCACTAATAGAATTTTCGCGAGCATGTGTCCAAGCCAAATGGTTTTCTCTTGCTCAAAAACGATATAATACAAAGTATAGTCAAAATGGTGAGTACCATTTTCTATATAAAATTAGCATGACCCATCATGACCGACAAATGACCCTTATAATCGAAATCTCTCGAACGTGTGGCCTAGCTCTTTAGTTTTAGCATGCCGAAAAACATTAGATACAAAATTTAGATAAAATCGATTGAGCCGTTTTTTAGATATAGTTAGTTTGACCCTGACCCCTTATAATCCAAAATGACCCATTGATCGAATTTTCTCAAAAATCTGTCCTAACCCAATGATTTTCTTGTGACCGAAAACGATAAAATACAAAATTTAATCAAAATTGCGCGAAACGTTGTCTAGATAAAATTAGAATGACCCAAAAGTGGCCCACTAATCGAAATTTCTCGAACATGTGACCTACCCCAATGATTTTCTCATGCCAAAAATATGTTGTATACAAAATTTCGTTAAAATCGACCCACCCATTCTTTAGATATAGCTTGACCTTGACCCATTAAGACCCACAAATGACCCTTATAATCGAAAGCTCTCGAATATGTGACTTAGTCCATTAGTTTTCTCGTTTCTAAAAATTGTTACATACAGAATTTCGTTAAAATTGATCCTGCCGTTCTTTAATTATACATAGCTTGACCCAGACCCTTTATGATCCAAAATGACCCATTAATCGAAATTTTTCGAACATGTAACCTAGTCCAATGATTTTATCGTGCCAAAAAAATGTTGCATACAAAATTTCATTAAAATCGATCCACCTGTTCTTTAGATATAGTTTGACCATGACACATTATGACCCATCATGACCCACAAATGACCCTCATAGTCGAAATCTCTCAAACATGTGATTTAGCCCATTAGTTTTCTCATGTCAAAAAACTGTCACATACAAAATTTCGTTATAATCCATCACGCCGTTCTTTAAATATAAATAGCTTGACCCAGACTCTTAATGACCCAATATGACCCATTGAAATTTTTTCTCGAACATGTAACCTAGCCCAATGTTTTTCTCGTGCCCAAAAACCATAGAATGCAATTTTTAGTCAAAATTGCGTGAGAAAATCGCTAGATAAAAATAGCATGACCCACAATGACCCCAAAAATGACCCACTTACCGAATTTTCTCGAACATGTTACCAAACCCAATGGTCTTCTTGTAATCCAAAATGATACAATATAAAATTTGGTCAAAATCGTTAGAGCCGTTTTTTAGATAAAAATGGCTTGACCCATATTGACCCAAAATTGACCCACTAATCGAAATTTTTCGAACATGTGACCCAGCCCAATAGTTTTTTTGTGCCAAAAAACTATTGGATAGAAAATTTCCTTAAAGTCGATCCAGCCGTTCTCTAGATATAAATAGCTTGATCTTGACCCATTATGATCCAAAACGACCCAATAATCGAATTTTCTCGAACATGTGACCTAGCCCAATGGTCTACTCGTGCCCGAAAATCGTAAAATTCAAATTTTTGCGAAAATCGTTAGAGCCGTTTTTGAGATAAAATTTACCCCCCCACACACACACACAATTTTTGCTCGCATTATAGTATAAGATATTGAATAGGACCATTTGGTAGCTGGTAAGCTCTTATCAGATGGTAGCTGGTAAGAGCGATGGGAAAATTTTAGTAAATATCACTTATAGAATCGGGGTGTATAATAATATAAAAATTTAGTTTTCGGCATTATTTAATAAAAGTTTATTTTGACCTAAATCGCTTAAAAATAATTCTTTACTTTTTAAAAAGCATTTTTGCAATTAGAACTATATGTCTATGACTAACGGTTTAGAAATTAGCCATTGATTACCGTTGAGAGTAGATACATTGTATGGCCAAAGCTGCAGATTTTTTTTTTTTTTTTTTTTGTCATCTTTGATGTCCGTTAATGTTTTTTATCCTAGTTTTGAGCTTTCTCTTTGTCATCATCATATCATATCATATCATATCATATATATTATAAAGCAGAAGTTCTGAAACTTCCAAACGGGTGTTTTCAAAAACTACCCGATGGATCTTTTTGCAAATTATACCATTCGATAGGAAATATTTTTACGGAGGTTTATGATACAAATATACAAGGATAACTCTGATTTTTCGTACTAAATTTCGTACTTTTCGGGTTTTTTTTTGACGGAAGGGTTGCAACAATTAATTTTTTGGCGATAATTATATTTCAAAAAAGAAATGAAGTGCTTTCTCTAATGGAAAATAATATAAACATTTCGAAAAAAAAAACTGTTAATTCATTGATTTAAAATAAATAATGATAAAAAGAAAAAATCCGTTTAATGCAAAATAATATTATGGAAGGAAAAAAAAAGAATACTTATAACATTTAAAAAGTAACTCAATATGAAAGAAAGTTTTGAAGTGACACAATATTTGGCTATTTATTTCTTTCGATCCAGATTAAAAGAAAACAACATCTCAAAAATTTCATTAGGTAAAACATAAGTATTTTTTTTTCTTTCTTTTTCTAAAATTATTATTTAAAAATTAATTTTCCCGTTATGTGTTTAACAGAAGAAACTTGCAGAATTAATTTTTTTTTTAAAAAGGCTCTAATTGTTATTTGTATGTTGTTTCTTCAATTGGGTGTTTCAATCTACTTTTGTCGCGAATCAATGCTATTCTAAACCAAAAAAAGCACAAGATGGAGCGATGTTCTCAAAAACTATTTTCTCTCTCTCTCTCTTTTAATGAGTGAGAGCATTTTTAGGAAAAAATTTTACATTTAACTTAACTACATATATAGCAGTTAATACCCCAAAAATGAATAATATTTAAATTTTAGAGTAAATGTCTTTCCACATACGTAGATATTGTAAAATAATTTAACTGCAACTTTTAAAAAATTTTTTGGCACAGATATCTCATACGCACTACATTGGTGCGATTTGTCTCTTACGCCAATACCATATATACATCTGGGTAATTAACTGACGCCAAAGTGTCATTATTTTGCTTGATATGGCAAACCGGATGTTATTGTCTATTTATTAATAAATTGTCTATTTACATTTTTTTCTTTTTTTTCCCAATTATATAAACTATTTTAATCTAGACACATTTGTCATATATGCGCCACATTTGCGCGACTGCAATAAAATGGCGATTTTATGCCTCACTTGGTAACCTGGCTGTTGTTTATTTATTAATAAATTTTTATTTTATTTTATTTTATTTTTTAAAGGATATAAATAGTTTTGTTTTATAATTATTAACTAAACTTTTTAAAATTTATTGTTATTTTCTATTTAAAATAACAGAAAATAATTGTAAACTATATATGTAACTGGTATTTAAAAACAAAATTTTCTCCGAATCGGCTTTAGAAGAAAAGAAAAAAACGCTCCAATGTGGTGCATATACGTCATGTATACATTTTTTTCACTATACTACAATATTTAAACATGCTGTATAAATAACGATTATTGTTTTTTCGAAACATGTTTGGCACAGATATTATATACACACTGAGGTATGTGACTGTCGCCAAAACGGTGTTATTTTGCCTCATATGGTAACCCAGCAATAGTTGTTTCTGTATTAATAAATTTTTTGTTTCCTTTCAATTTCTTTTTAGAAATTCTATAAATTGTTTTGTTCTATAGTAACTTTTTTTATTCATTATTATTTTCGTTTTTTTTTTTTTTTTTTTTTTTTTTTTTTTTTTTTTTTTTAATATTTTTTAAAAATGCACATTTTTCCGCTATTCTAAAACGAGGATTTTGCCGCATTGGTATTGGAAGGAAATCTTGCAAATCCGGGTTTGTGCCGGAGTTTTTTGTGAAATATGATATTTTCAAATGTAAATTGAGTGCTACTTGATTAACACGTCGGCCAGTTTCGCCAAACTATTCAAATTTACATAAATTCATTTTAAATAACGAAAGAACAATAAACCTAAATAAAAAATGCAAATTAAAAGTCGAATTAAAAAGCACTTATGACGTAAAAAAATACGTGTATCACGTGTAATATCAACTGCTATCATACTTACGATCATCGATTATTGACATTTATTCCTATAATCTGCTATTAATTTTTTTCTCGACAAAATAATCAAGTAGTACCGTACATTGTACAAACTCCAGTTAATATTACAAAAATAGAGCTAAATAACTAAATTTAGGTGCAAATGCACACACGGCACACACCCATGTTGTAAGAAAGAGACACAAATGTCATATATGCACCACGTTGGGGTGATACATTTCTGGCGCCACTTTAACGGAAACTTCGTTTTCAAATGACAGATACATTTCTATTTTCTATTTTACTTTTCTATGCAAATGAAAGTAAATAAATAGTTCATTAATAAATTAAAAACAGAGCTGGATTACCATAAGAGGCATAAAATGTTCATTTTGTTTCAATCACGCCAACGTGATGCATCAGTATCAAAATCAGTGACGTGACATCAGTATCAAAAAATGAATTTCACACATTCAAAAAACATTCACCTTATTTTTCTAAGGAAAACTTTATTCAACTTTATTTATTCTGCTGCATTCCAAAAACGGAACACTGTAATAGAATTGTCAAGAGCAGATGTACGTTGCGAAATATAATATAATATTGATAGAGGATGTATTAAGGTTTCCACAGATACCCATATTCTCAAGTTGAGAGGTTTAGAGTTCAAAAACTATAAAATGAAAATGAATCACTTGAAAATTGTTTAAATTCAATGGTCATTGAATTTCATGGTAAACTGAAATATTTTTTTCTTAAAAGCTCTAATTTTATCGAATGCATAAGCTGATACAACAACATAATATTTTATTATTATTTTAATATATTTTGGCGTCAACGGGACTTGATTCCATTGTTGTTGTTTTTATTTTTGGCTCAGTTTTGTTTTTTCTAGCTCGCTGAGTTTTGCACTGATGAAGAATCTCGACAGTAGATTCGAAACAGCTGTTTGATAACTTTTAATGCATTTTTGGTGCATTTATAATCGTTGATTTTCTATCTTTAAATACAATGGCGTTTTGTATGATTTTCAGAAATGTGAAAGAGCATTCGAGGTGAAGTTGCTTTAAAAAACACAATCATATTCAATATTTTGTTTGATTCATGTTTTGTTTTGAAAAATAGACCAGCGCAGCGGGCTTAGCCTGCTAGTATATTATAAAGTAGAAGTTCTGAAACTTCCAAACGAATGTTTTCAAAAACTACCCGATGGATCTTTTTGCAGATTATATCATTCGATAGGAAATATTTTTGCGGAGGTTTATGATACAAATATACAGGTATAACTCTGATTTTTCGTACTAAATTTCATATTTTTCGGTTATTTTTGACGGAAGGGTTGCAACAACTAATTTTTTGGCGATAATTATATTTCAAAAAAGAAATGAAATGCTTTCTCTAATGGAAAATAATATAAACATTTCGAAAAAAAAACCTGTTAATTTATTGATTTAAAATAAATAATGATAAAAAGAAAAAAATCCGTTTAATGCAAAATAATATTATGAAAGGAAAAAAAATTATCTTTAACGAAAAAAAAAAAGAATATTTATAATATTTAAAAAGTAACTCAATATGAAAGAAAGTTTTGAAGTGACACAATATTTGGCTATTTATTTCTTTCGAGCCAGATTAAAGAAAACAACATCTCAAAAATTTCATTAGGTAAAACATAAGTATTTTTTTTTCTTTCTTTTTCTAAAAATATTTTTAAATCTAATTTTCCCGTTATGTGTTTTACAGAAGAAACTCGCAGAATTAATTTTTTTAAAAAGGCTCTAATTGTTATTTGTATGTTGTTTCTTCAATTGGGTGTTTCAATCTACTTTTGTCGCCAATCAATGCTATTCTAAACCAAAAAAAGCACAAGATGAAGCGATGTTCTCAAGAACTATTTTCTCTCTCTGTCTCTCTTTTAATGAGTGAGAGAATTTTTAGAAAAAAAAATTACATTTAACTTAAATACATATATAGCAGTTAATACCACAAAAATGAATAATATTTAAATTTTAGAGTCAATGTCTTTCCACATACACAGATATTGTAAAATAATTTAACTGCAACTTTAAAAAAAAAAAAAATTGGCACAGATATCTCATACGCACTACATTGGTGCGATTTGTCTCTTACGCCAATACCATATATACATCTGGGTAATTAACTAACGCCAAAGTGTCATTATTTTGCTTGATATGGCAACCCGGATGTTATTGTCTTATTTATTAATAAATTGTCTATTTACAATTTTTTTTCCCAATTATATAAACTGTTTTAATCTAGGCACATTTGTTATATATGCGCCACATTTGCGCGACTGCAATAAAATGGCGATTTTATGCCTCACTTGGTAACCTGGCTGTTGTTTATTTATTAATAAATTTTTATTTTATTTTATTTTATTTTTAAAGGATATAAATAGTTTTGTTTTATAATTATTAACTAAACTTTTTAAAATTTATTGTTATTTTCTGTTTAAAATAACAGAAAATAATTGTAAACTATATATGTAACTGGCATTTGAAAACAAAATTTTCTCCGAATCGGCTTTAGAAGAAAAGAAAAAAAAACGCGCCAGTGTGGTGCGTATATGTCATGTATACATTTTTTTCACTATACTACAGTATTTAAACATGTTGTATAAATAACTATTATTGTTTTTTACAAACATGTTTGGCACAGATATTATATACACACTGAGGAATGTGACTGTCGCCAAAACGGTGTTATTTTGCCTTATATGGTAACCCAGCAATAGTTGTTTCTGTATTAATAATTTTTTTATTTCCTTTCAATTTCTTTTTAGAAATTCTATAAATTGTTTTCTGCTATAGTAACTTTTTTTATTTATTATTATTTTCGTTTTAAAATAATGAAAATAATTTTTAAAAATGCACATTTCTCCGCTATTCTAAAACGAGGATTTTGCCGCATTGGTATTGGAAGGAAATCTTGCAAATCCGGGTTTGTGCCGGAATTTTTTGCGAAATATGATATTTTCAAATGTAAATTGAGTGCTACTTGATTAACTCGTCGGTCAGTTTCGCCAAACTATTCAAATTTACATAAATTCATTTTAAAACACGAAAGAACAATAAACATAATAAAAAATATAAATTAAAAGTCGAATTATTATAAAATCACTTATGAGGTAAAAAAAATACGTGTATCACGTGTAATATCAATTGCTATCATACTTACGATCATCGATTATTGACATTTATTCCTATAATCTGCTATTAATTTTTTTCTCGACAGAATAATCAAGTAGTACCGTACATTGTACAAACTCCAGTTAATATTACAAAAATAGAGCTAAATAACTAAATTTAGGTGCAAATGCACACACGGCACACACCCATGTTGTAAGAAAGAGACACAAATGTCAGATATGCACCACGTTGGGGTGATACATTTCTGGCGCCACTTTAACGGAAACTTTGTTTTCAAATGATAGATACATTTCTATTTTCTATTTTACTTTTCTATGCAAATGAAAGTAAATAAATAGTTCATTAATAAATTAAAAACAGAGCTGGATAACCATAAGAGGCATAAAATGTTCATTTTGTTTCAATCACGCCAACGTGATGCGTATATGACATCTGTATCAAAAAATGAATTTCACACATTCAAAAAACATTCACCTTATTTTTCTAAGGAAAACTTTATTTAACTTTATTTATTCTGCTGCATTCTAAAAACGGAACACTGTAATAGATTTGTCAAGAGCAGATGTACGTTGCGAAATATAATATAATATTGATAGAGGATGTATTAAAGTTTCCACAGATACCCATATTATCAAGTTGTGAGGTTTAGAGCTCAAAAACTATCAAATGAAAATGAATCACTTGAAAATTGTTTAAATTCAATGGTCAATCTCTGCGATCATAATGCTCGCTATTTTAGAAGTATGGTGAAAAGACAATATTTAAGATGCTGTTTTCATAATTGCCTTATTTATCTATCAAACTCTACAATAAATGGTCAACTGAAATATTTTTTTCTTAAAAGCCCGAATTTTATCGAATGCATAAGCTGATACAACAACATAATATTTTATTATTATTTTAATGTATTTTGGTGTCAACGGGCATTGATTCCATTGTTGTAGTTTTTATTTTTGGCTCAGTTTTGTTTTTTCTAGCTCGCTGAGTTTTGCACTGATGAAGAATCTCGACAGTAGATTCGAAACAGCTGTTTGATAACTTTTAATGCATTTTTGGTGCATTTATAATCGTTGATTTTCTATCTTTAAATACAATGGCGTTTTGTATGATTTTCAGAAATGTGAAAGAGCATTCGAGGTGATGTTGCTT